>CM055104.1:50449934-50854131 GCA_029204225.1 Diphasiastrum complanatum | reverse complement strand
CGCACACCTGGCTCTCATGAGTCTCCATGAAAAACAATAGGTCTTGACCAGTGATAAAGTCAATTAGATCGCCTGCTGTAGAAGATGAGTGGATGCCATCACAGTTCTATACCCCAATTTGAAGATGGTATGGATGGGGTCCTGGGATGCTCCAATCCCGGGTGGGCCCCGAATTCCTAGCTCTAGGAACTGCTAGGGGTGCCAAGCAACAAACCGTATATGACCATCTCGATATATGGACCCGTTCTACCAGTCTCTCAAGCCACCTAGAAGGCTTTGCGCCTCTCCTCGACCTGGAATGTAGGTAAGATCGTCATCCATATATATGGTAGTGCCACGTATCTGGGCTCTGCAGCGTAAAGCCTCTCTGCGGCTGCCTAAGGATGTGAAGCGAATGACCAGTGTAGCTGCATCTCTGGTGGTCCTCCAAGCTGTATCTAGCCCATCTGTCACATGTCCTAGAGTGGTCTCGAAAAATCTCGAAGCCTCGGCAATGGCATCCTGTGTATCCAGTATCCCACGAACCCTAATGTTTATGGGCCCTTTTGCTCCCTTGACCGCTTTTTTTAAAAATAGTGGCTGAGATGACTGAGGAAATGGGGGCACTAGGCTCGGTGCCTTTCTTCAAGGACCGTTGCCCATGAATCGTTATGCTGCTCAATTTTATTCTCAAGTTCTCGTATCATGGTGGTGGTCGATTCCGAGGCTGCAACCTGCTTAGTGGTGATCACCTGCTCCAATGAAACGACTTTGGATTGCAACACAGTCTTTTCCTTCAGTAAGGAGACCACTATTACTTTCAGTTGTGTAAGTTCCTGTTTCAAAAGCTGGAAATCGGCTGTCAGCTTCCCAGGAGGAAAATAGTTCGGTTGATTTAGAGGGAGTGTATGGGATGGGTGCTGTAGATGGGGGGGCTATGGGTTTTTGGAAATAGGGATAGGAAGGAGGTTTGTAGGGATGGCCAGATCGATAGGATTGGAGATCAATGAAGACGAGGAAGAGGCAGAAAGTAGAGGAAGAAGAAGGTGAAGACGAGGAAGAGGCAGAAGCAGAGGAGGAAAAAGGCGAAAGATGATAAGGAGCAGTAGAAGAGAGAGAAGAAGAGGAGGAAGAGAATGGAAGTGGGGAAGAAAAAGGATGTTCCAGCGAGGGGGAAGACAGGTCAATAGGCAGCGAGGGGGAGGGTAGATCTGTAGGCAGCAAGGGGGGGGTAGGTCTGCAGGCAGTTCTGTAGACAGCAGCGAAGGGGGTAGTTCCAATGAGCAGTGAGGGGGTGAGCCATCAACGAGGGGGGGGCTAGTTTCAGGAGGGGGATGAGATGGCATCGAGGGGGGGGAGATGAGGTGAGTGGGGAGCGGGTGGTCCGGCGTGGAGGAAGAGGGGCTGTGGCACGAGGGGGGGACAGACCCACGAGGAGCCATAAGGCAAGGCAGGGCGGACAGGGTGGACAGGTTCGTACAGGGCGGACTTGCAGGGCGGACGGACAGGGCGGATCAGGTGCGAATCAATGCAGGGCGGGCCAGGAGGTACGGATCAGGTGCCATCAGCAGTGGGTCAGCAGCGGATCAGGTACGGTCAGGAGCGGATCAGGAGCGGGTCAGCAGGAGCAGGCAGGAGCTAGGAGTGCGCCACCATCGCAAGAGGGAGGAGCGCCACCAGAGAGAGAGAGAGAGAGAGAGAGAGAGAGAGATGCAATCCCTTGATCGTTATTAAATTCATTTTTGTTCAGCACTGCTTCAAAAATAGAGCCAGACCTTTAGTTTTCATTGTTTCATTCCTTGCAGCTGGAAGTTCTTCTCTGAGAAAACATGGTCCTTTTTTTTTTGCCAAGTATCAAATGATTATGAACATTTTAAAGTAAGAGATCTTCAGATTAAGGATTGAATTCTTGGGCTTGCAACTTGCTACTTGACATGAAATTTGTTATGATAATTTTTATGTTGTAGGAGGAGGTCATCAAGGAGGATGTCGAGTTCATAGTTCTTGCCAGTGATGGATTATGGGACGTCATTACCAACAAGGTTTTGCAATTCTACTATTCAATGAAATGACGTTCTGTATGATGACAAATTTGTCTTCCTATTTTCATGATTGTGCATGAACAATGGTTGATTTTCACCATGACATTCCTCCTTTCTCTCAAGTTTTAAAGGTGAGCATGGTAGGCTTTGTTCTTTAATGCTAGCCTTCTTCATAGCCGAGTCCGCGCCCTTTATCTTCCGTGGAAGTGATAGAAACTCAACACATTGGTCTTTCTATTGATGTATCTTGATGCATATGACTTTCTCCCTCTTTGGGGGGGGGGGGGACTGACTAGGGATGTTGTGGCATGCAGTCGTGATAGTCAAAGACTATCACGACTTTCTGGGTTTGCTTGCCTGTGTTATGTTTGATTACTTTCTTAGATGTAAAATGTACACATTTGCACACACACATGATTTTTCTTCCCTTGACAAATATGATATTTTTGCAAACTCAATTTCGAATGAGCGGCTGAAACATTTATATCTTGTGGCTATTGTGAACTAGTCCTTAGGATTGCACTTTGAAGCTCACTCGTGATATGAATTTTTTAAAGTCACTTTATACTGGGCTTTGACTATCACGACTTTCTGGGTTTGCTTGCCTGTGTTATGTTTGATTACTTTCTTAGATGTAAAATGTACACATTTGCACACACACATGATTTTTCTTCCCTTGACAAATATGATATTTTTGCAAACTCAATTTCGAATGAGCGGCTGAAACATTTATATCTTGTGGCTATTGTGAACTAGTCCTTAGGATTGCACTTTGAAGCTCACTCGTGATATGAATTTTTTAAAGTCACTTTATACTGGGCTCAATTTGTTTTATAATCAACTGTATTTAATTTTGGATGCTAATTTGAGAAAGTATTTCTTGTCTTTTGTCAACTTACATCATTGAATGTGTATGTTTCTTCTGCAATCTGTTTAAGCTTTGTACATATTTGCTATGTGAAGTTTTCCTCTACTTTGATGTCTTCTGTAGAATGACAAGAAGACACTTAATAAAATGATTTGTTCAAATTGCATCTGGTTAAAATCACTCAAATTATAATTTGATTATTCAGGATGCAGTTGCTCTTGTGAAAAGTATGTTTGATCCTGAATCAGCAGCACAGAGGTTATCTGAAGAGGCATTGAGGAGGGGAAGTGCAGATAACATCACCACAATTGTTGTTCGCTTCCACCACGAAGTGCCTTTGCCCATGCAGCCATCACTAGCACATGAGCTTGAAATGTAAAATATTTACAAACAAGCAACCCATTGTGGCTGGAGACAAGCCACTAAAGGTCTTTGTGTGTCCATGCACACCAACCTTGACTTTCCTTATCTGTTCAAAGGTAACAACTTGTAAATTATTTTTATGCAGGTGCAAAAGCAGACCATTCTATGTGTTTGTACTTTCCATCAAAGAAGAGGTGGTGCTCTCCTGGCACCTACTACTATTCTGCAGATTCATTCTGCAATCTCATCTGGTTTTCTGTTACTCAGCTCGTGGCTTGGGAGAGCACTCCCGTTTACTTGGTCCATTGTAGACTTTTTATTTGTCATATTGAAAATCTATTCTGATGAGCATTTTCCATGTAACATTTAGTTTCCCATTCTGATTTTGCTATTCTATTTTAATTGTTCAGGAATTTCTCCAGGTCATTTTTAAAAAA
This sequence comes from Diphasiastrum complanatum, assembly GCA_029204225.1. NCBI lineage: Eukaryota > Viridiplantae > Streptophyta > Lycopodiopsida > Lycopodiales > Lycopodiaceae > Diphasiastrum > Diphasiastrum complanatum. Next base: position 50,850,442 of record CM055104.1, on the reverse strand, counting down.
AGTTCATAGGATCTGTGGTTTGGTTGTGGGCAGAAATTTCATGGCCCTTTTATTGGGTACAGCTTAGAGTGAATATAATCTGCTAGGTTTATTATTTGTAGCTGGGAATGTTCAAAATTGTTTCAGCTATGTGAAGCAACAAAAGTGTACTGCTGCATGATTATGATTCTCTGAAATTCTTTTAAATAGCAGACATTTTAGTGATTGTTGAGCAAAAGCTCAGAGGTGTATTGTAGAACAGATGTGATCTAAGATCTGGATCCATTCAGAACGTTCCAGGGCTAGAATTTCGCTTGCATTTCTTTGTTTACCAACTTCTTGCCTATGGCACGGTGCTTCCAATTGCTCCTGGTCTGTGGTCTCCTTCAAGATTTGAGGCCCTTTCATGACAGCTATGCAACTATACATGAAATTCTATTTGCAATACAATTAGAAGCACTTAAAAGCATAGTTGCAGCAGCGAATCGCTGGCTGCGATTCGGACAGCGATCCGAATCGTGACTACTGATTTGCTGGGGGTTGTGATTCGCGATTTGTTGGCATTTTTTTTTTTGAAATTTTTTGAAAAAAATTGCATACAATGTGGGTATCAAGAGAGAGGAAAAGGAGAGGATCATGATTACATGGGTTTCCAATTCGAATTTTATTTGCAATACAATTGTCTACCTAGAAGCACTTAAAAGCATAGTTGCAACAGCGAATCGCTGGCTGCGATTCGGACAGCGATCTGAATCGTGACTACTGATTTGCTGGGGGTTGTGATTTGCGATTTGTTGGCATTTTTTTTTGAAATTTTTTGAAAAAAATTGCATACAATGTGGGTATCAAGAGAGGAAAAGGAGAGGATCATGATTACATGGGTTTCCAATTCGAATTGGCCAAGCCGATTCGAACTGGGAATTTTTTTTATAAATGTTTTTGTTTCCCAGTTTGTTCCGGATTGTTTTTCAAACTGGCTCCAAATGATTCGAACCACGGTTCATGGTAACTATGGTTTTCAGTCATTTTGGAACCAATTATGGGCTTTAGCACATTATGCGTTTGACCAAATTTCTAATGCATCTGAGATTACATATAAGCACTTGTAGAGTGTAGAGAGCAAAAAGAGCATTTATTCACATTATTTGCTATCATAGTTGTTGAAGATTTGGACGTCCATCAGATGGATGTTTAGACAACATTCTTGAATGAATACATCCAAGAAGACATTTATATCTATTAACTCGAAGGTTATGTCTTTTAAGGCCAAGAGCATAAGATATGTAAATTGCAAAAAGTTCTTGACGGGCTCAAGAAAGCTCCAAGGGCTTGGTTCGATAGAATTAATCGATTTTTGTTGTAGTAATTATCAACAATTGGAGCCAATTATTGCAAGAGGCAAAATCTCTATTGTCAAAGGAATTCGAAATGACTGATTTGAGTCCAATGTATTATCTTCTCGGCATGGAGATAACCAAAGACATAGCGAATAGAAGGATCCTGATAAGCCAAGAAAAGTATCTCATTAATGTATTTCAATAGACTTGTCCGTGGATCCAGGATTCAAGCTGTAAAAGAACATGTGCCTAAGAATTGAATCATAGCAGAACGAGATGTGCAAATATTTCTATCAGTTGATAGTTGGATAGATCATGTGTGCCATGATCTGTACACGACCTGATTTAACATACACGGTCAATCTGTCGTAGTATATGTCGAATTCAGGCTTACTTTACTATAAAGCTCTGCAGAGAGCATTATGATACACTGCTATGATGGAAACATAGAGGGCCTATTTTGATTCAGATAGAGTTAGAAATGTTGACAATAGCTACCTCAGCAATGAAGGACATCATTTGGCTCATAAGATTATTCTAGGATCTGAAATTCTTTGAGATCAGTCCAACTATATTCTATTGTGACAATTAGATTTGTATCATTCTATATTTGAACTCATGAACTCATTTTAAATCTAAGCATATTGAAGTTCAATTTCATTTTCGTAGAGAAAAAGTTCAGAATAAAGATGTCGAATTAAGTTATTGTCATACCGATAGTATATTGGCTGACATTTTGACAAAGCCATTGTCGAGAGAAAAGCATGTTGCCTTAGCAAACATGTTAAATTTTATTCAGGATGATAACAATTAAGCTTAAGGGGGAGTGTTCGAATTTAATGTTATTCCTACTCACTTGAATTCATCCTCTGAGTACTCTTGAACTATGTAAATATCTACTCTCTATAGCAGTCTACAATTTTACTTGCAAAGTCGGACAGTTTGCATAAATACATGAAAAATCGAATTAGAGCAAAAGTAGACTCGACAGTTGACATCCTTGACATCGACTCGACAGTCAGCATTGACTTGACAATCGACACTCAACAGTTGACTCGATTTGAAAGTTGAATTTTTATATGTTTAATTCAATACAGACTACATCACCTTTCAAGCTTACTATCACATTTGTGCTTAATGAACATGACTGTAGACCATCTAGAATAATCATCTATGAAAGTGACAAATTAGATTGCATCTCCTAAGGATGGAGTTGGCATTGGACCACAAAGATCACTATGTACAAGATCCAATACATGCTTTGTTTTGATGGAATGTGATTTGGAAAACTTGCTTCTAGAGTGTTTGCCTTAGATGCATGATTCATGAAAGAAAGATTTCCTATCTAATGAAGAAGGGAAATACAATCCATCAACTAAATTATTACAACGCATGTAGAAAAGTGAGCTTGTATTCACGTATCCAAATCGACTATGCCACAAAATAGCATTATCGTTTACTTTTTCATGAGAGATGCTAGCTAATGCAACTGAATTAGAGAGTACGTAAAGATTTCTGACTCTAGTGCATGTAGTCAGAGTAGTATCTTCTTCGAATATTGTACACTACTCGGATGAGAAAGGGACAATGTAGCTCTCATCAGTTATCTTAGAGAGTAATAACATGTTCTTTGATAGCTGAGGAACGTGAAGGACATTGGAAACACACATAGATAGATCGTTGTTGAATGTGATCTTAACTGTCCCTTTGCCTTCCACGCGTATGGTGCTTAAATCTCTGAGGTAGATGAATTAATCTCTGCTGTAAGCTACATACTCGGTAAACCATTCCTTGCAAGAGGTTATGTGTTGGGTAGCACCGCTGTCCAAGTATCAGCTATCATAGTCTTCGTTGATATTGATGTAAGCCATTAACAAATGTGTATCTTGCTCCTTGAATTATGCCATGCTGGAGGAGTTTGGCTGCTGCTGTTGTTGCTTCTTCGTCTCATTGTAGATCCGGATACGACACTCCTTGATGTCGTGATTGGCTCTCTTGCAATATTTGCAGAAAAGCTTCTTTTGTGATCCACTATTCTCACCTTGAGTATGAGGCTTCTGATGTTGCTGCTGCACTTGATTCTTGCCCTTGGACTAGTCTTTCTTCTTGGTGTATAGAGCCATGGATTTGTCTTTGACAGACAGGCTGCTAGTCTTTTTTCGCATTTCTTCTGGAAGTAGGTGACCAATCACCTTTTGAAGAGTGAGGTCGGGTTGTGTGGATATCATCTTCACAAAGTGCTCATATGACTTTGGAAGAAAAGAAAGCAAGGTCATGACGACATCATAGAATAGCTTTCTTTGGACTTTGTTTGATCTTTTTGAGAATTTTTTTGAGCAGCTACCTACCCTCTGAGGTTGCCCAACAACAAGCAATCTTCTGCACCAAACCGCTCTTCAAACGATGTTCGACTAGATTCAAACCAACAAGCAACCCTCTAGAAGAATTTTTCCGTTTCAATCTTTGCTTGCTTTCTAACTCAGCCGACAATTCCCTGTCTCTGAATCCTTTTTACAGTTTCAAGCCGTTCCACCAATCTCCACAGACTCGGTTTTGTGCTTCCTAGCCAACAAACCGTCGTGAATTCACAACTCTCTGTTCTTGTCTGGTGATTGTAGCCACCAAGGGCTCTGATATCAAGTTAAGAAAACAGTTTAAAAACCCGACCGAATCAATCACCACAACACAATGTCAAGTGCAATAAGACAAGACAACAGATTTGCTCTCCACAAACTGTATATTCAAGTAATAAGCAAGTACAAAGATAAAGTTACTTAAAAGCACTCAAAGGGCTCGTAAAAGAAAGACGGCCTGATAATTCTAGAACTAAGCACATGTGGTGCCGTCGAGATAAGAAAACAATGTATAAGTCGATCGTTGCTATTTTAACTCTTTTTTTATCTGCACACCTATAAAGATATGTATATATATTGAATACCATTTGCGTATTCAATGATGGGAGAGAAACCAAGTGTGTGTATAATATAGAGCACGTATCAGAAGTTTGTGAGATAGACGAAGTAGATGCCCTTGCGCATTGATTCTTTATTGTCAGTACCAGGTTCATTCCTGATTTACAGATTGCTTAAACTTTGTAGAGCACGCGGTTTTGTCCACTATTATCTTGTGCTTTATCGCATTGTTGACATGTACATTTTGCTGTACTTAATCTAATAACAGCTCTCTTATGCTGCGTTCAGATTAGTGTCATATTGCTATGCGACTACTAACTTGTCTAGTTGTTCATGACAAATTATTCTTCTGGTGTTTTTTTTTTTTTTTTGTTAATGTTTGGTTATGTAATCAAAACGACCGTGATTTCTATCACTAACGTTCTGTTCGTTTTCTGATAGGCGTAGTCATGTTTAGGGAAGAAGTAATATAGCTCATTCCGCTGCGCACGAACACATTCTGTTCGAGTTCATTTCTCGTTTCGAGTTTTCTTCTTTTTCGTGTTCGTCTTTCTTTCGAACTATTTTCGTCTCTCATTCTCACACACCCTCCAGTAGACGATGTGGCACATCGTGCGCGCCTGTGGGATCTCATCCCCACCGCCTAGCCACCCGCCATCATTCCCCTTTGATCCCAAAAGGGCTGGTACCAGGGGACAAGGGTACATTGTCTACAATGAGTTTATATGTGGGTTCTGTTATAGTCTCCATTTGCTTATGGGATGAATGCACTCTTTTTGGTGCCTTTTTGGACGCACCTGCTTTGTGTGTAGCTTGCATCCTCCAACACCCCCACTCAAGCGAGCACAAGGCGAAGGAAACTCCTACTTGCTCGTTCAAGACCAGAACACTTGCTCTGATACCCACTCAGAGTTTGTCGGTAGCGAAAAGCAGTCTAGTAGACGATGTGGCGCGACGTGCCTGCCTGCGGGCCGCATGCAGGATCCCATCCCCACCGCCTAGCCACCCGCCATCATTCCCCTTTGACCCCAAAAGGACTGGTACCAGGGGACAAGGGTACATTGTCTACAATGAGCTTATATGTGAGTTCTATTATAGTCTCCATTTGCTTTTGGGACGAATGCACTCTTTTTGGTGCCTTTTTGGACGCAGCTGCTTTGTGTGTAGCTTGCATCCTCCAACACTTCTTGCCACCTTGATGTGTGTTGGGATGGTTTCTTCGAGCATCCATTGAACATGAGCATTTGTATCTTTGGAGGTATTTCATTATAAAGAGGATTAAGATACTCATGGAAATCTTGAATAAATTGATCAAGGCCTTTGGTCATAATCAATCCCGAAAATGTTCATAATCATCTAACAAGAGAAGAAAGTATTCCTTGAATACTAATGCCTCCCATGTTAATGGTTGTTTTCCTTTGGCTACTAAGTCCTCCCACCATACTAAATCTTTCCATCCAAAAACATAGTAGTGGTGGAAAGTTTTTCACTTTCAGAAAATATATTCACGACAAAATATTTATTCCAAACATTAAGCCATGAATTTACTACTTGTAGACTCCTCTCTTTCTTTTTTCCTTTATAAACTTTAACGGGAGGAGGTACTACATGCTTTCGTTGATTGACCAACTTAGACTCAAGAGCTTGATTCTTCAAATTAGTTTCATGTAATTGTTGGTTTGTCTCTTGAATTTGTTGGTAGAGGAGTTGTAGGGCTTGTGCCACACTATCGGGTTTAGATAAATCAAAGTAGAATCAGAGGTTAATTGATCCATGGGAGTGTCTTGATTGTAATCCTAGTATTCAAAGCAACAACAAAGAAAGCTAAGATTAGAAAAAGACAATAGGCTTATGAATGCTATAGTGTAAACAATGGATGTTCTTTTCACAAGCTCATTCCAAGCTTATTACAAGCTTTTCCCCAAAAAAAAGCTCAAAACTTTTTGGATTCAATCACATGAAAATGACTCAAAACTTATCCAAGTTTTCATTCACATGTTGGGTTCCTCTTTTAGTTTCCAAAACATCACTCATAATGAACCATTGCTAAATTTGATGGCAAATTTAATTTTACAAGTACCAACTTTCAAAATGATTTCATCTATGTTTCTAGCATGTATTATGGAGAACTAAAATTTGTTTTTAAGAGTTGAGAGCAATTCTTTCTCTTTAAAACCAAACGTTCAGAATATAATGAATCCACAAACTCTTAACAAAAACCCACCTTCTAAAAAAAACTTTCCTTTACCAAAAGCAAATTTTTTAGTCTATCTTATTAATCCAAGGTAAGAATAGATCAAAAATCGGATTTGAAGGCCACTGAAGTTTTGTGAAAAAACCAGAAAACCAGAATGAAAGGAAATTTAGTTTATGATGGGTTGCTTGCTTACAAACCCATATCAAACTTAAACCCACCTTCTATGTAAAAAAACTTCCCTTCACAAGAAAAACAAAATTTTTAGTCTATTTTCTTAATCCAAGGTAAGAATAGCCTAAAAATCAGATTTGAAGGTCTCTGAAGTTTTGTGAAGGTCACTGAAGTTCTGTGAAGGTCGATTGAAGTTCTATGAAAAATACAAAAAATCAAAATGAAAGGTAGCTTTAGCCTAAGATGGGTTGATTTCTCACTAAATTTTAGTGTGTAGGCAACAACAACCTTCCAAAACTCCCTCTACATTTGGTGACTCACAAACCAAACTTCAAAAAAACTTTTGAAAGTTGAAGTTGGGCAACTATTTGTTGGGCCCATAGATGTGGACAGCCCACAAAAAGCCAAACTTCTACTTCTCTACTTCAAAACAAAAAAACAACAACCATGAAACACCTCTAAATTCAACCTACTTTTCAACTTGCAAATACCTCTACCTATCAAATTGAAAATGTGTACTTTCTAGCTGTTCTATTCTAAAATTAAAAATCCCTTTCAAAAATACCCAGGCCTTATTGAAAAGCACACCAATTTTTAGAAGCAAAACATTGGTGCTATTTCAATAACATTATCAAAACAATTTGATGGCAGATTTTTATGCAACCAAAAAAGAGGTTTAGAATTTACCATTCCCACTTTAGAAGAGGCTCTGATACCACTTTTACAACAAGAAAGAGCTGCCCTCCAAGTTTTTGAGTTGATGTCCACCAATGCCTCCAAAAAGCCCTCCAAAGTAGACAATCAAATGGCCTCAAGAATTCACCACCCAACCATAGCTAGATCCATGCACAAGCAAGCTTATCTAGCACCCCCTTGTTTCACCACAATCACTACCATCACAAACACATGCATACTCAAGATCCTATCCCCATCTAAGTCCCATACCAAAGATGGTGATCCTTACAAGAGTAAGCAAGCCAAAACAATGCTCTCTCTAGCCTTCCACTAGGGAATAAAAGCAAGCAACAGCACCAAAAATTTTCCCCCCTTTGGGTGCCCTCTATCTCTCGTATAAATTGAAAATGACTCCCTCCAAAGCACTAGAGAATGTCCTCACAAGCCAATGAGAAGAGGGGAGGCTAAGGAAAGGCCAAGAGCCTCACAAGTTAGTGGAATGTCAAGAGACACCTTCCATAACTTATGTTTTGTGGTGGCCTAGTCGTTATAGATTTCCACAAAATCAATAAATTACGTAATATAAAAGGTTTGATTGTTCCCCAAGAGAGAGAATAATCTCATCTTTTGCATGGTGAATGTATGTATGATGATAAACAGACTAGAGTGTATAAAGTTCACAATGAATACTACAACGACATAACTGGTTATCCAAAGATATTTGGGTAAATTGGCATCCAGGAACACCAATGACGAAACGATTTGGTCAAGGCCTGTAATTGTAAGAATTACTTTATCTTTCAGGCTCTTCAGGCATCAGGAAAATAGTCAGAACTGACAGCAACTAGCAACTAGATTCATCAATCAGAATCACATCAGCTAAAAGTTCTTCCTAATCAAACATAGAGAATTAGTTTTTATCGCATGAAGCAAACAAGACAGAGCCTTAATCAATCCCATTATCCAAACACATAGCTCATTCAGAGTTGAAGGAATTTTTGCTAAAAGTTATGTTTAACCGCTTCGGCTAATTCCCTGCACACATTAGTCAGAATTATTACTTGCTGGTGTCGCCTGAAAATCCATGTTAGAGTAACTAAAATTCAATATAACTTAAGAAATGTGTGTGACGCAAACAGAACAGTATCACAATCAGTCACAGATCATACAGAGTGTGTTCACACAAATGATAAGAAGTAATTCTGTGAGAGATAACAGAAGGAAAGAATGTTCAAGCTATAAAAACTTGCTCTTCGCTCTCTATTGATACTCAGCTCTGCGTAGAAATGCATATGTACAATGGCACATAGTGCTATCCTTATAGGAATGTTCTTCAGTCTCAATGTCGCTTACAAGCCGTCAAATGTCGGTTCTGAACTTCTATTGCGTCCCTTTAGAACGTCGCAACTTCTACTAAAAATATGAATTTACAAAGTGCGAAATAGGCCTTTACATGTATTTAGGCAATATAGCACATTTTATATATATGAAAATTGAAAATGTTTACAGTATATGACAAAATTTGGATAATGTGAGATCATAAGACTCCACATATCCCCTTCCTCAACTGTGCAGCGGCTTGCAAACAATCTGATTTATGTCCTTCTTTGTCGCTTTCGGCTAGTTGGTTTGCTATGGAAAATAGCCTTGGCTCGGGCTTCATTTTCTTCATTTTCTTGTTCCAATGTCAATCCTTTTGTTGCCAGGAAATAGTTGTTCCTCTGGTTGTAGTCTTCTTGGAATGACAAATTTGGATAACCATCAATTCCTTGATTGCCGATTGGTGCAAGGGGTTTATCAATTAATGTATTATTAACAAGATGTGTATACCAACTATCCTCGGTCAAGATTTCAGACATCTCGGCAGAAGGGACAGTTAGTGAAAGGGCAGCATATGTATATTCGAGAAATTTGTCTTTAATATACAGCTGTTGAACAGACAGGAGGGCATACGAAATGAGAGAAGCAATATTTACATGGATGTAAGTATAATATGGTCTAGTTATTGGGTTAGTGGAGCGAAGTATATTATTTAATTTTACTTCCTCCAAATAACGAGAATAGTTAGTTTCCCAATCTGTGTAGATTTCTCACAGATCTGGGAATAACTGATGAGTAACTCGATTTAGAGTTAGAAACAACTTCTTTCACATCAAAAATGTTAATTGATTCTAACTTATTCAAATACTCATCCAATGTTGGAAAAATATTATTTTCAAATGTTCTTAGGTATTCTAAGATGTATATATACAAGGATCCTGCGACCACATGAATATAGTTAGTTTGCACATTGAACTTGTTCTGAACAATGGCAAGGGCAATGATTTCTTTTTGATGTACAGTTAGTCTAGACCATAAAGTATTTACGTTAGAAAAAGTCCAAGGTTTCTCCCATTGTTCTTTTGTGTAACCAAAAAGTTTAGGTAAAAAAAGGTAATGCATTCTCCATTGGAGTTCTGGACTACAAAAAGGTGGAATAAAAAATGTTAGTTCTTGATGAAATGTTTGAAATTCTGACCTTAGTAGTGAGTAGACAATCTTGTTTTTCTTTACAACTGCTCCACTTGGTGACGCCTGGGCTTGGTATGGAATGATGCCTACCGCCTCAGGTTGGTCTTCAGTAGCTTGTACCTCTACAACATCCTTGGTTTCAGTCTGTGTTTCTTGATCTCTTAGGATCTGCCTGCATATGGTCTCCGTTTGGATGGCCTTTTCTGACATTACTGGTGTTGATTCATCTGTTCGCGTCTCCTGATCTTGTCCTTGCGCAATAGCTGCCCGAGTATCTGGTAGTAGTGTTTCAAAAACTTTTTGATATAACTCGGCATCAAGGATTGGTTCCTCGACGTCGCTTTCGTTGCCCTGCTGGTCATCAGAAAGCTGCTCTGCTCCTTGTGGTTCTGGCTCTTGTGGTATTTCAGCCTGATTATGCTCCTGATCAGCAGTGTCCTCCGCCTCCTCTTTCGCATTACTATTCTCTTCTTTGCTGGACAGTGGTGTGTACTGGGATGATGGCGAAGTCATCCGTGGCTGCTACGGTGGTTGCCTTTGATGTCTGCATATGGGATTCCACCTCAATTGATGGTGCTAGCTCTGGTAGTACTGGTGCAATCCTAATATCCTCCTACACTGTCAGCACACCAGCATGCATATATAAAATGCCCATCTATTGACCCAGCCTGGAGGACGAATTGACTTTTATTAATCTACAAAATTGCTTGAAAGCAATCTGTCTAAAGACAATTTGTTCTCCATTTAAAGCTCTCAACAGATATCCCATATTGGTATTTAAAATTGTGTACTCTTGCTCTGGCAAGAAGATAGAAACAAGAGCAAATCGAACGAAGCTCTTGAGATTGGGGTCTCTTATGTAAGAGAGTTTGTATCCCCGTTTCTCAAGATAAGCCTCTTCTTGAAAAGCTCTGCTCTCCGCAATGAAATCTGGTTTAGTAACTGGCATACTGCCATCCATAGGCAATCCTAAGACACGACAGTAGAACCCCTCTGAGATAACAATCTCTTGATTGCGGACGGTTGTGGAAATATGTCCTTCTGTTTCGCCCAAATTGCGGATCAGCTCATAACATAAATTAGTAAGAATTATTGATGGATTGAATTGAAGAAGACCTTTAATTCGCGCTTGAACAGCTAGTGGTTGTAATACTGGTATCACTGGCTTTGGGACATGTTTTGGATGCAGCCTCCCCCAAATAGGAGGGGAGCAGAAGGCGTATTCATAACGAAATGAATATACTATTTACAATCGTGTAAGGTCCTACCTTAGAAAAAAAAAACAGTTTTTCGCTGTTTACTAAAATGTTCAGGATATATTTGGTCCTGTAAAAAATTAATAACATCCCTATAAATTGATGTTTCTGATTGAATACGCATTATATTTTCATTTGAAAATTCATCAGAAATGGGTTCTAATTGATTTTTTGTTTGGAGGCGAGATATATAGTCGGCATTTTGATGATCCTTGACTCTTCTTAATTCTACTTCATAATTAAACTCATCTAATAATAATACCCATCTAGCTATTCTACCCGAAAGATCAGATTTATTCACTAAATGTTTTAATGCATAATGATCTGCGTGAAAAACAAAGGGTATCCTAAAAGGTAATGTCTAAATTTTTTTACTGAATAAATCATCCCTAGTGCTTCTCACTCTGTAGTGGAATAATTCTTTTATGATGCAGCGAGTTGCCTCCCCGCATAGTAAATTGGATAATCTATATTTTGGTCATCTTTCTGACTAAGCACTACACCTATCACAAAAGTCTACATATACATGGAACTTTTTAGCCCAATTTGGAGGTCTAACCCCAGTGGCTTCTGCTAATGACTGTTTCAATTGATCAAAAGCTTGCTGATGGTCCTGTGTCCAATGGTACTCAACAGATATTTTTAGTAAACTTGTTAAAGGAATTACTATTATAGCATAATCTTTAATTATCCTCCGATAGTAACCTACATGTCCTAGAAAACCTCTAAGCTCTCTTAAATTGGTTGGTTCTAATAATTCTAAGATCATTTTTATTTTTTCAATGTCGGCTTGTATACCATCCTTCGAAATTTTATGCCCTAAAAGGATGCCTTCCTTCATCCCAAAGTAACACTTAGCTGGATGTAGTTTAAGAGATGTCTCTTGACATCTTCTCAATGTTTTCTCTAATGCATCTAAATGGTTTTTAGTTGATGAATAGACACAAAAGTCATCCATAAAATTTCTAAAAACTTTCTTAAATTTTTTTGAAAAATATTTGTCATCATACGTTGGAATGTGGCAGGTGCATTACAAAGACCAAAGGGCATTCACATATATGCGTACGTCCCCCAATCAGTGGTGAAAGTAGTTTTGGATCTATCTTCCTCCTTTATAAAAACTTGGTTATAACCTGAGAATCCATCTAAAAAACTATAACGTTCATGTCCAGCTACTTGGTCAAGAATGATATCTGTATACGACAGATGATGATAATCTTTTGATGTGGCAGCATTTAGTTTTCTAAAATCCTGACAAACTCTAATCTTGCCCGTCTTCTTCTTAGGTACTATAACTATTGGTGACACCCACTCACTGCTTAGAACAGGATATATAATACCTGCTCAAAGACATCTATCTAATTTGTCTTTTACTAATAAGGAGTTTGGATTCAATCTATATTGATTAACAGGTATTGTTCCCTGAATGAGATCTATTCTATGTTCACCCCATTTAACTAGTATACCTATTAAATTATCCATCGACCAAGCAAACACATTTTGGTATTTTTGAAGAAATAATATATACTCTTCACGTTCTTGGTCCGATTGGTGTTTATATAGATTCAAAGTCTTACCTTTATTAATTTCTATTTCTACATAATTTGTTTTATCTACCATCCTCTCGGTCAGACTTGCTCTGGTTCCACCCAGAACTTCTCTCGACTCGGATGTTGTCGATATGTCTACTTCCTCATCAATCTCATAGCATTCTATGAAATTGATCCATGATTCAGCAGGTCTAGCTAACTCCTCGCCCCATCTCAAAAGGTGACCCCCCTATTGGACTGGCTGTGAGAATACCTAGAAAAAATATCTGTTTGGTAGAACAATTTATAATAGCATCTACTTGATATAACCATGGTCTTCCAAATAATATCGAATAAGGTGGTGTATCTACTGGATTTATACAAGGAAATTCATAACAAACGTCTCTGTCTCTATAACTACGTTAATACCTTTTAGCTCGCCTACTGGTATACATGCAGTTGCGTCTGCTAAACAGATTTCGTGATAAGTGATAGGCTATATCTGGTTTTCTAATCCTAATTCTTTAACCATTGTTTTTGTTACTAGGTTGATACTACATCCTGAGTCTATTAGTATTCTATCTATGGTCTGATCTCCTATGATCGCACTAATCTTTGGAACTCCACAATCTCCTCTATCTACATATTCTACTCTATTACTGTATGCAAGTATTCTTAATGTAGCTAACCTCTCCCCTTCCTCAATCCCTACTGACTGAAGCCCTTCTTCCTCCGAAGTATAGCTCGAAGAAGATGTAGGTGTCTCACCTTCGTACTTATCTTTTTCCCATGATATGGAGATTCTTTTATGACTTTTTCCTGTCGGTGTCTCCATCTGGTCTCTGAAGGTAATCTCCTTTTTCTTCTAGTGGGTTATAACATCGGCCTGATAGAGCCATGGTCGTCTTAATAACACTCTATATGACGATTGTCTCATAGTTTTTAATATTATAAAATCCATAAGAAACTTATGGTCTCCAATATAAACTGTAACCTGAGATAGTTCTCCTATTGGTGATCTTCTAGTTGCATCGGCTAATCTTAAATGCCTTAAAGTGGGTGCTATTCTATGATGAATGCCTAATTCATATGCTGTTTCTTCAGTCATTATATTTACACTAGATCTGGAATCTATGGGTACATTATCTAAGATGCAACCATTAATTACTACTTGAATCTCTGGTTGGCCTTCATCACCGTAATTAACTAATCCTATGTTGACTACTGGTAACTTTGCTTTTCTTCTCTTTTTATTTTGCAAAAATTGCTTAATTTCTTTTTTATAATATTGGTTATCGTCTCATAACTGTTTAAAATTTATATTGGGCATTCTAGAAACAAGGTCTTTGACAATATTAGAAGAATGGTTTCTAAGTGGCGACAGATCTCTAGGTATCTCGCTACTTATAACTGGATCTGAAAATGTCACTTTTTTAACTTTTCTAGTTTCTTCGTCTAAAAGCTTCTTAGCTTCTGAACTAATATCAACATCATAATGTTTTCCATTAGACTTATCAAGCTTCAATTCTTTATTACTAGGAATTTTTACTAATTGTTCTGCGACCTTCGCTTTTTCTGTCGCGTTTTTTGCAGTTTTCGCAGTTTTCGTCTTAGTTTTTTTCTTATCTTTAAGAGTTAAAGAATCTTTACTACTTCTTGTAGTTACTTTATTGATTTTTCCTCTAAATCTGGCCATTGATGATCTTGATCTAATAATTTAGACTCTACTTCTATCCTCTGAACTATCATGTCAATGTTAGTCTTAGATGGCCAAAGGTCGTCTCCCCTAGGCGAGTTTACAATTCTTGGTTTAGACCGTGGCTGTTGTGGATGAGGACATTCAGCAGTGACATGCCCTTCGCCTTTACAGTTAGCGCAGAGCGGCACATATCCTGCTAATCTCCTGGGTTCAGGGCAATCAGGCGAATAGTGACCCGGGGCTTCGCAATTGTAGCACGAACCCCTTACTCTGGTTGGTGGAGTGGAATCTCGTGTTCCGCCCCTTCGCAAAATAGTGTATTGTTGACCAGTACGCTATTTTGGTATCATAGTTTTTTGGTTAGTAGGAGTTGCAGTATAAGCTACCTCCTCATGATTATTAATCGAACAGAGGAATAGTTTCTCTTCTAAATAATTAGTCTATAAACTGGGACAGTTGGTCTTAGAATGACCTTCCTTCCCACACGCGATACACCAAACATTGGCGTTAGGCTTCGCTTTCTTTTGCTTGGCTTTAACATCAGATATTTGGACCTTTAGATCACTAAGTTTCTCTTGTTAACAACTCAACACTTTTCCTTAATGGATCCATCTTTTTGGATTTCTCCATTTTTTTTTTTTTCTGAGTTCCTATTCTTAGTTTTCCTATAAGAAGATTCTTCTTCCGATGAAGAAGAATAAGATGAATACTCAGAAGATTCTTCCATATCCACTTAATTAGATTTTGATTCAGACTCAGTATATATTTCAGATTCTTCTGTTCGTTTAAATTTGCATTTTTTACTACGTGTTCTTCATTTCTCCGTCTGCGAAAAATTCGAGAGGTTTCATAATTTTCGGCAGAGGCAATGGCATCTTCCAAAGAAGTCATCAAACCTTGTCGACAATAACGATCCATTTTCTTAGGCAAACCACTCAAGAACCATTCATTTTGCATAGGAGCTGGATACTGGGCTCCTAACTTTCCTATTAAATTCTTAACCCTACGAGTATATTTTCTAAGTGATTCCTTTGGCTTTTTTTCAACAGAGTTAAGCCGAGCCAACAATCTAGTAGAATATCCTATCTCCCTAAACTGTATAAGGAATGTTGCTTTTAAAGCGTTCCAAGTATTAACTGTTTCCGGTACTAATTGACTGTACCAAATCCTAGCCTGCTTCCGCAGAAGACCTAGCAAAATTTTAACTTTATCCTCGTCCGTCTGCTCTTTGTTTGCTATGGTAATGGATTCAAATTGTGACATATACTATCCGCATCTTCAGATGATGATCCCTTCAAGAAATCATATCTGATTTTTGTAAATGTGGATGGCACTGGATTAGCCATATTAACAGATGGTGGTGAACTAGATGAACTTGGAGAATCTGAATCTAAACTTCGCTCAGACAAAGAGTCTGAACTTGGTTTGGAAGTAGAATCAGACGAATCTGATTCAGGTGAATCTGTAGAACTTGGTGTTTCAACGGATCTTTCCTCAAATGAATCTACAAATGTTGTAGTAGCGTGTAAAAAATCATTAAACACTTCAGGTGTTAATCTTGCTCTAACTGGTGAGTTTTGCAAATTCTACAAATACAAATATCTAGACTTCCTATATGCTTCTAAACGCTGTGCACCCTCTAAACGTTTATGTTCAATAATTGCTTGAGAGTATGTTCTTGGCATTCATTACATGAGAAAGATTCGTAGATGTTGCAAAAGGTGAAATTCATCTCCCCGGTAATGGCGCCAAATTATGTGGTGGCCTAGTCATTATAGATTTCCACAAAATCAATGAATTACGTAGTATAAAAGGTTTGATTGTTCCCCAAGAGAGAGAATAATCTCATCTTTTGCATGGTAAATGTATGTATGATGATAAACAGACTAGAGTGTATAAAGTTCACAATGAATACTACAACGACATAATTGGTTATCCAAAGATATTTGGGTCAATTGGCATCCAGGAACACCAATGATGAAACGATTTGGTCAAGGTCTGTAATTATAAGAAATACTTTATCTTTCAGGCTCTTCAGGCATCAGGAAAATAGTCAGAACTGACAGCAACTAGCAATTATATTCATCAATCAGAATCACATTAGCTAAAAGTTCTTCCTAATCAAACACAGAGAATTAGTTTTAATCGTAGGAAGCAAACAAGACAGAGCCTCAATCAATCCCATTATCTGAACACATAGCTCATTCCGTGTTGAAGGAATTTCTGCTAAAAGTTATGTTTAACCGCTTCGGCTAATTCCTTGCGCACATTAGTCAGAATTATTACTTGCTGGTGTCGCCTGAAAATCCATGTTAGAGTAACTGAAATTCAGTATAACTTAAGAAATGTGTGTGACTCAAACAGAACAGTATCACAATTAATCACAGATCATACAGAGTGTGTTCGCACAAATGATAAGAAGTAATTCTGTGAGAGATAACAGAAGGAAAGAATGTTCAAGCTATAAAAACTTGCTCTTCGCTCTCTATTGATACTCAACACTGCGTAGAAATGTGTATGTACAATGACACATAGTGCTATCCTTATAGGAATGTTCTTCAGTCTCAATGTCGCTTACGGATCGTCAAATGTTGGCTCTGAACTTCTATTGCGTCTCTTAGAACGTTGCAACTTCTACTAAAAATTTGAATTTACAAAGTGCGAAATAGGCCTTTACATGTATTTAGACACTATAACACATTTTATATATATGGAAATTGAAAATTTTTACAATATATGACAAAATTTGGATAATGTGAGATCATAAGACTCCACATGTTTCTTAGTTAATAACTTCTTGGTTTCTTTAGGGGCATCAATGGACCCTAGTAGGTGCATTCTCCTACTAGGTCCCCATGACCCATGTGTGATGGCTAACTTTGGCCCAAGGCCAATTTTGTGATCATGGCTCAAGGTTGAGGCTCAAGATTTAGGAAAATGGCCAATACCCATGGTAAGGTCCTCCTAACACCTCACTAGGTTCCATATCTCCATCCAAGGCAAAGAAATCTTCATGCCCTGATCCAAGGACACAAGTACCTTAATCCAAAGGCACCTACCCTTATCCAAGGGTGACTCGACATTTAGCTCTCGTGATACTAAATGGGCACATAGGGGTACTGAAGTATTGCTAGTTACATAGGCATGTAACACTTTGGTATTTAGATGCATTGTTTGTCACAACCTAGACAACGTTGGCCACACCAACCTTTGTCTATCGTATGATGTCGTATATGTACTCGACAATAATGGTGACTCTGCCTCTAGAAGCATCTACGACACGTTAGAACATAGTGCCCATGCAACACGACACCAAAACGTTGATGACTAGACGACGAACATCAATCCGGCTATCAGACATGATGGAGTAGCCGTATCTCTCCCATGCACCTCTCAACTAGAAAAGATCCTTGGTGAGCATCTCCACTCATGATGTCAGAAAGTTGGTGTGTATGGCCTCATATAAGGGGAGGGTTTCAGGTGCTGTCACACATTGTGGATGTGACAAAAGTAGCCTTGAATGTTGTGGTGTCTACAATGGCGAATGGCAGGTTCAGGTCATAGATCGCATTGGTGATAGCTAGTCAGCCTCCCTCCTCAGGGTGGGCATCAAGGCAAGTTCAGGTCGTAGTTCATGTTGGTGATAGGTAGGCCCTCGAGGTGGGCATCAAGGCATGTCGCATGGTCTACTGCCTGTGCCGACTACTTGTAGCATGGCCTCTGTGAGGCTTGAGATGTCCATGGCATGTCAAATGGCGTGGAAGTTGCGCTACAAGGAGGCACAGAATGGTGTGACAATGACAAGATGTCAATAGGGGGAGCATGTAGAGGAGCATCGTCAATATTGGTCGTGGGTGGCCGGTCTTAGCCATGGGTGGTGGGTGGTATGTTGTGTGAAGAAAATCAGAGCACAAAGATCTAATTATGATGTTTGATCTTTGGCTTGGTAGGAAAGCACATCTAGCATCATGAACAATGTAGAAATCTCAATAAGAACTTCACAAAATCACGTAGGTATGATAATTTATTATTCCAGTCCATACAATAGTTGTACAACAACATACTCACATGTTTGGATCAATCACATAAGAAAAAACAGCATTCTATACATGACAAGATTTTACTATATCATCACCAAGATGCAAAAACTCACATTTTATATGCTAAAGCTATAAACTTGATATAGATCTTGAAGAATGTCCTAAGACGTTTCTTATGCATCAAAACTCACTACAATTTAACATGTATAGTGAGAAATCGGCCTATTACAAGTATTTTGACCTAAATTGAGCTTTGGATCACAAAAAATCCTCATTCTACACATGAAAATGCTTGATTTTGATGAGAAATCACTCTAGCATGCTCTATAATTGGTGTCACCTCCAAATCACTCACTAGAAATGGATGCTTCTCCAAAATAGCATGCAACAAAGCTCTGATACCATGTAAAAAAACCAAATCACAAAGATCTAATTATGCCCTTTGATCTTTGGCTTGGTAGGAAAGCACATCTAGCATTATTAACAATGTAGAAATCTTGCATCTAGTACACATAGAAGATGTAAACTCAATAAGAACTTGAAAAAATCACTTAGGTATGATAATTGATTGTTCTAGTCTGTAAAACAGCCAATAGTACTCACACGTGTGGATCAATCACATAAGAAAAAATAGCATTCTACACACAAGATTTCACCATATCACCACCAAGATGCAAAAATGGATGTAGAACCCCAAGGATATATCTTCCATAAGAATGAATGAGAGAGGAAGGAGAGAGATTAAATGCTTTCATGCTTGTAGCCTATTTATAATAGCCTTCTGCCCTATTTGGATGCCCTTGCTCAAGCTTATCAACTTATGGAAAGTTCTAGATCTCATTCAAAAACCCTAGATCTATCTTGACTAGATTCAATGCATCTATAACAACCAATTAGAGTAGGTCTACATGCAACCCTATCAACATGCCTAAGTTGTCAAAAATAGTAAATCAACTATTCTTAGGCCTTATTAACTTTGTAAAGTCTATCTCTAAGTTTAAAATACATATTGGCCAAAATTTCCAAATAAACATAACATGAGAAATTTTAAACTAGTTGACAATTTCTCACATGTCATGCGAGTGGTCATACTGGGTAGCTGGCACAAAGTCCTCCTCCTCAGCAGTGTGGGTGTCCGACACGGTGGAATATGGTGGGGTGGGGTCACACAACCTCTAGAATAGGGAGGATGTGTGTGCGGTTGTAGGTGCGACGGGCTGCTGCGATGGGTCACTGGTGGAGTGAATGGCACCAAGCCCCCACTCATTGTGAGGAGCATGGTCATGCATGCGGGAGTTGGAAGGAAGTGGCATGTGGGAAGAGGTGGAGGACTAGCATGGACGTGGTGGTATACGGGATGTCGATGGCAATTGGGTGGGTGGTGGCATGCGGGAGGAGGATGGCTGTTGAGAGAGAGGTGGCTGTTGAGAACCAGATATCTTTTGGTAGACATGGCCTAGCCTAGCATTATTCTCTTCGTATTGTGCCAGGAGACACTAGTGCACATCTGGTGGGACCTGGTTGTAGGAGGTCATTCCCAGAAGCCCTCAGGCCTAGTGACACCCAATAGGTGGGCCTTGAGCCTCGTAAGAGTGCTCACCCTCTCGACTCCAAAGTAGCAGCACCGCTAATGTCTGACACCATACCTACTCTCGAGCAATTCGACCTTTTTTCACAGTCTAAAAAAAACTCTGATGCAGGCATGGTAAAATGGAAAAAAAAGGAACCTAATCCCTATATCCTATACCTTAAACCCAACCCTAAACCCTAATCCTTGGACCGTAAACCCTAGTATCTATTGTCTCCATACAATCACTCTACTATCACACCATTGCAATCAAAATCGATCAAAACGGAGAGTAGGTAGCGAATCTACAGCTAATGTAATAAAACCAATAAACCTGTAGGCAGAAAACAACCCTCCTTTGTTCCCCCCCACTCCCCTTTTTTTTTTTTTTTTTTGTCTTTTTTCATCCTCATTTCACACACAAATGTGCATTTTAAAACCTTCTTAGCCTTTCACAATCTAATCTTCTTTCATAGAGACGCAATTTCTTTCCAGTTAAAAGCTTATAATTTTAGAAAAACTTGTGGTGCCCTTTAGATTGAGTAAAATCTTTAGTTATAAAAGTTTTTTTGGATTTACACCTTTCACCCAAAAAGTAGATACCCACCCTTCAAAACATAGTTGGCGGGGCCTTTGTTCTCTCTCCTCTATCCAATAACAACCAACATGATGTTCTCCCACCTAAAAATTCAAATCTCAAGGTCTCCTATAAAATAGTGGCCCTACAATAGTGGAGATACAAATCGGCGTATTCCTCACCCTCACTTCCATGGCAGTGAGAGTGCATACATGATCCAAAGGTGGTGGTGGGTGCACCACCACCTTCCCCTCTACTCCCCCATCTCTCCTTGCCCTTCCATTGTTGGATGGAAGGGCCCCAGTACTGCCATGGCAGTGGGGGTGGGGATTATGTTGCTCTTGGAGGTATCAGGGGGTAGTGCCTAGCATCTTCAATTACCCCAAGTCGACATTTTTTATGCCAAGTCATTTGCCACATGGGCGCCTTTGCTTTGCTATGTAAAATGGGGTAATGGCCTTTCTATCTTTTCTCTCCAATGAGGGTTGAGTTTTTTGACAAATAGGCATGCCTTAGGCCTATGTGTGAAAACACCCTAAGTATACAATTTGATATAGAAAAAATTGTTGTTTATTGCAAGTACAAAATTTTACATTCTAAAAAATAATTAGCAATTAAGACATGAACAAGACCTAGCATGATGAAGAACACTTACTCATAACAACTTAGAGATTTTTGTAATTGGAGAAAGTCTTAAATGGCATAATAGTACGCTTGAATATATTATTTTACAATAGATGTCCTCATAAATATCTTACAAATATGTGATTCATTACTGTTTTTAGAAAGTCACACCTGTGATATAGAGTAGGCCTTTGTTTTGAGGGGTGTGTATACTTTCCTTGTGAAAGATGCAAAACAAAATTGACCTTCAATGCTAACGATTTCACTCATCTTGAAAGGTGGTTTTCATTAAAAGCCTTTTAGTTTTAAATGTTAAAGTGAAGAAAAAAACGATTGTCAAGGGCTAGGAAGCCTTCAAAATGCGAAGAGGTGCGTAATGTATCCGTTATTATTTAATTTTACAGGTGCCCAACATTTTCAAGCTTACTAAAAATAGGAGTACATCTACAAAAGAAACGTTAAAAAAAAAAACCTCACACGACGTTACGTAGGGAAGGCCCCCGAAAGAGCCTTCCTCTGTATGTAACGCATTGTACGTGGTAGATTTTGCCCATTTTTAGGTTGTGCACAAGCGCAAAACATTCAAGTGCTAAAAATACAAATGACTCGTGTTTGATTATTCGAATTTCCTTCATTTCAGTTTCATAATCTCCATGTGAAATGATGTTGTACATCATGCAATGAAAGTTTTGGTGACACGACATGCTACCCCATCTAGACTTTAAAAATTTTACACTTGATAAAATGCACTCTACTATATTAAACTTAGACATTTTTATGTATTAAATTTCAATTTTTATATGAAATTGAAATTTGTTATCAAAATTTTGTGGTTGGCCTTTCGATTATAGTTCATAGTGTATTTGGAGGAAGCCTTAAATGGTACAATATTACACTTACAGGAATTCATGGAGCAATAAATATTCACAATGTGTAAGGTATTATTTTTAGAAAGTCACAAAAGCACATTACAATTTTGTAAGAATCAGTTGCTACTTTTGGAAATTTGTACCCCTCCATATTTACTATATTTAGAAGTGTGACTGCCATGAACTTAAATCAGCAGATTTTTTACAGAGGGAAGGCCCCCTCCCGTTGTCGCTTGTTGGCACGAGTACAGGAGTAACGGGTGGGCCTGTATGCTCCGGACGCGTGGACGGCCAGCCCGTGCGATCTCAAGGTAGGTAGGGCGCTCGGGTCCCAAGATTTTTTCTCAGGCAAAATTGGTCCCTAGCTAGTGCGATTCTCGGGGCACGCGAGTCTCAAGATTTTATCGCGGGCACCACCTCACGAGCACCACACGGTCCTGGGCACGCGCGAGGGGCCAAGTACCAGATTTTATTCGGGCACGAGCGTGGCCCTCACGCCTACGTGCATTTGAGAGACATATGCTTGGTTTACTATATATTTGATGGAGGATCATTTCCCATAAGTTTTTATGGGATATATTGAAGAGTGCCACGTGGCATGCACATGTGTTGGGGCCGTGCTTTCTCAAAAAAGTTTGGGAGCAGTGAAATTTCTGCGGGCACGCGATTTTCGTACACCATGGTCCCGGGGCAACATCTGGAGCACCAGGGACACACGAAGGTCATCTAACTGCTTCGCTTGTTATCCATATCGTGACTGCAAGAGATGGGCCCCCCATACATTGATTCCAGCTGCGATGGGGCCTTCCTTGTTGTGAGGTACCCAAGGGAGATATGACCCCGCGGGCCTTGGGCGCTCCCATCCCTATACGTGGATTCCTCGTTGCTGTGAGACATGACCCTTGGGAAGGCCCTTGTAGGGGGCGGGGGGTGGCGGGCCTTCCTTCCCCTATGCTTTGATTTCAACTCCCATGCCCCTTCCCCACCAGGGGCTCCGGTCCTTCTCTTTCCCAGGGCCTTCTAGCCAGGCAGGCAGCAACAACGGGGAAGGACCACCACCTCCCACAATAAAACTCACTCTCATCTCGATTCAGCAGCAACGAATCCATTCTGATCTCAGTCTGCTGCAGCTTCCTCTACTGGCCTGAAGCACATGAAGAAGTTCATGAGATCTTGTGCTGTTCATAATCTGCAGGATATTGTCCACGATGAGCTACAAGAGATGGACCAGCATCAGCTGCAACATCAACACCCACCATCACCTTTTAGTTCGACCCTTTGGGATGTTGATAAGAAACGTACTGCAGATGATGAGCGTCACAGATTGAAGCCTGTGTTGTCATTCTTCGATCCGATGTTGCTTGGCAGGTTTGTGGGTTGTAAAGCTGCATCAGGGGCAAGAGGTTTTGCGTGGTTGCAGTCTCAAATTGTTGGCCATGATTTGAAGATACGTACTCCTTTTGGAAGACGATTGCTCACTTACGCAGACCACACAGCCAGTGGGCGTAGCTTACTATTTATTGAGCGCTTTATATTGGAAAATGTTTTACCAGCTTACGGTATATGTAGCTCTATCGCTACGTATTATTGTTGGTATTTGCTTTTGATTCATTCGAATACGTTTTATATATATGTGTTGATGTTACTGATTTGTGTTGACGATTGTTGACTGATTCGAATACGTTTTATATGTGTTGATGTTACTGATTTGTGTTGACGATTGTTGACTGCTTAGGCAATACTCATACAGACGATAGCTACGTTGGTCAACTGACATCGAGCACGGTGCATGAGGCAGCCATGTACATTAAAGCGTGTATGGGAGGGACTAACGATGACGCTCTCTTCTTTTGTGGATCCGGCTGTACGGCGGCATTAAAAAGGTTGCAGGAGGTGATGGGTATATCTGTACCTTCCATGCTTAGAGAAAAGATACTGCAAATGTTGCAGCCACGAGAGAGATGGCTGGTGTTTGTAGGGCCTTATGAACATCATTCTAACCTGCTGTCATGGCAGAACAGCCTTGCTGAGGTAAGTAGCTAATTTTTTATCATCATGACTGAGGGATAAGTTGCATTCACTGAGAAATCGTTGTATCTCGCCAGTTCAATAATAAAGTACATATGTGTGTGTACACATGAGAGAGAGAGAGAGAGAGAGAGATATGAAAAGCTAAGTTTTTATGGTTCAGGTCATAGAAATCCCTGCGGATGGTGAAGGGTTGATTGACCTGGCCAAGCTGAAAGAACATCTGGAAGATCCCAAACATAAAATGCGTCGGAAGCTTGGATCATTTTCCGCCTGTAGCAACGTTACGGGAATTCTCACTGATACAAGGAAGATTTCTCGGCTCTTTCACAAATACAAAGCATTCGTTTGCTTTGATTTTGCGAGCTGGTAAAACTTGCTAGATCATTACAACTATATGCCAACATTTCTCTAGAAAAAAAAAAGAATGTCGTGATTTCTCAATATATCCATTTTTTGTGCTGTATTGCCTTGAAGAGTGAAATGTTCCTCATGAAATTTGTGCAGTGGCTCGCATGAGCAAATTGACATAAGATCAGGGCAACTAGACGGGTATGATGCAGTAGTGTTGAGCCCACACAAGTTCGTCGGTGGACCCGGCTCTCCTGGCATTCTTCTCATGAATAAGCACCTTTATCTTCTTCAAGGAAACCCTCCTTCTACTTGTGGCGGCGGCACAGTCGATTATGTCAATAACATCTCTTACAAGGTAAATCATATACTACATAACAGGACATAGATGATATAACCCTCTTAATATGTTTGCTGATTGATATGTAATTGGTCAGAAATGAAAAATCACAAGGCTGATTATCATCGTGTACAGGATACGTTGTTTGTTGATGACGTTGAGATGAGAGAAAATGCGGGAACACCACCTATACTGCAAACCATAAGAGCGGCCTTGGCATTTTGGATAAAACAATACATGGGCGTCGACTTGATTGTGCAACGTGAGTGTTTTCTTGCTCAAAAAGCCTTGTCAAGACTTTTATCCAACCGGAAGGTACTTGTGCTGGGAAACACACAAGTTAAGCGCACACCTATAGTCTCTTTCGTGATTTTAACAGAAGAGCTATGGGTCTCACCTCATGCATATGCCGAAAGCATGAAACCCGCTTGCATTATGTCAACACAGGATAACCCCCAAAACAAGCTAGAGCATTCTCAAAGATATAAAAGACTTCATGGAAGATTTGTTACCAAGCTACTTAGTGATCTTTTTGGAATTCAGGCACGAGGAGGTTGCTCTTGCGCAGGCGCATATGCACACTCACTCCTAAGCATTGACAAGCCATACTCTTTAAAGATTCGAACTGCTGTGCAGCAGGTAAATTACCCAATAGGCAAAAAGGCTAATCCACATTTCTTCATGATTCCAACACTCGTAGGTTTTATAACTTGTCAAGCTTACATACTTTACTGCAGGGATACCATGGTGTGAAGCCGGGTTGGACAAGAGTGAGCTTCGCTTATTACACATCGAATGATGAGTTCGAATACATCATGTCTTCCATTGAATTTATAGCGGAGCATGGGCAACACTTTTTGCCTTTGTATGACTTTGATTGGAAAACAGGAAATTGGACAAACAAACAGAAAATTGTTGAATCCAAAAGAATGGTATCCCTTGAAATTGAGGACAAGACTCTTTCAAACATCAAAAAGGTAGTAAAGCTGATCAATCTACACAAAAAAGAGAAAATGAACAAAGATGGCAACTTCGCTAATCAAGCCCAAAGGCGGAAAGCCTACATCAAATATATGCAAGCAGCAGAACGGATTGCCAAATGCTTACCTCCTCAATCACACCAAAGTGCAATAAATTATCCCATCGATCCTCATATTGTAAATTTTAGAATCTGATTGAAATGCTAGGTCGGATCACTACAATCGATTCCTTACATCTGTTTTTATTCCTTACCAACTAATTCTTTTATACTCCTCAGAATTCAGGCATATAAATATGGGTAATTTGTGTATCAAAGTGGGTAATGTACTCCATAGATCATGATTCCGAGTTGCAAAATTATATAGAAAGTGGGAAACTTGCATATATGACTCGACCTTTCTAAATACAAAATTGGTGTAGCTGATTAGAAGGAAAATTTTTAAACTTTGACCCATAATGATATTTGATTCGTAAAATTTATCTTTCAAATAAAAGGGTAATGCTTTACCTTTCAATTGACACTTGGGCAAGAAATATGTCTTTATGTAAAGGTAAATGTTTAGCCTTTTTGCCTTTGATATGCATTGCAACTTGCAAATGAGAATCCATGTACATGAATATTGGTTGTCATATGCCATCTACCGAAATATGCCTATGTATGCTTACATTATTATTGATGGCTTATTTTAGGTGTTCAAGAAAAACCCCACATTATGTTAAAATGGAATGGCAATTTTCTTCCATAAGTAGTCTCAACAAAAGTTCTATGGATGCTGACTTTCAAAACATCTACATCATTTCTTTTCTATGAAATTTCTATGATGTTGTAAAATGCTTAGGATTTTTTTATGTACCCACACAAGGACACTATTCAATTACAAATGAAACATACAACCACCTAAGGCCAAAAGTGATTTTTCTATAAGTTTAATTAATTAGACAAAGAAAGAATCAGTGGAAATTTTCTAATGAATGCTCAGAGTTCAAAAAACTAAGATATTGCCAGACAGTAAGATGACCTAAAAAAGGGGGAGAGGGCTTCCCAACAACCTCTTACGTAAGTGTTCTTGTTAAAAAAAAACAACCGAATTGCC
Organism: Diphasiastrum complanatum; assembly: GCA_029204225.1. Lineage (NCBI taxonomy): Eukaryota > Viridiplantae > Streptophyta > Lycopodiopsida > Lycopodiales > Lycopodiaceae > Diphasiastrum > Diphasiastrum complanatum. The sequence continues at coordinate 50,823,705 of CM055104.1, read as the reverse complement.
ATATAACTTAAGCAACTATCACAAAATTTGACATTGCGAAGTTCTATCTCTTGAGAGCTTGGACTTTACCTTGTAGTCCAAAAAGATGAAACTTCAAAAACAAGTTTAGACTTGGCGATATTTGCAATTGGTTCCAAATGCTTGTATATGTCAATTTTTAACATCATCACATTGCTTTTCAATTTATTTAAGGACTTTTCCTTTGTGAGACCAATGCGATGTGGATTTGCAAGACATCACCTATTTCATCCTTTGACAAAATATTTAGTTTGTCATAGGAAATCAATTAGCAAGAAGCACATATGAGAGACTCTTTGGAGTATAGTGTTTTCTAGAGAACCAATGAGCATTACGTATTACATTGAACTACGAAAAACTTGTGCCTTCAATTTTGTTTACAGGAGATGGAATCTCGCACATGGGAGATGAGATCCTTTTGACTCAAGTGTGAACTTGACTATGAGCAACTTGATGTAATAGATTTCTTTCATGATGAAGATGTGAGAGTGAATGAGGAAATTCAACTTGGACATTGAAGAATATTCTAAAGTCTATCTTTAGACTTTGCACCAACCAAAAATAACAAACATTCAAAAAGTAAACTTTGTTTTATCGTATCATCATCCCAGTAGCTTTCTCACCTCAAAAAGAATACATGTTGTCAAAGCGGGAGTTACCAGATACCACATATTGTTTATTTTTCCTATTTAATTAGACAAATCTTTTCCACCTCAATAAGTTCAAACTCAATTAAATTTTTCTTGGAATAATCAAATAAGCATTTACCATTCTCCTCACACTATATCATTGATCTTGAAGCTTGATTATCAGGGCCCTTCTTGGATGAGAAGTGTACCACATGGTACATCCCATGGTCAAAATACAACTCAACCATTAAATTTCCCACTCTAGCACTATATTTAAATCATTGTGTCATGTTCTTAACACCACTTTAAATTCAAATTTTGAATCTAGTATAGTAATGTTTTTCCAAGCAATTTAATTGTTTTTTTGTTTAATCATGGAACGAAAAACAAAAATTCCCAATATTGACCTTGGACCCCCATTTTAAAAAAATATTTCAAGAAAAAGAAAAACTCATTCCACACTAACCATATATGCACATGTCACTCCTGGGTTAACTTGGTATCTTTGTCTGAATCACTACGTAGAGTGATTTCTTTACAGTAACGAGATGAAAATCTAATAAAATTGCTTTTAACATAAAGATTCTGAACAAAAAATAATGTCTTCATCGCAAAGGTACCAAACTGCCAAAATGTATATGTACAGAACTGCTTATAACGGAATGACTTCCTTCTATCTTGCAAATTATGTCGAATCTCCGCAAACTATTCTGCAAGGTTTCGCTCCCAATCCACATAAAGACTGAATAATTCCGGATAAGCCATATTTATATCAGCAATCCTGCATCGTCGAATGCGTCTAAATTTGCAACAGCTTGTGGTTTGTATAGCTGAAACTGCGACTTTCGCTTCCAAAAATGTAGCTTATAATCTTCGTTCCACAAAGATTGAAGTTCTTTGATTCGAAAATATTCGAGAGCATACATAGCCGAAGAGCCTATGTATAACTCTGCTGATCCGAAAGGTACGACCTGGAACTTACTCTGGATTATGCCCCAGCAGAGACATCCTTTCTGCTCGATAGAGAGCTGGGCCCATAACCAGAGAAAGTCGTCCTTCTCCCAAGGTCGCTTCCATTCGTCGAAGGCGATGCCTACTGTGCCTGGTAGCATCATATAATCCACACGCCATTGCAATTCAATATTAAAAGCATGTGGACACCATTTTCAGAAGCGTTTAGCAAATGCACGGAATCTGTCAGCACATACCTTCGACTGATTTTGCCGCATTCATTTTGGCTGTGTAGATGTAGTTGCCAAGTCCTGAGTTTGCAACTCAGCAACCAGCTTCTGATCTTCCAATTGTTGCTTTAGATTCTGATGAGAAATCGAGTCAACGCTCTGATACCACTGATGAGAAATCGAGTTTGCGCTCTGATACCACTGTTGGGAGTCAAGCGGTGCTCCGATACAAATGATGAGAATCGTGAGAAGAAAAATTCACAAAAACATTCATGACTCTCTTTCGAGATTCGGATGGAATTTAGATGCGTTCGCTGCGCACTGCCAACTGAAACACTCCTACAATCCTCCAGAGGGTAGTCAGGTACTACTGATCTATGTTCATAAAATTAATATAGCATTCGACTTCATTTCAACCAAGGTGCGGAATTCAACAAGAAAACTCAAACATATTAAAATAAACAGCATAAGCATTCGACATTAGAGATCAGACACAACCAAAAAATAATCTATATTGATTTTCTCTGATTTTCTTCAAGGCACTACATGCGAATCCACACAATGCGTTGGCATGAGAGAAGCACGGTTCTCTCACAAGTATTAGTCTCACTTTACTAGTAGACAATCGGACCTTCTGATCCTAGACATAATTGTCTTCTCGCATGTAGGCGGAGCTTCCGTCTGTGTTTGTCTTGATTGCTTACTAGCATCAGACTACTTCTTTTTTTCTTTTCTTACTCGGTTACACATTGTGTATCCTATTGATATATGTCAAGTATTATTCAGTAAGTACAGTCTCTCTATGCAAATCTAAGACTAGAGTGATTAGCCATCTACAGCTACCAAGAGAATTACAAGAGTGGCAGTTTAGCCACGACCTAGGGAGTATCTGTTGACGTCATGCCATCATGTCAGATCTCTGTACTTCTAGTATTTGAGTGATCTCTGGTGGTACTCCTTGGAGTGTGAGGACAGAACAAGTTTCGTTTCCACCATTGGTTTCGTTTACCTCGTTCGCCTTTCTCTCGTATAGGACCACAAGGGAATCTTGTTCGTGTTCGTGAACCGTTGGTCTTTGTCTTCATTGACTTTCGTGTTCACGAAACTCTTTGTGTTTCATGTCTTCAGATGTTCAAGTTCGCGAAGATGCTCGTCATCGTCTTCGTTGACTTTTGTGTTTGCAAAACTCTTCGTGTTTTGTGTCTTCGGATGTTCGAGTTCGCGAAGATGCTCGTCATCATCTTCGTTGACTTTCGTGTTCGCAAAACTCTTCGTGTTTCGTGTCGAGGGGCTGTAAGCTAGCAAGGCTTTGTGTTCAGAAACACTTTGTTTCTTCAGATTTGATAGCTCTTGTTCGAGCTTGTTAATCTTCGCGACAGCCTCCAAGAATTCTGGATGGTTTGAGGCTCTGGTGCAGGCAGACATAGTTTGGATTTGCTGTGTGAGCTCATCAATTCGAAGCAGGGCCGGAAGGTATTCATTGTGTGCATCGGGCCGGCTGCAAGATGGGGTGGCATCACTCAAGAGCTCCTTCAGCTCAGCCAACTCTTCCTCGACAAGAGCCTTCGCATCCTCAAGCGGTTGTAAGAACTCGACTCGAAAATTTTTGAGCATCTGGCCTTGGAGCTGGTTCAGCTTCGTGAGATCGACTATGATTGACCCTGCATTGGTGCTTAGAGACAGAACAGCTTCTGTCTTTAGTCTTGTCATTCGCTCCTCCTGTAAATGTTTCTGGAGAGCAACATTGTGTTGATTCGTAGCCAAAAGTTGCTGCTTCAAAGAATTGTTTTGAGTCTGAAAATTGTCAGACTTGGCCTCAATCGTCTTATTTGTCTGCTTCAAAGAATCAGCTTCCTTTATTAGAGTTTGAAGCTGTGTTTTGAGAGAACGATTTTGTTCGATCAGCTTCGTGTTGTCTGATTCGAGCGAATCGATTTTCTCAAAGGACTCCTTCAGAGAGTCTAGAGATTTTCTCTCTGAGTTAATAAGTTACATCGTGAGTTGTCGGTGGTACATGTCAAACTCATATACTTCAGCCACTAGATTCTTGGCTTTCTTTGTCATGGATCGAAACCACTAGGGCTTGTCTTCTGGTTCTTCTTTATCTACCACAGGTGCCCCAGTGTCGCCTTCAGTAGCCGTTCGTCCTTTGTCTGATGTGTTGGACTGGGTTGCGTCATCCTCAGTGGTGGATGCACTCTGTTGCTTCTGAGATGTGGAAGCAGATGCTGGCTTTGAAGAATCAGCAGCAGCAACAACAGTTGCATCAATATCCATTGCCACAGCCTCAATCTCCATAGCAGTGGTGGCTGCTACTTCGACTACTAGTGCAACATCGGATGTAACCAGAATAGGCACGAAAATGAGGCTGGAAAGATCAATTGGCTTGGGAGCCAACATCCTTCCCGTCAACATTATTTTTTCTTGCTCAGTCAAAATTTGAAAATGAGCACATAGGCGAGAAACATGGGCTCCGACTCCAGAAAACTTTTGATGTTTGATCCAGCACAAAAAACCTTTGTATGTGATAACGCCGAAGCACACTGGATTACCCGCAAGCGCATCCAATATGTAGCCAAAATTTTGAACTGAAATTGTGGCATTCGCATCCGTCAAAAATATTGCTTAGTTTGCGTATTTACAAAACAGATTGAATGTTGTATCTCGGATCATAGAGATTTTGTACCCCTTAGTGGGTACGAAGTAGTTGCTTAGGAAGTGGGTAGCTTCATCCATCGAATCTATGTGAACTTTGAATTCCTCCTCCGAAATTGAATGGATAGAGTTCACAAACTTAGTAGATCCTTGAGATAAGTAATGATATCAGAATATAGTGAATTTGTAGATGAAATCTCAAATAAATGTTCGTTTGGAAAATCATCATTGATAGGCTCTTCAGTTTTTCCGGTGCTAAGTCACGATAGATAATCAGCATTCGTATGATATTTTTCTTGATGAAGCTCTACTTGATAAGTAAACTCCTGCAGAAGTAGAACCCATGGAGCAATTCATCCTGATATATCTGGTTTATTTACAAGATACTTAAGAGCATAATGATCCACATGAAAAATAAATGCATATCCCAGCAAGTAATGCCGAAATTTTTTAACAGTGAAAATCATGCCAAGTGCTTCCCTTTCTGTAGCCAAATAATTCTTCTCTGATGCACTGAGCTGTCGACTTGCATAGTAGATGGGATGATCCTTCTTCTGGTTGTCCTTCTAGCTTTGACAGATGCCAATAGCAAATGCAGAAACATCCACATAACTGTGAAATAAAATAGCCCAGTTGGGTGGTCTCAGAATAGGAGCATTGATCAACCTTTGCTTAAGATCTTCGAATGCTTTCTGCTGTTCATTCGTCCACAAGTATTCCACTTGTTTCTTCAGTAGATGTGTAAGAGAGGCAACAATAGAAGCATGATTTTGAATAACTCTCCAGTAATAGCCGACATGTCCTAAGAAAGCTCTTAGTTCACGTAAATTGGTTGATATCTGGAGATTCTTTATAAGCTCTACTTTATCTTTGTCGACTTCTATTCCTCTGTTAGATATTCTGTGTCTAAGCAATATTCCTTCTTTCATACCAAAAAAACATTTCTCTGGATGAAGAGATAAACAAGTATCTCGACACCGTTGCAATGTTAATTTCAGCTTCTGCAGGTGTGTCTTTATATCATTGTATACACAGAAATCATCAATAAATATTTCGAGAAAAGTTCTCAGGAAGGCAGCAAAAATTAACATCATGATTTGCTGAAAAGTCACTAGAGCATTACAAAGACCAAAGGGCATTTTGTTGTAGGCATAAGTGCCCCAATCTGTAGTGAATGTGGTCTTTGAACGATCCTCCTTTAGCACTCCAACCTGATTATATCCAGAAAAGCCGTCACAGAAACTTTAACGCTCTTGACCAACAACCTGATCTAGGATGGAATAAGTGAAAGGCAGAGGATGATGGTCCTTCATTGTGGCAGCATTGAGTTTGCAGAAATCCTGGCATATTCATATTTTGTCAGTCTTCTTCTTTGGGACGACAACAATGGGTGAAACCCATTCACTACTTAAGACATTTTTTCATGATCTGAACCTATGGACAACCTATTTTTGACATTTTAAGGCCATGTAGCATGTAAGCGAAGGTTCCTAATGAGAGTAAGGTGCTTGGCAAAGGTTCCAAAAATGGCATATTGATGGTCATTCGCCTAGCTCAAAAAACGGACTTTTTCTAGAAAAGAACCTTTGCCCAACTCAGTTTAGATACATCTGAAATGGATGTACAGTCTAGAGGCTCAACGAAGGTTTCTGATCATGTATAGACAACATCTAACCGAAATAGTGATTTCATAAGTCATTTTCCATCAAAAATACTGTCCTTTCTTTTTTCCATGCTGATGTCTTTTCTCATTTTTTTTTTACTATCTTTTTTTTTTGTGCTGTCTTTTTTAAAACAAAAAATTGGACAATTAAATATTGAAAACAAAAAATTGAAAAACAAATTAAATTAAAAAATCATTGAGATCAGGTTCGCTGAAGGGAGCAGGCTGCCAAAACTTGCCTAATCGGCTGCCATTCACTCGAGTATCAAATCGTTTTCCATCCAAGTGCTCAAGAATTATTGCACCATAGTTCAAGATTTTCTTTACTTTATACGGGCCTTCATCGATAAACTTCAATTTTCCCTTGATCGGCTTGGTTTTGTACATCAATGCTAGTCTCCTGCTTTCAGATCCTTTTTGTGCAATCGATGATCGTGCCATGCTTTTTGACGGGCTTTCTCTATTGGGGAACAATAGTCAGTTTATATATAGGTCATGCTAAATCCGCAAAGAAGATAATAAAACTTCGATAGTAGTTCGCATGACCCATAAACACGTAAACTCCACGAATTGTTGTTGGCGTTGGCAATTCCACAATAACCTTGATTTTAGAATAATTTGTGGCAATACCATGTCTCAATATCACATGCCCAAGCACAACGTTGTGGGAAATCCATATTTGACATTTTTTTGGATTTAGAGAAATTTGATATTTGCGACATCTTTCAAATACTTTCTCCAATCGATCCAAGTGGTCTGTATCTGTACTATGGACTCCCAGGTCATCCAAGTAAATTTCAAGGAATTTTTGTAGATAATCTTTAAAAGCAAATTGCATTACTCTTTGGAAAGAACTTGGTGCATTACAAAGTCCAAACGACATTACTTTGTAGGCATACGTGTCCCATTCTGTTGCAAAAGCTGTTTTGTGGCGATATGCAAATGCTATTTTAACCTGGTTGTAACCACTAAATCCATCCATGAAACTATAAGCTTCCGCTCCAGCAAGGCGATCCAAAATGCTTTCAGTAAAAGATAACAGAAAGTGATCCTTCCACGTCACTTTGTTCAAAGCCTTGAGATTCACACAAATTCTAAGTTTCTCATTTTTCTTAGGAACAATGCCAATCGATGAGATCCATTTGGTATGCTCAATCTCATAAATGAAATCGGCGTCAAGCAATCTCTGAAGTTCTTTCTTTATCAGATTTGCAACATTAGGATTACAGCGGTAGAACTTTGTAACCTTTCGAAGTGCATCAGGTACTAGAGGTATGGTATGTTCAATAACTGACGTTGGAATACTCTTCAAGTCTGGATAAGTCCATGCAAAGCAATCTTGATACTTAATCGGTAACATTTGGAGTGCTTGATACTGTTCAAGATTAAGTTGTGATCCAACTTGTACAATCTTTTCTTGTTCTCTTGGTTCAGCAAGATTCGTAGCCTGTGTCCTAGCTGGGCCATCATAAACATCTTTCGATTCTGGCACCTGTTCTTCATGTTCACGATGTGCTTTAGATAACATGATAACCACATCATCCAGTGTATAGCGTTTAAAATGTTCGAACATATCATGTTGTACACCATCTGCTTGTTCCTTTTCAAAAGGACTTCTTGGATCTTCGCTTAATCTTCTTAGCAGGAATTGATCGTGGAGGTGATGACTTCCGAGATGATGGTGTCTTGCTAGAACTCTTACTTGTAGAATCATCCTCGATTTTTCCTTTGCCTTTATCCAATAAGGGTGGCACATTCGCTGAATCAATCTTTTGAGGAGGATTTTCCCATTTCAGGACCATATCATAATGTTGCTTGGCTTGTTTCTTCGTCATTGACTTTGTGATTCTGTCTTCCTTCAATATAACTGCTTTGGGCGGTTTTATTGTTGGTTCATCAAGAACATTATGCATCCATATGATTTAGAATCTGCTCATCAGTAAGTTCTGCATTGTCATCATAAGTCAAGGCATGACTCACAAGAATGAGGTCATCTTCAATCGGATCTGGTATAGGTTCTGTTGATATCCAAGCTACATTCAACACATTCAATGGAAAAGTGATCAGTGTATCCAAGGTTCAATCCAATAATGAAATCTCACTCAAATCTGACTGATTATCTTGTTGACACACATATTCAGCTATACAATCAATTGTTGCAAGAGCTTCATTCCAGTTGACAGCATCCGTTTGAGAATTGTAATGAACTCCCAAATTTTTTCTCTGGTCGATCACAAGAATGATCTGTTGTTGATGAATCATAATCTTCTTTTTGGACCACTAGTTTGATAGTCCAAGTTATAGGATCAACTTTGACTGCACGTTCACAATTTTCAAAAGTGATTTTTCCAGTACCCCAATTATGAATTACTTGCGCAACTCGTTACCATGGACGTCCCAATAAGACTCGGTAGACATTTGGTGTTTTTGGTAAGTCCATTACTACAAAAGTAATGACGAACTGTACTCCCGCAATTCTAATAGGTATATCTTCAATCATTCCTTGCGGACAAACTGTTATTTGATCAGCTAGCTTAATGGCAAAAGTAGCAGACTTGATCTTTGTAAGGCCCCATTTTGCACATAGCTTTGTAGAAATCAAGTTAACTCCTGAACCGCCAACTATCATAGCTGCTTCCTTAGGAAATTGTCTATGTTGTATCGGAAGAGTGATATTTTATTCGGTCTAGCTCTTTCGCGAATCATTCGCAACTAATAATTTGTCTAGCTGTTCTCGACAAATTATTCTTCTGGTGTGTTTTTTTTTTTGTTAATGTTTGGCTACATAATCAGAATTATCGTGATTTCTATCACTAACATTCTGTTCATTTTTTTATAGGTGTAGTCATGCTTAGGGAAGAAGTAATATAGCTCATTCCACTACGCACAAACACATTCCATTTGAGTTCATTTCTCGTTCGAGTTTCGAGTTTTTTTGTTTTTCGTGTTCGTCTTTCTTTTGAGCTATTTTCATCTCTCATTCTCACACACCCTCCTTTCCAACATGGTATCAGAGCTATTTTCATAGCCTGATAAGCTTCCACATTACAAGACTCTACTAGCCGATAGAGTAATTGCCTTCTTGTTCTGTAATTTTGTACTAGATTTTTATACTTAAGTCACTGATAGTTTTCCTGTCACCTAGACTATTCTTCCACATGGATTTCCAAGGGAAAGCCAGTCCCATCATGGACAAGCTTGATGGAGCCAATTACCATCTGTGGAAATTTAAGATGAAAACTATACTAATGGCTAAACAATTGTATGACGTTGTTACAGGTGCAGAAGGAAACCCGAAGCAGACGACGCAGCAATCGCCAGATGGAAGCTGAAGGATGGAAAGACTTTCGCGCTGATCATCCTGAACATTACGGATACTCAGATCGACTATGTATTTGAGGCTTAGACATCAAAAAAAGTCTGGGGCATCTTGAGCACACTATACGAGGTGCGAGATATAGCTTCCAAGCTACATCTCAGGAAGAAATTTTACTCCCTCAAGATGGCGAATGGTGATTCCTTGCAGAATCACATCAATCAATTAAAGAACTTGCTAAGGCAAATGGCCACTGTCGGATCTGTCATAGACGATCAAGACGCAGTAAGGCAACTGCTTACAAGCTTGCCATGCTCATACGATAGCTGGGTGATGATCATCACAACACATCCAAAACTGACTCTTTCGAGAGTCATTACAATGTTGTTGCAGGAAGACACGCGGAGGAACAAAGTCTAAAGTTCCTCAATTGATTCTCACGCCTTATACACCAACAAGAGCACGACTAAGCAGAAGAAGAAGAAAGGCCTGAAGCAATCAAAGCTAGACCAGAAACCAGCCCAGCACAAAGAACAGTTGAATCTGTAGATGAAGAAGAAGTTGTTCTACAAATACTACAAGTGAAACAACCACGAAATTCAAGACTGCCGGACACTGCAAGCGAAGAACAACAACAAGGGGCAGTCGAATCAAGTGGCAAATGCAGCTGCAGAAGCTCCACAACCTATTCAAAAAACAGATCATGATGCCTTCATGACTAGCCATCAAGGAACATCCAATGACAATTCTTGGCTCCTGGATTCTGGAGCCACTTAGCACATGACTAGCCTTATTGGCTGTTTCGAGTCCTATACACCTTACAGTACCCAGAAATATGTCTACCTGCTTTTCAAATGATCAATCTAAGGTACTCTCTAAAGTCTTGTATGTACCAATTTAACTATGAATCTTCTCTCTGTAAGCAGAATCATAGATCTAGGACATAGAGTAGAATTTGAATGTGATCAATGCAAAGTAGTTGATAGGACATGCAAGATTCTAGCACTCAAAAATGAAGAAACAAAAAATTTCTATTACCAAAGCTTTGCTAGCTTTCAGCCCTTTGCCTGACGAGAATGTTCGCGAACGTGAAAGTCAAAGGACACAAAGCGAAAATGTTTGCGAACACCCACGAGAAGACACAAGCACAAAAGATTCGCGAAAGAGAATCTTTCACGACACTGCAAGAGAAAGTCAGATGACGAAAATGTCAAACGACTCAAAAATTGTCGCGACACTCTTCTCTGCCCTCACGCTCCAAGAAGGACCAACAAAATCATGCAAGTTCCCATAAGTACAAATATCTAATCTGATAGCATGACGTCAGCAAATACACTTTAGGTCGTGGCTAATATGCCACTCTTGTAATTTCATGATTAGCTATAGATGATTAATCACTCTAATCTAGAAAGTTACAAGAGGCGACTATATACTTACTGGATGATACTTGATCTATAGACAGATACAAAAGAAGTAGTCTGTTGCTAGTAAGCAAGAAGACAAAAATATAGAATACATGTCCGCCTGCGTGCGAGACAATTCTGAATAGGATCTAAAGATCCACAAGTCCGCTAGTAAGCGAGACATTTACTCATAGGAGAACTGTATTTCTCTCACACCAGTGCATTGCGAGGATTTTCATGCAGTGCTTGAAGAATCAGAAAAATCAATAGATGATTTTCTTACCTTGTATGATTTTGAATGGAAATTAGTCTGCTGTTATTCTTTGTATCTGATTTACTTGTTCATTTTAATTCCACACCCTGGTTTGAATTTTGTTGAATGCTACATTTAATTTGTTAACATAGTACAGTAGTGTCTGTCTACATTCTGGAGGACTGTAGGAATGAAGCAGCTGGTAGTGACCAACAATCATATCTGAACTCCATCTGTTTCGCACGTTTCGCGTTCGTGAAATCAAATTCAGAGAGAAACATTTTGCATCGATGGTATCAGAGTCTGTCTTGTCATAATCTGACATAGCCAAAGGCTATCAGATCCAAGAGGCCAAGCATTCAAACAATCAACCATCAACAAGTGAACAGACTTCAGCTTCAATCAGCAGCATACTAAGTAAGATCTGTACAATTTTGAATTCTTCAGGATCTAACTTTCTAGCCTGGAAAGTTAAGACATCTTTGATACTCAAGGGTGAAGGTTTATTCCCCTGGGTGGATGACTCAGAAAAAATGCCTACGACATCAGACAAAGAGCTATGCGAGTGGAGAGAAAAAAATGACAAGCCAATAGCCTTGCTATCTTTATCCATCGAAGATAGTCTCACGCTTGACCTGGTTACACTCTCCAAAGCTAAGGAGATGTGGGATGCACTGCTCACCAGATTTCAAACGAAATCAAGAAGTCAAATAATGATGTTGGAAGATCAGCTGATGAACCTATAGTGGGAAGAGAAGGACCTCACTTCCTTTGTAAGGAAGATGAAAGATCTTTTTCTATCACTACACAACTTTGGAGCAGAGAATGTAGTGTCAACTGAGAAGTAGCTCACCTACCTGTTGAGAGCCTTACCCAGATCTTTCCAGACAACCAGAACCCTGCTCGCAAAAGATCCTACCATGACCCTCAAAAAGGCGATTGTCGAGATTCGAGAGGAAGTGGAGGCTAGAGAACACCTTGATCACAAGGATGGTTCTGACCAGGCCTTCTACGACAACAAAGAAAAGTCCAAGAAACAATTCAAGCCTAAGAGGGAGTCAAATCAAAGGTAGGATCGTGATCAACAAGCAGAGGGGACCAGCAAAGGCAACTGGAAGAGCAAAGGGAGGTCAAAACAACAAGGTGGAGAAAAAAAGACTTGTGTGAGATGCAGAAGAGATGGGCACACAGTTGATAGGTGCTGGCTCAATCCAAAGATTGAGGGCATCCATTGTCACAAGAAGGGTCACGCAGCCATAGACGATCGTCTGAACCCAAGAAACAAATCAGCACAAAATAGACTAGAGAAGACAACAATTTATCCTATGTTGAGGAGTTTGAGAGCTCAAAAATGGGCGAGGAAAGACCGAACAAAAAATTGTTCGACCGCCTACATCTATGAAAACGTGTGTGCGGCGTCTACATCTGACACACATGAGGTGATCCTAGATTCAAGAGCCACCTCACACTTCGTGACATCAAGACGAATAATGTCTAATTTCAGAAGTGCTGATCCTTCAAGATTTATAGTTCTTGGAGATGGATCCAAATATCAAGTGAACGGTATTGGTTCACTATGGCTCAACACCAATGGCAGAGACAGACGACTCAAAGACGTTCTATTCGTGCCTACACTGCAGCAGGACTTGCTTTCTGTAGCAAGAATAGTTGATGCAGGGATGCGTGTGACATTTTTTGATGAAGCATGCAACGTGATTGATGCCAGTACCTGTACCCTGATCACTCAAGGTAGAAGAAAAGGTAATCTATATCACCTGAGGTACGCCTACTTGCAGATCAGATGCATCAGACTCATGATGAGTTGCCAGACACTATGTGGCACATGAGACTATGCCACATGAACTCAATGACACTTTACCAAGCAAGCCATCATCGAGTGATAACAGGGGTCAGCATCTCGAATGCAACCAGTTTGACTACCTGTGTTGCATGTCTGAAGGGTAAGATGTCACGCACTCCATTTGTCAAAGACTCCTATAGAACGACCAAGAATTTGAAGTTATGCATTCTAACATCTGTGGACTTTTCAATGTGATCTCAGTAGGAAGTTCAAAGTATTATATAACCTTCATTGATGATTATAGTAAATTTGCCAGAGTGTACTTTATTTAGAATAAATCTGAAGCACTTGATAAATTCACAGAATATGTAAATTGGGCAGAGAGATGCACAAGCAACAAAGTGAAACAGATTAGGACAGATCGAGGTGGCGAATACATCTCGAATCGCTTCACTGACTTCTGTAGTGATCGTGGCATCATTCATAGAAGGACTGTAGCCTACACACCACAGCACAACGGTGTTGTAGAAAGAAAGAATAGGACCCTGATGGAAGCTGTCAAATGCATGATGGCCTACTCGAAGGCTCCAAGAATATTGTGGGCTGAAGCAGTAGCTACAGCCGCATACATCCAGAATAGGACAGGGAAGTCCAGTGTCCCTCATACACACCACACGAGTTATGGTGGGGTAGAAAACCCAACCTGTCTCACATTAGAATCTTTGGCTGTGCAGCTTATGCACATATTCCTGATAAGCTTCGAAAGAAGCTTGATGAGAAAGCCGAACATGGATTTTCTGGTAGGTTATGACAATAAGTTGAACTTTGAATTGTGCCTAAGTGTCACATTTCAAGGAAATGTGAAAAAGACAAAGTTGTTGCAAAATAGTTTAAATTGTTGAACTATGCTAGTTTTGCATTTCGGAAAAATGCGAAAAAGCCGACACTGTGACGAACATAGTTTATTTCTGCAGACTGTCGCGACACTTAGAGTATTTTTGTAGACTGTCATGAAAGTAATGTATTTCTGCATACTTGTTCTAAATGCTAATTTCGTGGAAGTCCTTGAAGATGGCCAAGTCTTCAATGACTTCAAATTATTAAACTTAACATCTGAATTTGAATTTATGATAGGATTGGTTACCCTTTGTTGGAGATCAGTCGGAAGCCCGTAGGCAGAAGTCCGTTGTAGACGTCATCAAATAAATTGGTTGTCTAAGTTTGTGATTCTTGTAGGTATCAAATGAGTAGACATAGATCAATGACCCTAGATCAATGATCAATAAACGTGCAGGAAGAATCATGAAAAAGAAATTATCATTCACCATGGAGACAACTGTGTTTATGGAATCGATAGTTTGAATCCTTGTGACTTCAAAGCTTGGATTAAGTAGATCCACTATCGAATTATCGATGATAGTTCGAATTCAATAGCCATAGTTCATGCATCGAGGAATTCATTCATCCCATTCAAGTTTGTAGCGAGAGAGAGAGAGAGAGAGAGAGAGAGAGAGAGAGAGAGAGAGAGAGAGAGAGAGAGAGAGAGAGAGAGAGAGAGAGAGAGAGAGAGAGAGAGAGAGAGAGAGAGAGAGAGAGAGAGAGAGAGAGAGAGAGAGAGAAGGCTGAAACCATCTTTGTGAATAAGATCCTTGTGACTTCCAAGTTCTAAAATCCCCTTCAGGTATGCCTGCTATTTTTACAATATAACTATGGTCTATCTTAAGAAGGAGCTACAGAAGGCTGAAACCATCTTTGTGAATAAGATCCTTGTGACCTCCAGGTTCTAAAACCCTCTTCAGTTATGCTTGCTATTTTTATAATATAACTATGGTCTATCTTAAGAATTAGCTCCTTCTTAAGAATGTATCTTTCTCTAAGATCTTATAGATGATTAGTAAAAACATTTCATAATTGATATAGGGAATAGTGTTCAAATTGGATGCTTCACTATTACTTATACCAATTTTACATAACAAGATGGAGGAGTACTTAGAATCATAATGAATCTTTTTGAAACAGTAGCAAACATGTGTAAAATAAAACATATGAATGAGTGCATTTTTCCTCCTCCATACTACACTCACTTGGGTGTTTGAACCATGAGCCTTCCATGAATGAGCCTTCATTGTCATCTAAGAGATCTCCAACCATTGGAAACCTAGTAATAGGCGTCATAATGATGCTTCCTCTACTCCATTTTCATCATCAAAACTAGAAAAGAACACTAGTCCATCTTCAAGATCAAAATGACGTAAAACAATGAAACCACTTTCATCAAAACTCGACAATTTCCACACATTGACATGAAATTGCTCAAATATGAGATCAAATGAGTAAGGTAGGATATAAAATCTCTTCCTTGTTGTTCTTTTTCCCTTACTCAAGCCTTCAACAACCTACAAAAATAGATCCTTAATGCTTTGAGCTTTGCGTCCCATTTGGATGCCTTTTTGTAGCTCCAAATTGTCAATTTCTACTTGGTGTTAAAGAGACAAACTAAGACCAACTATCTTGATCTTCCAAAAGGACATCATAATCTTTTCTCAAGAAAAAATTTACAGATCTCCCTCTCAATTATGTAACTGAGATCATACAAAGTCACACCAAATCCCTTTTCCCATAGTGAGACAATGCCATCATCATAAAGCAAGAAATAGATGCTACGATTTCCTTCCAAAATGAAGTAGAATAGATAAAAACACACAATCTAGATCATTCTTGCAAGACTCCCTCTTAATGATTGCATCACAAAAGGTAGAAGAAACTTTTTAGTAATGACTGCAATTTCTATGAAATTTCCCTCTCAATTATGTAATTGAGATCATACAAAATCATATTGAATCCCTTTTCACTAACCATAGTGAAAAAATGCCACCATCATAAAGAAAGAGATAGACCCTATGATTTCCATTCAAGATGAAGTAGAATAGGTGAAGATAAGTTTCATATCTAATCCTTGCTCTCCACTTTGGGTACATTTCACTCCTCAATACACAAACAATCTAGATCACCCTTGCAAGGTACTCTCTTAATGATTGCATGACAAAAGGTAGAAGAAATCTCTTCTTGCCTATCTTCCTCACCAAGGCCTTCAATTATATTCAACATAGAATCAAATGAATTTTTCTCTTTATTGAAACATCTGACATTACTTGCATGCATACATTCTTCCTTTTGCATAGCATTTTCAACATCAGTAGATTCATCAAAAAAATGTGAGAAAAGCAAAGGTTGTACCTTCCACAACTTGCTTACGCTTCTCAGCATATGTGAGCCTATTGGGCATTATGATGGGACCCACACAAATGTAGTGGGCCCATTCATAGAAGAAGGCCATTGTCTTGTAAGTGCTGGGGAACTAGCATCCTATGTGTATAAGCCCAATCCAATGAGCATAAAAGTATTTTAGAACACAAGTTGTACATATTTAAATAGACATGGGCCTTGGAATTAATTCAAATTATGTTAGAGGCCCATAATCAAGTTTGTTAATAAGAAGCTAAAATGGCCCAAACTTGAACTCACATGAAAGTTGTGAGTTCCCTTTGTGATTTCTTAGCACCCTAGACTTAGCCCTTGCCATTTTTGTAGGAATAGAGGACGAAATGGAGGAAGAGAGAAGGAAATAGTTGTGGAACAACTCTCCCGTTCTTATGGGTTGCTACTAGCAAACGATAGTCTAAAAGATTGTTAATGCATAAATGGGCTCACAACTCAAGCGTTCTCATTTACAGGATCTTAAAAATTAATTCATACCCAAATAAAATGAGTACAGTCCACCAAAGAGTTTAGAAGAGATGTGGTATTACTGTAAACTAGATTCAGAACAAAGTTTACTTCAGAATGTAAAAAATGATAATGCAGTGTGATACTGCAAATTCCTCAAGCATCAATGACAACCACCGTCTGATCATATACTAATGAGTCATTGACGTCCGTGATTTGATCAGAGTGAATGAACAAGCGTGAACAAACAGTAAGAGTGTAATCAAATTACAACATCATACATTTATGTTAAACACAAATGAGGAGTGTGTTGCTTCTATATTACAATGAAGGCTTGAACAAGACTGAATACGTTACAGCCTAAAAAAAGAGGTGTAACTTGGATGCTCGATATCATTCTTTCTGTTGGCGGAGCATCACTTAGAGTGTGCGATGAGGGTGTATTTATACACCACATCCTTGTAGTTAATTACAATAAATGTCTATCTTACAACTACATATTTGTTGTAGTTGAAGCAGTTGAACTACAATGACGTATAATGACAGAATAACAGTTGTACATATTTAATTTTGGAAGTGTGGTATTAAGTTAGATAAAAATGACACTATCATCATAGACTATTAGTCATAAAAATAATTCAATCTACGAATTATTTATCTACAAAATTGACTTAGACAAAAATAGAAAATAATGTAAACAACATGACATGACAATACTCAGTGTACTGGAATGAGTTTGATTAAGTCAAAAGTGTGTACATGTCCGAATGCAATCAAATGCACGATCTCTTTGATACAATATTTTGAAAATAAGAGAGAGAGAGAGAGAGAGAGAGAGAGAGAGAGAGAGAGAGAGAGAGATCGAATAATATGCGTTGTTCTATGAATATATGCATTGAGTCATAGGACGACTAGCTGATACACTAATTGATGAACATATATATGGATGCATTAATGATTATTTATGCATGGTAGTTGTACAATTAAAAGAATGCTTAATTGATGGATTTACAATATGGAGAGTTTGCAAGAATTGAATCCATTATCGCTTCTTACACTTAAAAAGTGCACTCTTGAGTCAAGTGATTATAAGGATAATGATGACTTTGTGGTAGATCTTGAGAAGGGCAAAGTAGGTGCTTTAGCCAAAGCACATGACTCCCATGCATCAGTAGGCTCATCCTTGCACATAGCCTCCATGGATCTATGATTGGAGTGATCCAATCTCTTGTGACATGGCTCCACTTGTGCTATCTTCTCCTTGGCTTCCAAAAAATCGTCAAACTTGAAAAGCTTACCATCTTTAATCCCTTTTGCAATGACATTCCCACTCCTCATTATCAAGCAAGAATTTCATCAAATGTAACAAAGAAGTCCTTGTCCATGAGTTGCCCAATACTTAGCAAATTCCTTGTAATATTAGGATTATAGAACACACCCTCAAGCATGACTTTCTTGGTAGATTCAAGACACATAGGAACTAATCTTATTCCCTCATTCTTGATTTAAGATCACTTGCTGTATTAATGTTGCTATATCTAGTTTTAGGACTCTTGCCTAATGCATGGCAAGTTAGGTGTTCCATATAGAAAATTTGCTTTACAAAGCACTAAGTAACAATGAGAACAACCTTGACAAAATAATATTTATCATTCAAGATGCTCTTTTATAGGTTATTTATAAATTTCTATTCTTGGGTATAAGCATCACATTTGACTTTTGTATTGTTCAAAATGTAAAACACAACTATTTTGTAGAGCTACTTGGCGGTGCACATGCAGCTCCTACAATAGTGACTAGCTTTGGAAATTGAACCTAAAAATTTTCTATTTCTTTTTCATTACATTCATGTGTTTATGTTGTTTATGATGTCAAACCAAAAACCATACACATAGTAAGTTGGCAAAATTTAGGTAAAAAACACCCTAAATTGTATAGTTTGTAAGGGTTGCATAGACAATTTCTTAAGATTGAAAATTACTTTTGACTTATTCTATTGTGACATGCAGGTTAAAGATGGGCAGCATCATACGCAATATTGCATAATATCCATTATATTTATATACCATGAAAATGTTTACATTCTAATATGCTCTTTTTAACTAAGCTCAATCATGTAACACTTCAAAATTTGTTGAGAATTTGCTAGAAATCTAAGTTACCTCCTTCCAACTTAGTTCAATCAAAACTATTAATAGAACTGCCTTCAACAATACAAACTCTACTACAATAAATTGTTCATATGAATTTTATTTATTTTTTAAATCTAAATTTTGGCCATGTAACCATAAGGATCATTTTCAAGTCTTCATAGCTCGAACCATTTTTTACTTTTCATGGATTTAACAATTTTTTTGACAGGTGATTTGCTTTCTACTCTACAATTTTAGCTCTTTAGTACACCCTAAACCATAGGAATTCAAATCTTTTCAAATTGCACAATACAAGCTAAAAAAAAAAAGATTTTTTTTAACCTCTACAATAATAACTCCAATATAAGTATTAGATGCAAGGAAACCATCACCGAAGGAGTTTTTGAAAAGAGATAAATCAATTATGCAAACATTGCTCAAAAAGTAGTTCATACATCTTGAATTAAAAACTTAAAGTTGAATGTTTTAAGCTTTTAGATATGTTTATGGTGGTAATTGGTCATATTCATGACATATGTTGGGGAACTCATTGATATAAAATGACATACCTCTAGATTCTATGATGACATGTGTCAACAGATTAACAATATGATTTGAAGATAGTTTGACACACGTGAACTAGATTAAATAAAGTATATATGGTTTTTTTACAATAATGAGAAAGTGTCTATGGAGTCATGGGTGAAAATGCTAGCATTTGACTTCACTTGATAGATGTACTACTGATCAATTACAAGAGATCCTAAAAATTAAAATGCATGCATGTAGTAGCCATGACACTACTAGCTTCAAAGAGGTTTAAGTCAATGTAGAAGACTTTTTGGGTCATTGATTGCTTTGAGCTCACATAAACCAAGTGAATGTATGATAAGAACATGCAATAATGCTATATTCTCAAAGTTTATGCTAGTAAAAAGTCATTCATAAGTGTATTACAAACTTGCATGCTCATTAGATACTACCTCTAAATTTTCTTGAGTTCATGAATATAGAATCACACTATCGTACAAAAATTCATTTAAAGACATCTCTAGCCCATGTGCATATCATTTGATATTGAATGTCATGTAGGAAAACTTACATACGTGTTGCTTTGGGATTGATTGTTGACTGCATACTTTATCAAGAATCTTATCTTTATGTTCAAGTAAATACCTCTTCATTAAAGTCAAAAATACATGACACAATTTTAAGTTTAATATGATACAAACTACATACGTGTGTGTGAAGGTTCCTTTGGAAAGGTTTTCATCAGTATTTATTCATATGTCATTCTTGGTTACAATACTCACTCAAAGTAGCTAACTATAATGTTTAACAATGTTCATATGATGGAATGTGCATTGTATGCTTTAAGGTGATAAAATATTACACACACACACACACACACATTTGTGATTCCATTCTATAATGAATCTCATTTTTATTAGTTCAAGTGCAATGAACACAAATAGACTACATCACACTACATGACTATCAAATGTATGATTAGGTTTTGGATAGAGAACCATAGAAAGTTTGAGGATACATGCAGATCAAGATAAAAAAATTCTCAAGCTTGAAAGGCCTTAATTTAGATCTCAAGCTTTTTTTTTAATCAATGAAAATTGAAAATTCAGACCTTGAGGATCTAAACTATCAAAGATACATGCAGATTTGGTCATTTTGAGCCTTCTTTAAAATCTCGAAAAATGTGAACTTCCCAACACTTGCTAAAATACATTGTATATCTTGCAAATATCAAACGTGATAATGATAATTTGCTCATAATCAACTTCTACGACACTTTACAGAGTCACGAACTATAATCAGGTGTTGTTAGCCATAATCACTACCATCTATTATAAATGTATAGTTAATCAAAAGATTACAAGATGGTAAGTTCATCAATAGATAATGACTAAATACCAGCATCAAACGTTCAGTCGGTGATGAGACGATGCATGTAGTGAGGTGGAGAGAGTAAGAGAACAATCATTTGGAGGTGATCGCAAGAGAGTTTTCAACGTGCAAAGTAGTGTGAGACACATAGTAAAGAATCATTATACTCAGTTCATTTAATTGAAATATAGGTAGGATTTTTTTTGCACATCAGCATGCATTGAGTTATCTGATTTTACTCACTCTTTCTTGTTCTGATAACACACTACAATCATCATACTTCCATAGCAATAACATCTATGTCTTCCATGGTTGTCTATGACACCTCAAGAAGGTAGTAGAATGGATGTCATTAACTCCTACATTATAAGAAAATCAACATTCTACACACAAGATCTTATTATATCACCACCAAGATGCAAGAGATTGATGTAGAAACCCAAAGAGATATCTTTCATAATAATGAATGAGAGAAGAATGAGAGAGATGATATCTTCCCATGCTTGTATGCCTATTTATAACAGTCTAAGTTATCCAATTATGGAAGTTTCTAGGTACTTGCCAAAAACCTAGATAACTTGACTAGATTCAATGTATCTCTTCTAACCAATTAGAATAGGTCCAAATCCAATATTATTCACTTATATACTTGTTAAAAATAGTAAGGATACTATTTTTAACTATCTCTAAGTTGTTATGTACAATGGGCCCAATATGCCAAATAACAAATGACCAAACTAGTTGATTTTCTTCACACTCCCTCTTCAACTAGTTTTAGCATAGTTTTAACCATACAACTTTTATCCAACTTTAGAATGATCTTCATCTTAAATACAGACATCTTTTCTAAGGTTTTATGATGTCCAAAATAGAAACATTTTAGGGTTAATGGATGTTAGAGTTAAATCTGGATCTTCCATTCATGTTGAATTCTAAGGTATGTTATCGCTCTCATGGGAACGAACCTACGCATGACAACTAACTTCATCTCCTTGATGCTAGATTGCTTAGATCTTGGGTTGAGGATAGGCCAAGAAAGAAACCCCCTACAATT
This sequence comes from Diphasiastrum complanatum, assembly GCA_029204225.1. NCBI lineage: Eukaryota > Viridiplantae > Streptophyta > Lycopodiopsida > Lycopodiales > Lycopodiaceae > Diphasiastrum > Diphasiastrum complanatum. The sequence goes on along the minus strand of CM055104.1, from coordinate 50,801,972 downwards.
TTGGCACCGTTGCCGGGGAGCTACACCAATTTTTAGTTTGCAACATGTTTGCTGGATGGTTAGCTTGCATTAGGCATCTTGTCATGGCATGAATAGTGTTAAATCTGCATTTAGGGTTAGTTTGGAAGTGAGTTTGCTTGATTTGAGTGGATTTGCTTGTTTGAAATCTAATCTGATTATTGAATAGAAAAAAATATTAAGATCACCATTCTTAAGATCCATCTAGATTTGAGAAATAAAAAAAAACAACAAAAATTGGTCAAATCTGTCAAATTTTGGTCAAAAGGAGACAAAAATCGTCATCAAAGCTGATAACTTTTTATCCTCTTTTAGGAAACCTTCACCGAGTTACAAAAAGCTTCAGTTTCATTCACAGGTTCTTCAGATTGAATGGCAAAGATTCATTCCCAGCAGATTTGCAAAAACATCAGAAAAACTATCAAAAAACACCAAAAAACCATCAAAGCCCTAAAAAATTCAGAAAAAGAACCTTCGTTTGATTCATTGTGCATAGGTGTGATTCATTGTGTATAGGTGTGATTAAGATCTATCTACTGCTAGGTCGGTGAAGAATAATATCAAAAATAAAAGATATCTTAGAGGATCAGTTGTCATATTTTTGTCAAAAAAATCTATTTTTTGCAAAAAGACCAATATTACTCTTGATTCTTTGTCAAAATCTTCGTCGAGTTTTCAGATTATTCAATTTATAGTAATTTATTATTTTTTATTTCGGCGAACATTCATTTTATTAGGTTCATAAAAAATCTCTATTATTCCCTCGCCAAACTACAAAAATAGTGTTTTTATGTGTCAATAATCTTTGCCAGTTCTGCCCTAGCTTTATTTAAGTCTGATTTTTCGTTTGAGAGTTTAGCGAAGGTTATTTTCACCAAATTTATTAGAAAAATCTTATTAGAGAGATTTTATCAAAAATAACATTGTTGAACCTTCGTCGAGTCAATCTTTGCCCAGAAAACCTTCGCTAGTTTTGATTTTTCAGATCAAGTCTCTGTCAAATTTTTGGTCAAATCTGGTTCAATTTGATCTAATTTTAAGAATTCTTCATTTTGAGAAGTGTCGATGTTTGATTTTAGAATCATTTTCATAGTTTCAGAAATCTGATCTAGCAAATCTAATATGAGAAGGTCCTTGAGTGATAATCTAAATCCAATTTCATTGTTTGACTGGTTTAATCCAAAGGAAAAATGGCTGCTCCTGGAGGTTCTCCTCAAGAAGTCAATCCAATCATTGTTAGGAGATCACCCTGTTTGAATCTAGCCAAATACAATGGATTAACAGATCCAGTTAGATTTCTCCAGATCTATGTTGAATCTTGTGAAGTCTATGGCGAAGTTTTTTTCCAAGATAAACTTAAGCTATTTCCAATGGCCCTAATGAGTGTAGCACAAAATTGGTATTATAATCAAGATGAAACTGAGCGTACGAATTAAGAAATGGGAACACGAAAAATGGTACGAGATTACATTGAATGGGTTAAACGACTCAGATTTGAGTGTGAACCCGAGCTAATTAACGAAAATGCAATGATTATGTGATTTTTGTCAGGTCTACCTAAAAGAATCAGATGTGAGCTGAAACGTCACAATGAGTATGTGACTTTGCAAAATGTTGTGGATGATGCAATTTGAGAGGAGGATAAAGATTCAGATGACAAGCCAAATATTGGTATGTTGCCTTATACAACAGGGCAAACCACTACGACGTCCACCACTATCGCGTCAACGAATGCCAATGCTACTGTAGAGATGATGCTCAATGACTCGGGAAGAACCAGTAGAAATAGATGCAAAAGTTGCAGTCGCAATTTGATAAGAAGATCAAAGCCTTGGAAGATTTCCATGGACAAGCGAACAAGGAACCTGAGAGGTTTGCTAAGACTTTTCCTACCAGAGAAAATATTTGGTGTTCCATTTGTATGGACAATCACACAACAAATGAATGTCCTCAATTGAAAAAAAAAAATAGAAACCAATATCTGCCATCTGTGCAATTCACCTGATCATGAGACTGCTTTTTGCCACTTTAATCCTCGAATTATCCAGCAACGATATGCCGAGATGGGATATCGGAAACCTCTTTATGGAGGAAATCTGACAGCCAAACCTCGTCTTGGATATCCAGAACGATTAGTCTTACCATTCTCACCAACACAATCTGCTCCTCCTGCTAATTTGATGGAACCAGAACCTTACAAAGGTACCGAGCAATGGAATTATAGTAATAATCATGAAGGTGAATCTTTGGAACAATATGCTATTTATGCTGCCGCGCAACAACAAGCATCTAGAAATTGGACCAGAGCGTCACTTGGATACTTTGGATGTGGAGAAACTCACAGATTTGCAGAATGTCCAAATAAAGACAAATTTGTACCATTTTGTCGTGACTGTGGTTATGGACATTGCTACAAGGAGTGTCTATCAAGGCCAAAGCCTCCATCGGTTATAGCTCATGTGAATTTGATAACCAGCAACTCAGACTGAACCAAGTGTACCCTTGATGGTGGTTACCAGAGCACAGAAGTAGAAAGAACCTGTAGCAGATCCAATACCTACTGATTCTATACCATTAACTGATATACCAACAGAATCTGGAGTCTATCCAAATCGCCATGCAAAAAGAAAAAAGGTACCAAGATATGAGGCAATGGATTAAACATTTGCAAGAGGAAGAGGAGCTTGAAGCCGCTAAAGTAGTAGCCGAAGCTCGTTCTTCATCAGTGCAGCCACTTAATAATCCACGAACATATATGAATGCTCATTTGCATCATCATGAAGAACCCTTCAAGATGACTAAACTAGAAGCGCTGCAAACAGATCTTCTCATGAATATTTTGTCTAGTAAGATCAATATTTCGTTGAGAGAGTTCATGAAATTGGTGCCAAAAGTAAAAGAAGTATTAGCACAAAAATTAACTCAAACTGAACTAGAAGTCCATCAAGTGTCACTTTTTTGTGCAAGATTTGAAGAATCTAATGACATACTCCATGTCGAAGCAGCCAATATCACCCTGCCGATATAGCATAAGCGATTTTCTAAAGAGACAACCGTGACGGTTCAGGAGTTAACCTGATTTCTACAAAGCTATGTGCAAAATGGGGCCTTACAAGGATAAAGCCTGCGACTTTTGCCAAACGACAGTTTGTCCACAAGGAATGGTTGAAGATATACTTGTCAGAATTGCCGGAGTACAGTTTGTCATTAGTTTTGTAGTAATGGACTTACCTGACGCACCAAATGTCTACCGAGGCCTGCTGGGATGCCCATGGTTACGGGTTGCACAAGTAATTCATAATTGGAGTACCAAAAAAATCACTTTTGAAAATCGTGAACGTTCAATCAAAGTTGTTCCGATCACTTGGACTATCAAACCAGTGGTTCAAAAAGAGGATGATGATTCATCAACAACGGATCATACCTATGACCGACCAGTAAAAAATTGGGGAGTAAATTATGACTCTCAAACCGATATTGTCAACTGGAATCAAGCTCTTGCAACAACTGACTGTACAGTAGGCTATATGTGTCAACAAGATAATCAGTCCGACTTGAGCAAGATTTCATTACTTGATCAAACTTTGGATACACCGATCACTTTTTCATTGAACGTGTTGAACATAGCTTGGGTATCAACGGAGCCCATACCAGAGCCGATTGAAGATAACTCATTCCTATGAGTCATGCCTTAACTTATGATGACAATGTAGAACTTACTGATGAGCAGACTCTAAATCACATAGATCCGACCAGATTTGGAGTACGTAATATTCCCGATGAACCAACAATAAAGTCGTCAAAAGCAATTATATTGAAAACAGACAGGATCATAGGATCAATGACGAAGAAGCAAGCTAAGCAACATTATAATACGATCTTGAAATGGAAAAATCCACCTCAAAAAATTGATTCCAAGACTATGCTACCTTTATTGGATAAAGGCAAAGGAAAAGTCAAGGATGATTCTACAAGTCAAAGTTCTAGCAAGACATCACCATCTAGGAAGTCTTCACCTTCTAAGATGAGTCCATCTTCTCATAAGTCATCACCTCCATGATCGATTCCTGCTAAGAAAGATAAGCGAAGATCCAAGTCTAATCCTTTTGACAAAGAGAAATTAGAGGAGGTTCAGCATGATATGCCAGAACATTTTAAACGTTATACACTAGATGATGTGGTTATCATGTTACCTAAAGCACATCGTGAACCTAAAAAATAAGTGCTAGAATTGAAAGTTGTTTATGATGGCCCAACTAGGATGCAGCCTATGAATCTTGCTGAGTCAGGAGAACCAGAAAAGATTGTACAAGTTGGATCACAACTTAATCCAGAACAGTCTCAAGCACTATGGAAGTTGCTTATTAAGTATCAAGATTGTTTTGTATGGACTTATAAAGATCTCAAGGGTACTTCGTCGTCAGTTATTGAACACACCATACCTTTAATACCTGATGCAGTTCCAAAGGTCACAAAGTTCTATCTCTGTAACCCTAATCTTGCTGATCTGATAAAGAAAGAGCTTCAGAAATTGCTTGACGTCGATTTCATTTATGAGATCGAGCATATCGAATGGGTTTCACCGATTGTCATTGTTCCTAAAAAGAATGAAAAATTGAGAATTTGTGTGAATCTCAAGGCCTTGAACAAAGTAACGAGAAAAGATCATTTTCCATTACCTTTTACTGAAAGCATTTTGGACTGCCTTGCTGGAGCAGAAGCTTATAGTTTTTTGGATGGATTTAGTGGTTAAAACCAGGTCAAGATTGCACCTGCAGATCGCCACAAAACAACCTTTGCAACAGAATGAGAGACATATGCTTAAAGTAATGTCATTTGGACTCTGTAATGCACCAAATTAGTTTCAAAAAAGTAATGCAATTTGCTTTCAAAGATTATCTACAAAAATTTCTTGAAATTTACTTGAATGACCTTGGAGTCCATAGCACAGATACAGACCACCTGGATCGATTGGAGAAAGCATTTGAACGTTGTCGCAAGTACCAGATTTCCTTGAATCCAGAAAAGTGCCAGTTATGGGTTTCCCACGGGGTTGTTCTTGGACATGTGATATCAGGACATGGCATTGCCACATATTATTCTAAAATCAAGGTTATTGTGGATTTGCCACCACCAACAACAATTCTTGGAGTTTATACATAATTTATTAATTGATTGAATGCAATTACACCTAGTGTGAGTGCTACAAAGTCTGAGGCCAATCCAAGTTGAATAAAATGGAAAGATAATGAAGCATAGTCAAGCTCTTGCCTTGTAAAGCTAGTATTGGAGGCCAAAATCGAACTAAAACAACTACTTGTGTAATCTAAATCACTTGAATACGTTTGTTGGTTGATGAAATATTCTACACATATGGTAGATTATTGAAAATTCTATATCAACTATTTTTCCTCCATGCTAGCACTCGTTGGCCCCAATTGTTCTATACGTTTGAGCGCATGAAAAGCGTGCATTTCTTTTGATTCTCCTTTTACAATTTTTGTAGTGCTCAATTGCCTATCCATAAGTAGTATGTCCAGTATATGCATCTTAATTGTTTGAGTTCCTTAGAATTGGAAAATGGCTAGAACTTATAATTACAAGTAGATGGCGATGTATGTCTTCTCCTCCTAGACATTAAGCACCTAAACAAGCTTGTGACCCTTGATTCAGCCTTGTTATCAACCTCAAAGTTGTATGCTATAGTCAAAGTTTCCAACATGCCCCTTCCCTTTGAAATGAACTTCATTTTCTAGCTTTAGGTTGAGGAAGTCAACTACTCCAGCTTTTTGATGGTCTTCGTATCTACGTGAGTTATGATTTTTAATGGCTACTCAATGCCCTTCTTCTGTCTAAATGTTCCCTTCATGATTCACCTACCTCCACAAAGTGGGTCCATAATCCTTCCTTGTAGGGATCAATATCTACAAAATAAAATAATAAAACAATTCACTTCTTATGTGTATAAGAAAGAATTGCAAATTACAAGCAAATCATAACACCAAATTATGTGTCATATGCCACACAAAAAGGGTGGAGATCTACTCCATTTTTGTACATTTCACACAAAAAAAGATTAGGCAAAGCCAAGAAAAGTATTTTATGTGCTAGTCCTCTTATCTGTCTAGAAAACAACTTTATGGGTTTGCTCTTACAACCCATCAACTAGCATTTAGTAGAATTCAAACATAATCCAACTAACCGGGTTCCAGAATCGAATAGCGTTCCGGAACGCATGACCCGTACATTCTGGAACGTAGCTTTCCGGAACCCGGATCCATTGTGGAACACAGCGTTCCAGAATGCGATTGGAACGGAGCGTTTCAGAAGGGGGTGCAACTTAGGTCCACAGTACATACTTGAATACTCAAAGTTGAAACTTGAGGTCATGCCAATAGTGTGTATACAATCTTTGTGATACTAGTGCAAGCAGTCTTTGTAATAACATTTGAATTGTGAGTCAATATTATAAGTCAATATACTCATTACATTGCTCATGAAATAGTGCCTCATTTGCGATTATGCGGAGGCAAGGGATTGATTAGTGGATTGGGACATGGGTAGCTCAGTTTGGATTGTAGCAGGGGGTGGAAGCGCAACTAGAGTTGGTTGCCTAGTACGTCAACGTGTCGCGAAAGGCGAGTCAAGAACAACGATCTCGCTGCGTGGACGACGACGACTATGTGAACTCGACGCTAGTTGGGAAGATTCAGCTGGTGCCCCTTCGTAAATAGAGAGCACTGAATCCACACTAAAACCATGGATTTTGTTATCAACATAGGAGGCTGCAAGGAGGGACAAGAGCTGGCCAGCAGCAAACTTCTGCTTGGTATTACTTTTGATAGCTCATTTGAGCTCTCCAAACATAGTATTGAACCAATATATGGTTCCAGAGGGGCCTTGGCTCTCTTGGCCTGGGACTCAACTATCCTATGCAAAATTTGAGAAGAGATACGCTCTTTCTTGAGATTTCCAACCATCAAGAAATTGTTGAGGAGCTGAGCAGAAGCATAAATGGCAAGATCAATGATGGCCTCTATTAGATAGCCATCATTAGTCCAATATAAATCATTGGTAGTGTCAATATAAGGCTTAATAGCATGTTTGGCTTGCTTATGGTTTGGTGAGGCTTGAGTATTAGACGCCATCCCTATGGCAACAAGCGCGGCTTCGGTCACACGCACCTTGTGGTGGCTCCTTGGAAAACAATGTAGAATTTGAATTTCTCCTCCTTCCAGGTACTGAAGGCAAAGTTAATAAAATCCATGTTAATTCTCCCTAAGAAGGCTCTCTCATGAATACCCATTGCAGTGAGCAGAGGCTCCACAAGGGTCATCCAGTAAGTGATCATGCTTGTGGTAGGAAGTATCATGATGTCCGTTTTATTGGGACATCACGATGGATAGTATAACTAGGCGACTGAGAATTGTCTATGGAAGACATGATGAAAAAAAAGATCAGAAACTGAGAATAAGGAGTGTGAGTGTATATCAAAAATCAGTATGGAAATTTTTGAAGGATTTGGTCGCTAGAAAAATTGGCAAGAGCTTCGCTAGCACAAATACTTTGAATTTGCTTTGCACAGGAACACAGATCATGCCACACAGTAACACAGACATAAAACACTCTCCACAGCAAGCTCACATAGCAACTGTATTTCTCAAAATGAAATTACACTATACATATAGTTGTTCACTCAGGCAACCCATGCATGACCCAGGTTGCCATTGGCGGGACGCGTGTCCCGTCGACTTGCCTCGTGGCGAGGCCAACTGATTCTTATCCATTGATAGGACCCACAGTACAGTAACACAGTGATTCTAATTTTAATTCTAACTCTCTCCCTTAAAGTAGAGTCACTTTTTATACATTCATATACATAACTTTAAAGTCAACAAACTTTAAGTACAGAAAGCTTTGATCTAAACTTATCAAACTTTTCTCCAGTAAGTGGCTTAGTGAAAATATCAGCTAGTTGTTCTTCTGTGCTACAATGAACAACATGAATCTCACGACTCAGCAGCCTCTCACGTATGAAGTGATATTGAATCTCAATGTGTTTAGTTCTTGCATTGAACACTGGATTCTTTGCTAGCTGAATCCCACTCTGACTGTCGCTATGTAAAGTCATGGGATTTTTTTGCTTCACGCCAATTTCTTCCAAGATTTGTCTCAATCATATAGCTTCCTGTGTAGCACTACACATTGCCTTATACTCTGCTTCTGTGGTGGAAAGAGCAATTTTACTTTGCTTCTTACTAGACCAGGAAAAGCAACTACCACAAAACTGGAATATATATCTTGTGGTGGATCTATGATCATCATAGTCACCTCCCCAGTCCGCATCCACATAGCCACACAACTCAGGTAAACCATCATGCTTCCGGTAAATCAAGCCATACTCTGAAGTGCCTTTCACATAATGCAAAATGCGTTTAGCTGCCTTCCAATACGTTTTCGTAGGTGCTGCCATAAACTGACTTACAATGCCAACAACATAGCATATATTTGGTCTAGTCGCGGTAAGGTAAATCAAGCTCCCTACTAACTGTCTATACAGCGTAGCATCAAATGACTGTGACTCATCAAGCTTAGAAAACTTTTTACCTAGTTCAATAGGAGTGTTTACTGGTTTGCAATCTTGCAACCTAAACCTGTGCATCAACTCTTTGACATACTTCACCTGTGTTAAACCCACTTCATGTCCTTTTTGCCACACTTCTACTCCAAGGCAGTAATGCATCAGGCTGAGATCTGTCATCTCAAATTGTTTCATGAGGTCTTTCTTGATCATGTCTATCATCTCTTGATTATTTCCCGTAATAATCAAGTCATCAACATAAGAGCAATCAAATCAACCATACCATCAAAGCATAAGACATATAGATTTGGATCAGAATGTGTTCTCATCATCCCCTTTGAACGAAAGTAGGCATCAATCCTGCTATACCACGCACGTGGTGCTTGCTTAGGACCATAAAGCGCTTTCTTCAAGCGACATACTTTATTTTCCTGTCCTTTCGTTACAAAGCCTTCAGGTTGATCCATGAACACTTCTTCTTCTAACTCACCATTTAGAAAAGCCGATTTCACATCCATCTGATGCAAAGGCCAACCAAAATGTGAAGCTAAAGCAATAAGTAGATGTAGAGTATTCCACTTACAAACCGGCACAAAGGTCTCCTCATAGTCGATGCCTTCATTTTGTGCGTACCCTTTGATCACCAATCTTGCTTTGTGCTTTGCTATACTTCCATCTGCATAGTACTTAGTCATGTATACCCATTTGCAACCAATGGGTTTCTTGCCAACTGGTGGTTCTACTAAGTCCCATGTGTTATGCTTAGCAATCGACTTCATCTCCTCTCTCATGGCCTTGACCCAAATGTCATCATCCTTCGCTTCACCAAAGTCGAAGGTTCTTTGCTTTGAATAATGCTAGATAAGAGAGCATAATCTGCTTCATACCTTTCAGGTAGTATCTTCTCTCTTGTTGATCTTCGTAGCTCTCCCTGGTTAGATGATCCTGGAAAGTCATCTATGTCGCAGCTCTCCATCAATCTCTCAAACCACTTAGAGCGTAAATTGTCTTTTAATCCCACATTGATCACAAAGATCATTGAAGTCATTAGACTTGTACTCACCTCCACTATCTGATCTTAGGACTTTGATCTCCCTACCTGTCTGATTTTTGACCAATGCTTTGAAGTTCTTGAAGTTGTCAAATGCATTTGATTTCTTCTTCAAGAAGTAGATCCACATTTTACGTGACATATCATCAATAAAGGTCATAAAATAGAAGGCTTTTCCTAAGGACATGGTCCTCATAGGCCCACATAAATCTGTGTGGATTAAATCCAGGATGTTCTTTGCTCTTGCAATACCCCCTTTATTGAACTTCTCTCGATGCTTCTTCCCATATACACAAGATTCGCACATCAATTTCAAGTGATCTTCTATGGTAAGCAATCCTATTACCATCTCCAATTCTCTCATCAAACTGAGGCTTTCCAAGCTCAAGTGACCAAGCCTCTTGTGCCACAACTCAGTTTGCGAAGGAATGGATGATACAAGTCCATGTTGCTCCTTGATTGTAGCATTTAACCTGTACAATTTTGTATTGGGCTCTCTTACTCCATCCACAATAATTTTGAACTTTTGGTTCGCATCTTTCACAAAGCAACGATCATGGGCGAATTCTACTTTCAATTTTTGATTAGTAATGACTCCAACAGAAAGTAGATTTTTTTTCAAACCTGGTACGTAAAGTACCTCCTTGATCATCCTGCTTTTGCCATCAGGTAGTTGGATAGAAACGGTGTCTATCCCCTTAATCATGCACACCTCACCATTTGCTTGTGAAAAAAATGTTCGGAGTACGCCAGAAGTGATTCACCATTTGCTGCAATCACTCTGTTTTGTTGTACCGTACTTGCAGGTACAGTCCGAGTGCCCTACGTTTGGAGGTTATAATCTTTTGTTTGGGTCAAAACGGGCAAAGGACCCAAAAATAGGGATTTTTCTAGTTTTTGAACTGTTTCTTCACCTTGAAGAAACTCCACTCTTCACTTGTGAAGGGACCCAGCTCAACTTTCAGTATGAAAATTTTTAATGAAGTTGAAGGCTAGAATGGACTTCACTTCTTTAGGGCCCTGTTCAAAGCTCATCCAATGGCTGAACCAAATCTTGTGATCCAAATTTCTCTCCCATCACAAGTTCTGGACCGTCGATTCATTTGACACCTCATCCAAAGGTCCAAACTGCATCTGGGCATTGAGCCATGCTCCTAAAATCGCTATGGTCTTCGAGACACTACACTGACCATTGTGTTGGGCGCGCGAACAGCCTGCGACCTCCCTGCCTGCGGCCGCGCCTCCCTTCTCTGAAAAATGTCAGATCAAACTCTCCTGTGGATCGTTTTTTGAGCACGATATGAGGCCTGGAGCAGAGTCGCCCTACTGAATCCAAGATTGTAGAGTGTTTAGTCAGGAAATTCCGTGGAGAAACGGTGATTTTAGCTCAACTTGACAAAGTGGCTTTTTTCATCTTTTTATCGCAAATCTGCTAGGTTAACTGTCTGGAGACAAATCTTTGACATAAACCTCAGAATCTCTCCATGGCTGGTTGACAATGTGATTAGCTTCCTTCCTGTCCTTACGGCATCCAAAACGGTGCACAAACAGCACCAGTTATATGTAAAAATTGTAACCCCAAGTCCGGTGTCAATTTTCAGCTGGCTTCAAAATTGTCAATTTTTCACCAAATTTTTTCCTGTCTAATGCTATGCACAGGCTAATAATACTTCTGCTGAGCTCAACAAACCTCTATAAATTAGAAACCGTGCACCAGTGCTTCTCTTTCCGTCTTCAACCCGTCGTAAACCCTGAACTCTTAGAATACAGTTCTCCCAAAGCTCTCTTCAACGGCGACGCTGTACTATGTACACTCCCTGTATGGCTTTGATACCAACTTTGAATTTGCTTTGCACAGGAACACAGATCATGCCACACAGTAACACAGACAGAAAACACTCTCCTCAGCAAGCTCACATAGCAACTGTATTTCTCAAAATGAAATTACACTATACATATAGTTGTTCACTAAGGCAACCCATGCATGACCCAGGTTGCCGTTGGCGGGACGCGTGTCCCGTCGACTTGCCTCGTGGTGAGGCCAACTAATTCTTATCCACTGATAGGACCCACAGAACAGTAACACAGTGATTCTAACTTTAATTCTAACTCAAATGAGAAATGAAATCGAATTCTGCCCTTTTATAGGCTGATTTGGATGATCCATTAGACAATGTACTAATCTGGCTATTCAATTCTGAACCAAAATTTGCAGACTTGTTCAATACTGTGAAAATAGGTTATATAAATCTTAGCGAAGGTTTCTGAAGCTCTGAACCTATCCGGCGAACGTTTTTTAGATCTGGCGAAGGTTCATCCTTCGCCCAAGATCATCATTCGCCTAGTCACTATCATAAATGCAAATCTTCTGGATCTAAACCCCTAACCGACCTATATTTGGCATTCTAAATCCATTTGACATGTCAGCGAAGGTTTTTGAGTACATGAAGATGCTCAACGAAGGTTCCCAAAATGATAAATCTATGATCATTCAACAAACGTTTCCACTACTGTATGTGCAACATATGACCAAAACAGTGATTATTTAAATCATTTTCCATCAAAAATTATATTCTGAAAATACTTTCCTTCCTCTTTTTTCACTCTGATGACTTTTCTAACTTTTGCTCATCAGTATTTCCATACATTTTTCCCTTCATTTTTTTTTTCATATATTGTCTTTTCCAAAAGAAAATATCAATTAAGTAGTGAAACCAAAAAATTGGAAAACAAATAAAATAAAACATAGTTTGGATCATGGTTGCTGAACTGGCTGAGCAAGCTGTCAAAATTTGCGTAGTCGGCTGCCATTCACTGGAGTATCAAACCGTTTCCTATCCAAATGTTCAAGAATAATTGTTCCGTAGTTCAAAATTTCTTTGACTCTATACGGTCCTTCACCTGTGAAGTTCAATTCCCCCCTGATCAGCTTGGTTCTGTACATCAATGCTAGATCTCCTTCTTTCAGATCCTTTTTTTATAATCAACGATCGTGCCATGCCTTGTGGCGGGCTTTCTCTGCTGCATCTCTCTTCCTTGTTTCCAAAGGCATATGAACAAAGCAAGCACATCCAAAAACTCTAAGGTGATCTACGTTAGATTTCTTCTTAAACAAGACTTCAAAGGTGATTTTGTAGCAAGTGCATTGTGAGGTAATCTATTGCACAAATAGTTTGTACAATTTATAGCTTCACCCCAATATCCAATAGGCAAGGAAGCTTCAACTCGGATTGCTTTAGCACATTCACATAAAGATTTGTTTTTTCTCTCAGCAACTCTATTTTGAGATGAAGAATAAGCACAAGAAAACTCTCTCTTTATTCCTTCACCTTCACAATATTCATGAAACTTGTTGGAGATGTATTCACCTCCTCCATCACATCTTAAAGCTTTAACTTTGAAAGAAAACTGTTTCTCAACATAAGCTTTGAAGATTAGGAAGTGATCAAATACCATAGCTTTTGAAGAAAGTAGATACAACCAAGTATATCTAGTAAAGTCATCAATAAAGGTGACAAAACATGTTGCACCACCAATACTTTTAGAAGAAGAAAAATGTACATCCGAGTGTATAAGCTCCAAAGGATGAGTAGTCTTGATATGGCTTTCTATGTGATTTTGCAATGGCACAAGCCTCACAGGGCTTGAAATCTTTTGAAAGATATTTTGGAAGGCCAATAGCCTTTACTTTTTTGACCATAGAAGATATAGACTTAAAGTTAGGATGACCCAAACCTTCTATGCCACACTCCTCCTTAGATAAAAAAGCAACTTCACAAAGGTTTGCATTCTCATATGAATTCAACTTAAAAATTCCACCATATCTAGATCCATCAGCTAGGAGCTCATCATTTTTCTTGATAAAGCAAGTATTGGAGTTGAACTTTACATCACAACCACTATGAACCAACTTTTCCACACTAATCAAGTTCTTTGTAAGTTTTGGAATAAAAAGAACATTAGAAAGTGCAAGAACTTTTGAAGAAACAAGTTTCAGTGGAATGTTGCCAATTCTTTCTATAGAGCACTCATGATCATTAGCAGTGTAAATAGATTTTTTAAGTCCTTTGTAAGGTACAATTGAGTCAAAAGACTCCTTTGAACAGCACATGTGTGAAGAAGCTCCACTAGATATGTACCAAGCTCCATCTTTCTTGAAAGGTGATGAAGAAAAACTGGACACCATGAGTGATACTTCTCCATCACTTGGAACAAAAACTTCTTCAATCTCTTTGGAGACATTTGCTTGCTTGAGTTGGTTTTTCTTCTTAAAGCAATTTGAGGCATAGTGCCCCTTCTTGCCACAGAAGAAACACTTTACTTTCTTCTTCTTGGTCTTTGAAGTAGAAGGATGAGATGAATCATCCTCTTCACCATCTTTGTCTCGATTCTTGGCTTTGTCTTTGTTGGATGCTTGAGAGAACTGGTTCTTACTCCTTCCTTTATGCTTGTCCTTGACAAAGAGGGCTTTGTCACTTCTACCATGCTCGAGTTTGTTCATCCTAGAAAGTTTATAACTTTGCGTAGCTTCTTAAAAAATAAGAATACCTTGGAGAGTTTCTAAATTAGGCAACTCCTCCTTAATGACAAAAGACTGAACAAGATTATCATAGTCATCTTTCAAGCCATTTAGAATGACTTGTACTAGCTCATCTTGGTTAATAGTCACACCAACACAAGAAAGCTCTCTATGTAAATCTGTAACTCTCAAAACATAGTTTGATGCACATCAGTCTAGGGTTCCTACTTCAACAGATTTTGCTTCTATTCAAACAAGTTGTTCAATTCTAAGACATTAAGAGGACCAATTCTCATTGTAACATTGCACAGCTCACTTAGGCCATCGTGGGAAGACTTGAACAGTGGCAATCTACCAGTTGATTGCAAAATATGCAAACCTATTTTTTGTCCCATTTTCAATTTTAACGAGTTTTGGCTCCATCTTTGAAGCAAATTAGGAGCATTTTAGGAGAAATCAGCCTTAAAAGGAAAAAAGCTCCCTTCAGGTGGGAGTGAACAATCCCGATATCAAATAATATAGTAACATACTTACGACCTTGGGAATGCTATGCATCAGATACTAAAGTTACACAAAAAGGATAAATGTACAAAAGAATAATTAAAAAAAAATGCACTGTTTTAAGATTGAAAGATCATCAACAACAATTTGAGCCAAGTAAGCATAAGATCTCAAGCAGATCTAGCTAGAACTTAGAAGATCTCAAGCAGATGAAGTTGGATGCAACTCCCAGTACTATGGTTTTTAGATATATAATATTCAAGGCTAAAACTTATACATTTTTTGAGTGCAGTACGACCTGCTCTTACAAAAAGAGAAAGACAAGCATATGCTCATGTAAGTAATTTCCTGCATAGTTTGAGCTATTTGTGTTGAATTCAGAAAAATGTATAACTACTCTGCAAACCTATCCTCTTTTAGCAATGAGGCATACTGTGAATTCTGAATGACTTGCTATTAACAGGAGTGGATGGTGGAGTGGTAGTAGATCTTGGAGAATCAGACACAAAGCATTGGTGTCATTGCCACTTGAAACCATGAAAAGCATCAAGTGCTGGAGGAGGATGTTGCCATTGAGGAACTGGCCCTGCCAAGAGGAGTGTCTGCAGCAAAGGTCCAGCCTGCATAACAGCTTGCAAAAGCTTCCCTTTTTCAGGCAGAGATTTTAACATTACCTGGGGATCTGCCTCAGGTGGCTCAGGCAAATGTTTTGGAACTACGGTTGAAGATGGCTCCACAAGACTAAAACAAGGAGTACTTCCAGATCCGATCCCACCTTTGAAAGTTTCATAAGAACAAGGAAATGCACTTGCATTCACTGGTGCTGAGGACAATTCTGTAGCTGAAAAAGCTGCTGCTGCTGCCGAAGCACATGAAAACCCCGAAATAGATGGGGCTAAGCTTTCTGCTTGACTTGTCAAATTCTCTTCTAAGAAACAGGGATAGGAAACTGCAGATGTGCAAACACCTTCGGAGGATCCTTCCATTGCTGCTGTACAATTTGACAATACCCAAGGCTCCAGCATGCCATCTTCTTGCATTGAGGCTGCTGGATGTCCGTCAAACTGAACAGATGATGCACTCTGTGCAAAATGCTGCTCTACGTCAAACTCAAATTTTCTTTTTGACCTGGGCACAGTTTTTTCTTGCAGTAGGTTGGATTGACTACGATGCACTGGCTGGATTTGAGAATGCAGCTGCTCTGATTGCTGTGGCGAGTGAAATTGTTGCTGGTCTAATAATCTTGAGAATAGCTGCAGTTGCTTTGATTGTTCAAGCTGATCTCCTTGGCAGTTCTGCTGCCTGGATGCCAACTGCACTTTATGCTCATTCTGCTGGGAAAGATTGAGATGCCCTTGTTGCGAACAGAGCTTGTTCTCGTCTGATTGCCCACTCAACCATGCCTGCCCATGGCTCGCCGCTTCCTCAAACTCAGTGAGGGAGGATTGCAAGCTAGGAATGAGGGAAACGCGATTGAGCAGAAGCTGTAATCCCTTGTTGGCCTCATCCCTTTCTTGCTCTGCTTTTTTCAAAAGCTCTTCCAAATGCTTGATTCTGGCTTGGTGGAATTGTTCTTGAGTTTTTGCAGAGATTCGAGCGGATTCAAGCTCAAGTGAAGCACGCACCAGCAGATGCTTAAGCTCCTTCAGATTCTGCAAAACATAAAAATAACTAATGAGTAATCTAAACTGATTCTTGTCATAAAACCAAAAACGCAAAACTTCTCAGAGACAAGAAATGGGCCTTGCAGAGCCCAAATAGATTTTCACAAACTGTTGATGAAAGCAAGCTGATTGACGATGACCAATTCCACAAGATCTGAGCCATTTTGGGATGAGAATCTCAGTGAAAAAAGCAAGAGGAAGGGGGAGGGGTGGGGGACTCACCACCCGATCATGGCACCCCAAATCTGGCACAGGACATGCTGCATAATCCATCAACAGGGCACAATGGCTTGCCTCCATCTTCCCGTCCTCACACACTCAAAGTCAAACAAAACAGCTAAATAAGTGAGCTCATTTCTTCACTTCTGTGTGTCATCCAAACAGATGCAGCTTACAAGATCATCCATAAACAAGGTGATAGATCATCTAATCATTCCAAACCCACCAGTTTCCTACTCTTTCCTGCTACACTCGCTCACCTACACTCGCTCACGTATTCTCGCTAGATCGCTCCCTCGCTCGCTCTTCTCTTCTGTTCTCTTCTCTCCTCTCCTCCTCCTTCCAGCCAGCCCTCTTTATACTCTAAGCTCTCAGAACTGTAACAGACGCTAACAGAAAGATAACAGATTGTTATTTAAAGAATTAATTCTTAACAGGATAAAACTATGGTCAAGAGTCCAAAGTGCAACGAACTTACCCGCCCATTTATATCTAGTTCAACAATATACCTTTTCACACATTCACGTTATCCTATTCTGGCCGGTTCGATGCTCATATTGATACTCGAACTACGGGCAAAATATGGATTTTTTTTACCCTGGTATTGATGTAGTATCAAATTGTTTTTGGTATCCAAAATTCACATATGTGATACGATTTATTCATTGTGTTCCAAATACGTTGGTGTACCAACAAAGTATTGGCTTTTCAAATCACTTGTATATTGCATTTAAAACAAAAGGTCACAACTTTAAATAGGTGCACACTACCCTTAAAAAAAGTGACTTTCAACAATTTTCATGGTCAAACTCGATAACTACAATAGGAGAAGAGGGAGTTGTCATGTGCCATCTCTACCAAAGCCCTAAACTATGTTCTATTGAAGGATTTACAACTCCAAACAATCCTAGAAAAGTGGCAGGGCATTCAAATTCATCTTATTCCTAATTTAGGCTGTTTGTGGCACCACACCCTTGATAGCTCTTGGCCTCTTTGGGCTCCAAGGCTTGGCATATGAGAAATTTATATGTGTTGGCCTATAGCCCTTCATGGTTGTTCTAACACTTAGTCTTATGCTGTAACAAGAGAGATCGAAAAGTAGAGAGGGGTTAGAGGTGAAAGCGTATGGGAGCGAGTCCCCCAATAACAAGAGAGATCGAAAAGTAGATAGCTTGAGAGGTGGATCCACAACTCCAATTCAACTTCAAGTAGGAGAAGAGTCCATGGATCTATACATATGTGATGTACTGTCATTGAGAATATGTTGAAATTTGTGTGTAATGCAAATTTGGAGACAAGCTCTTTGTGCCCTCTCTCTCTCCACGAGTTTTGTACTTTCTATTTTCTCTCTCTAGATGAGTAGAGGCATTTATGATGCTTTGTCTTATGTTTTGTTGACAGATCTTGCTTGTAACACAATAATATTGCTTGTATGATCAGCTTTCCTACTGACAACCAATGCTAGTCTGATCTTTATGGTGTTATTGTGCTTAGGAGATCAAAAATACATGTGTAGGGCATCCCACACGTGTGAATTCAGCTTGGTGTGAACACGCCAAAACCATCAGAATTGAGGCATCTTTTCCAAAAGACTTTTGGGGTGAGGCTATCAATTGTTCAAACTATCTTTGCAATAGACTCCCTCATGTTGCACTTGGAGGAAAGTCACCATATGAAGCACTCTATTTGAAGAAACCTAAGGTTGAACACCTTAGAGTATTTGGATGCATATGCTTTGTCCATATTCCCTTGGAAACGAGAAAGAAGGATGATCCTTGTGCAAGCAAAGGAGTAATGGTTGGATATTCATCCAACAAGAAAGCCTATCGAATCTACATGCTCTCTACCTCTAAAGTAATTGATAGTAGAGATGTAGGTTTTCATGAAGAAGAAAAGTCCAATCTTGGAGGGGCCGAGATCAAGCAACCTCAAAATCTATCACCTATTGTTATTGAAGACAATCAACATATGGAGGAGTCAAAATTTGAAGATGGAAGTCCTCGGATTTTCACTCCTAGAAGATCCATGAGGGAGAGATCCGAGCCCAAGAGGCTTACTTATGATGACAAAGGAAAACAAGTGGATCTTGATTCCACTTATGCTTATTTTGTTTCTCATGAGGAGCCCAAAGATGTTCAAGAAGCCCTCAATACCAAGGAGTGGTATGAGGCCATGAAGATTGAATATGATGCCTTGATCACCAACCACACATGGGAGCTAGTGGATCCACCACCTTACATGCATATCATTGGATGCAAGTGGGTGTTCAAGATCAAGTACAATCATGATGGCTCCATCAACAAGTACAAGGAAAGATTGTGTGCTAAAGGCTTTGCACAAATATATGGCCTTGACTATGAAGAAACCTTTGCTCCTGTAGCAAAGATGGTGACAATAAGAATTATAATCTCTCTTGCCTTATTTTTTAAGTGGAAACTGTTTCAACTTGATGTCTCCAACGCTTTTTTAAATGGCTATCTTGAGGAGGAGATATACATAGAACAGCCTCAAGGATTTATCAAGGATAAATCTAAGGTGTGTTTGCTATTTAGAAGTCTTTATGGCTTTAAACAAGCACCTAGATCATGGTATTCAAGACTCAACAGCTTTCTACTTTCATTAGGATTTGTGCTTAGTGACTATGATCCTTATATGTACTTAAAATTTGATGGTAGTAATATTGTCATTCTCCTAATCTATGTAGATGACATTATTCTTAGTGAAAGTTGTTTGATGCTAGTTCAAGAAACCAAAGATGCATTAGGAAAAGAATTTAAAATGCAAGATCTAGGAGAGATCCATTACATTTTGGGCCTTGAGATTGATTTTCATGAAGAGTATGCTTTTATTTGTCAATCTAGATATGTCTTTTCTATGTTGAGAAAATTCAATATGCAACGTTGTAAAGGCATAGATACTCCCATGGAGCAACATGTAAAAGATCCTATTAAAGGTGATGAAAGATCCTTCGAGGACATCACACTTTATAGGAGTCTTATAGGCTCTTTAATTTGGCTTACTATCACTAGACCCGATTTGAGCTATTGTGTGCACAAATTGAGTCAATTTATGCAAGATTCCAAGATCCAACATTGGAAGATGGCCAAGAGAGTTCTAAGATATGTATCTTCTACTCAAGATTATGGTTTATTGTACAAGAATGAAGATCTAACCATTGTTGGCTATTCAGATTCCGATTTTGCAAGTGATAAAATGGATCGAAAGTCCATTAATGCATATACTATCTTTCTTGGAGGCAATCTTGTGTCTTGGCTTTCAAAGAAGCAAGATACCATATCTCTATCATCTTGTGAGGCCGAGTACAAAGCACTCACTACAACAACTAAAGAGGTGCTTTGGATCAAGAGGTTAATCATGGAGCTAAATTGCATCAAAGAGGATGATCTTCCCTTGATCAAATGTGACAACATATCGGCACAAGCTCTTGCAAACAATCCTATTTTTCATGCAAGAAGCAAGCATATAGAAGTGGCACATCATTTTGTAAGGGAAAAGCTCATTGGAGGTGAAATCAACTTAGAACATGTCGACACATCTTCGTGTATTGTTGATCTTCTCACAAAGCCACTTTGCAAAAGTGCCTTCTCAAAGCATAGATCTAATCTTGGTCTTATCTCAAGATCAATGCTTGATCCACATTAGATACATTTTTAGGAGGAGTGTCAAAATATTGAAAAATCTATCTAATGTTGTGAGTATGGGTCCTAAAAATGCCAAAGATGAATTGAGCTTTTTTGGCCTAGTAAAGACCCATCTTAGAATAAAATATTCAAGGTAGGTAGAAGTAGAAACTCGAGCTACCATAGAAATTGCCATTTGTACTTTACATGCCACATTTAATGCATGAAAAGACTATGTGGCACAATTAGACATAGTGAGGTGGCTTGGATAAGTCTAGATAGCTTGAGAGGTGGATCCACAACTCCAATTCAACTTCAAGTAGGAGAAGAGTCCATGGATCTATATATATGTGATGTACTCTCATTGAGAAGATGATGAAATTTGTGTGTAATGCAAATTTGGAGACAAGCTCTTTGTGCCCTCTCTCTCTCTCTAGCCGAGTAGAGGCATTTATGATGCTTTGTCTTGTGTTTTGTTGACAGATCTTGCTTGTAACACAATAATATTGCTTGTATGATCAGCTTTCCTATTGACAACCAATGCTAGCCTGATCTTTATGGGGTTATTGTGCTTAGGAGATCAAAAATATATGTGTAGGGCATCCCACATGTGTGAATTCAGCAAGGACTATAAGGAGTGACGAATCGTTGTTCAATGCCTTGGCTTTAGTAGTACTCCTTAAACTCGATAGAGATATACTTTTCACCATTGTCTAACCTTAGAGCCTTGATCGTCTGTCCAATCTCCTTTTCTACATGCTCCTTGAAGATTCTGAAGCAATTGAAGGCTTTTGATTTCTTCTTCATAAAGTACACCATAGTCCTTCTGGAAAATTCATCAATAAAAGCTATAAAATACTTTGCATCGTTTAATGAAGGATTTTTCATCGGGCCACAAATGTCTGAATGTACAATGTCTAACAATCCTCTAGCAACATGTTGATGGCTTGATTTAAATGGTTTCCTAGTCTATTTACCAACTAGATAGTCTTAACAAACAGGTAACTCGCCTTTATCACGAGGATAGTCGAAATCAAGAACAATAGATTGTCTAGACATTTGTTGTACAATAGCATGATTCAAGTGACCAAGTCTATAATGCCAAAGTAGATTTTTATTTGCATGAATAGAAGTACTGAGCGTCTGACTAGAGGCATAAAAATAATGACTTAATTTATACAAGTATCCATGCCTCTTTCCGAGTGCTAGGATCTTGCAATTCCTATCAACTACTTTGCACTGATCTAAATATTAGTCGTCAATAGTTAGACTAATAACAACTTGCTAAGAAAAGATTACCAGATTGAGCAACAAGAAAGTCAGACAGAATGAAAATAAGCATAGCGATATTGACACAAATCTGAACGCAGAACAAAGAGCTGTTATCAAATTAAGTATAGCAAAATATACATGTCAATAATGTGGTAGAGCACAAGACAATGGCGGACGAAACCACGTGCTCTACAAAGCTAATTCAATCTGTAAAAGAAATGCACCTATTACTAACAATAAAGAATCAATGCGCAAGGCATCTATTTCGTCTATCACTGATAAGCTTCTGATGCTATATTTTACACACACTTGTTCTTGATCTCTTAATCAATGAATACGCAATTTGGTATTCAATATATATACACAATGTTACAGGTGTGCAGATGAAGAAAGTACAAAGTGGATGTGCTGTCTGTAGGAGATCATGGGTGGCTGCTATCGTTGTCAAGTCTATTAGCACAGTTGTATGGGATGAGCGTGAAAAGGGCTGCGATGTCAGCCTTCACTGAAATGAATGTTGGTGAAGATGCAAAAATGCGTCACTGTGACAAAATGCCTTAGGATTTGATTTACAGGGTGCCTTCGCTTTTCCTAGGGCACCTTTGGCATTTTGTAAGGCAGTGTCGCATTTTTCGCCTGTCACAAATCATGTGTAAAAACACAGTGTCACATTTTTTGCCTTTTTTGCCTGTGAGAATTTACATGTAAATATGCAGACTGTTCGACAACATGAATAAAATGCAGCATGAATGGAGGCAGATTAAATTGGGATTTAGGAGAGTAGAGGAGATAAATCCAACAGAATAATCTTCCTTGATTAATACCATTAGCAATGCACTTTTCATTCTTCATTATGAAAAAAATACCATGTTTGAAGTGTACATCTGATCAGCTATCCATGAGTTGTCCAACAATCAACAAATGTTTTATGATGGGTGGTACATAAAGAACATTATCAAGATCTATTCTTTTTGTAGATCCAAGACATAACGGAGTTCATACTTGGCATAGAATTCTCTAGAAGCAATGATTTTTTCACTTTCATTTGTCAATCAAAGTATGCTGCTCCCATCTTAGAAAAGTTTGGAATGAAAGGTTGTAAGGGGATTGAAACTCCTATGGAGCAAGTTGTAAAAGTTTCTATTGATGGTGATGAAGCATCCTTTGAGGACATCACACTCTATAGACGACTTATTGGCTCCTTGATCTATTTGACAATCACTAGACCTGATCTAAGCTTTAGTGTAAGCAAGTTGAGTCAATACATGCAAAGTCCTTTAGTATGTCATTGGAAAAGTGCCAAAAGAGTGTTAAGATACATCTTGGCTACAAGGAATTTTGGCATCATCTATCAAGGGACTAACTTGTGTTTGAGAGCATACTTTGACTCAGATTTTGCAGGTGATAAGGTGGATAGAAATTCCGCAAGTGATTTTGCTACATTCTTATGTGGAGGAGTTATATCAAGTTGGCTTTCAAAGAAGCAAGATAGCATCTCTTCCATGCTCGAACCAAGCATATCGAGATTGCACACCACTTTGTAAGGGAGAAGGTGCAAGCCAAGGAGATCAAGCTCCATCATGTGTCATCATTCGAATGTGTTGCTGATATTTTAACCAAACCATTTCCAAAGGACTCATTTATGAATTTGAGATATGCACTTGGTGTTGTAGATAGATAGATGTACACTAGATTTGCCAAGCTAGATTATGAGGAGTGTTAAAATTTGTCAAAATCCTAGCTTTGATTCATGATGTTATGTGTATAACTTGATCCCACACATGTGGAGCATGTTCCAACGTGTGGATGTTAGACCTAGATGCATTCAATTTGATTAGATAGGAAAAATTTTGATTTACATATGTGTGAACTAGTGAAAAACTAGTCAAGTTATAAATTGTCATTTGGCACTCTATTACTAATTGATCAAGCATACCCATGTGAATAATGGTGATTTTTCACGTGTGAGAGGCTGTTTCCACGTGTGTACATATCTGGAAAATATTAGTACATGATCATAGGAGTTGATTATATAAGTTCCTAAAAGTTAGGAAAAAAAATTTCAAATCAAGGAAAATCAACGTGAGGCAATGGCATTAATCTAGGAATCAAAGAGATGGGGGCATTCCCACACGTGTCAGGCTTGCTGAGTCAGCATATCAGGTCAAAATGTACTTGATCTATATATAGATCATCATTGTAAAATAACAAGTTTGATGAGTTATCTTGATTTTGAGACAAATCCATGTTGTTTTCACCATTTGTGTTGTGTTTTTATGCATTGAATGCTATCAATAGGTAATGTACTTCACTCTCTGTCCACTGTCCGTACTGTGATAGGTTTTCACACGTGTGAGGCTGCCCATCCACTTGATTGATCAAATTCATTGTTGCTAGTTAAGTGCATGTTTTTTATCTAGATCAAGATCTAATCAATAAATTTGTGGAAGATCAATTTAACTAGTACCCAGCACCTCTTGTGGATAGATTGAAGATCCATTTATGGTCCTAAAATCAATAAATTCAACATAACATTCTCAATTCCAATCTTCCAAAACATATATATTATATGGACAATTTGGACCAGATTGAGTTGTGATGATTGAGTGGTGGCAATTGTATCAAAATCATTGCCAACTCTAGAAAACTATACCTTGGTTGGTCTTCTAGCAATGAAAACAATGTTCTCACTCACTAGCTTAGCATGTGCTCTACTAGATTTTCGTTTTTTTTTTAAATTTTCAAGGTGAATGGTAGGAATGCTTTTATTAATAAAATGTTAAAATAATGACCTCAAATTCATAACTGCAATATTCATGACTATATTTGATTCTAGTTTGACAATGATTTTTAAGATTGCTTCAGTTAAGTGAATTTTAATAGTTTTCTTTACAAATTTCTAAATTTCTTTGTAGTTAGAAATCTTTTGGATAAGAGCTGTGATGTAGAAAACAATGTTATTTTATTTCTCAAGCTCTATGCATGACTAGTTTTATAGTACTTGAATCAAACTCTTTGGGGCTATATGCAATTTGTTTGGGCTTGTACACAATCGAAACATTTGGGCTTGTACAAAATTAATTTATTTTTGTCAACTTTAAATATATTTTTCATATATACTCAAATTGGAATGACAATTAAAGCAAAGTTATACGGTTTTATGAGAATTTTCAAAAAATTATGAAGTTGTCTATATTTTGGCACTTTCTAGTTCTGGCCCAAAAATTAGGCCTGTCACTTGCGATATTATCTAGTCTTTTTCCTTGAATATATCCTCTATATGAACTCTGATTTTGATACTACATAAAGCAAAAATTTCCTATTTTTTTTTAGTTCTACTCAACTAATCAATGTATTCTCAAATTTGACAATGTTAAATTTCTTAAGTATAGTCTAGCCTAAACTTTGACATGTTTTGATTTTCTGATTCAAGGTCAAAAAATCAAGTCACATTATATAGGTTCACACTTTTAAAAACCATTTCTACTATATGCAGAATAGAATAATATATTATTATTATTATTATGTAGTTTTTATACATTATATTTAGGTGACTATTTTAGAAAATTGTATAGTTTTTATCATATTTTTATGTAGTTTTTCCTATAGTGTGATATTTTCAATCATATAATAAATGTATTTTGAAAAAATTTTAATCAATGCATTACACATGTTGGGCATCTATCAAAGGACTTTAGGGGGTTCCATGTCCGTCAAAAACCTACACATATGTCAATATCCAACAATGGTATTATGCATCAGATTCTAAAGCAAGAGCATATAAATGATAAGAAATGAAAGGAATCAATGGGAAAAAGAATAGTTCCTTTTTTTTCATGAAAAGTTCCTTCATCAAAGGTACAACATGACGATGCTTAAACTTTCATTATAAAAAGTAGCATCATTATTTGTGGCTATATAACTTGATAACATGAAATTATTTTTGTATATGACTCCTCACTCTCCATAAGTAAATCCTTGAAATGAATGCTATTTTAAAAGTACATGGAAATTTGATGAGAAACTATTATCAAGAAAGCTAACATCTTTTCTGAGCCTCATCAATACATGATATTTACAGGCAACTCTCAACCATGTTATTACAAAAGGATATGCATTTCTATTGTCCCCAAGTCTCCAAATCTCTTTTCCTGCATCAATAAAGGAAAGTTTAGGATGAAAGCGGTACAAATAATCTTTGTTGACTTAACGTTTTAAAGTGTACCATTTGTGTAAAGGGCTGCAATCTTTTTCAACAAAAACTGCTCAAAACAACCTAAATATTCTTAAACACTTTGGCTTCATAACGGCTTTTACGGAAAACTAGCCAAAACTCTCTCAGTAGTTCGGTGATTATTGAGCGGAGCGGATCAAAAGGTAGAGCAGGGAAGTAGCATCTTAGGGCTGAGAGGATCTTGAAATCCATTTGCAGTGGGAGGAGAAAGGAGCAGTTCTGTGAATTGTCAAAAAGTGGCCTAGTTGATGAAAAACGGAAAGTCACGGATCTGTCTCTGTACTTGACGGAATTGGGCACTGTAAATTGCTACCCAGCATCTTACTGTAGGGGCCAAGCTACTGGTGAAGTGTCAAGGACAGCCAAGAAGCAGGAAAGGAGCAATTAGCCTTCCTCTCAGCTTATGGAAGTAGTGGCCAGCTAGGGTTTATAGGGAGAAAATCATTGATTTCTCTCTGATGGAAGCGATTTGTTATGCTGTAACACATAAGTTGTCATAAAAAGAGACTTCAATGTAGCCTTTCAAGATAACCATCCTAGTTGAATCAATTTTACTTGCTAACATGCTGGGTGTACTTAGAGTAAACTTGAAACAGGATGTCTTGGCAATCACAAAGCTGAATTAATTGGAAGGAAACATCTTTTGGCTGAAAAAGCAAAGCATCATGAGGCTGATTGATGAAATTATTAAATAAATCTATATAATACATTTCATAGATATCTGAAGCCATACGGCTTGCTTCATAAATCATGTAAAGAAAATAATCAAAAAAGAATTTTAAAGCTTGTAACTTTTTCACATGTTTTCAGATGGTACTAGATTAGGAAATTCCTCAAGTAATTAATCATGAAGAATATGTAAATTTGCGTAGCAATGAGCTTAGCACTTCATACTTTGGGTGAGTCACTATATGATGCTTCTTGGTTTCCAGGCTCGGACCTGGGACCAAAGAAACTTTGGATGTCAAGCTAACCAACTGAGCCAACCCCATTGGGTGAGTCACTATATGATGGGAAAAGTCAGATTAAGTTGCATGAGTATGGAAGTATTCTTCACAGGTATGAAACTAGAATTGTAGACCTTTCTGAACACCTTCAATGTTTTGTTAAATTTTCCCTTTTTGATGCTCCAAAGTCTCCTAATTCAGTGTACAGATTGTCTGCCTGCCTATGAGTTTGTAAATTTCATATTTTACACTGATCATCTGGCATCATTGAAGAATGTCTTGAACTACGTGTTATGTTTTCATCTGCATCCAACATAATTTTGTGAACTTCACATGTGTCTGTAAACCATCACTTTGTCTTCGCCAACATACGCAGGCCCTTCAAAAAGACAGTAGAGTATTGCAAATATCATCTCCGAACTTTATTCGAAAGCAAACATCAACGAACATTAGGGGTTGGCTCAGCAAGAAGCAACAGTTTCACCATTTGCTAATAAAGTGTCTCAACTAAAAATGCACAGGAAGACCACCCCGTTCAAACTTGGTTAGTGTAAATAAGCTGGGAGTGCATTTGTTAATTCCATACCAACCCACTCCTCATGAATCCAATACATTTACTTTTCTGCAAATTAGTCAATAGGCCTGCTTTAAGATATTCTGCCTCTTATTGAATCCTTAAGAAACAGAATATTTTCAGACTGAGTACTGTAGGATAGAGCACGGTGAGCCTGTGTTCCAGCAATTGAGACATTTTCTCTATATTGACTAAATGTCCATGAAGCCAGGATCTGTTCTATGGGGAGAGAGAGAGAGAGAGAGAGAGAGAGAGAGAGAGAGAGAGAGAGAGAGAGAGAGAGAGACACCTTAAAAAATGCAGATTTCTTGTCAATTAGTTGTTGGTGTGGTACTTCCATCCTTGCTGTTTGGTGAGTATGCAATACACTGGTATACTGTTGAATCATTGTCCACATTGAGGTAATAGATCTAAATAGACTTTTGCTTCTTGACATGTAAGAGCATTCTCATAATTATCATGATTTCCCTCATCTGAAAGTCTTAACCATGTGGAAGAACAGCTGCAAATTCCATATGATTGCGTTGCACCAGAGCATCCTGATTTGGCACTAGGAAAGGGTTGTGCGGAGCAGCGGTGCAGATCCTAGGAATCAATTTGCTAATTTTATTGGCATCTCTCATAAAAGAATGACCATTGGCCATTTTGAAGTTCTCACCATAATTTGATTGCTGAGAATCAGCTTTAGGGGGTTCCATCAAACATGTAAGCATCTTATTAGCTTCACAGCCTTCTGCCATGATTGATGAATCCACTTGGAAAGGATGGTATGGGAAGATGGGAGAAGGCAAAGGTATAAACATGGAACTTTCTTTTCCAACATCTTGCAATGGAAATATTGATAGAGGCTTAGCTGGAACATTGTCACATGTCCTTTTTAATAATGACAAATCACCTGCAGGACCAGATACTGAAGCAACATCAAAAGTACTATCACGTCCTTCTTGGTTAAACACATAAGATTGATACAATTGTGTATCCTCAGTATTAAAGTCTGCTTCTAAAGCCATACTCCTGTGTGGATAATGAGTCTGTCTTGAACTTAAAGTTGAAACCATGTCTTGGGAGTGCAAAATTCCTGTACTAGTATGAAATATGGAAGGTGCCTGTCGAGCAAACTTCCCTGAAGATCCTACTGAAGGCAGATTGTCACAAAGAGATGATGACTCCATGACCATTGATTCTTCTACTTGAGATTTTTGTTGTGTCTGGAAGAGCAGATCGGCTATTGCACGATCTATAGGGTTGGTTTTTGTCTCTCCAGTCTGTACTTCTATGTACCTGCAACATTGAGAAATTAAAGTTTGTTTAGCCTGAAATTTCTTGACAACAAACTTCAAAAGCTTA
This sequence comes from Diphasiastrum complanatum, assembly GCA_029204225.1. Taxonomy (NCBI): domain Eukaryota; kingdom Viridiplantae; phylum Streptophyta; class Lycopodiopsida; order Lycopodiales; family Lycopodiaceae; genus Diphasiastrum; species Diphasiastrum complanatum. The sequence goes on along the minus strand of CM055104.1, from coordinate 50,773,404 downwards.
TGATTATTGCAGATAGTTAAAACGAGGAAGAAAATGCAAAGCTGCACTAGATGCTTCCATCATAGCAATCACACTTAATGCTCGAACCGTGCAACTCACAAGGACTATCTTCTCATATAGCAAAAGACAAGCAATCCCATTTCAAATAAGATATAAGAATTGATATATAACAAGATGTAAGTCAATGTGACGGAAGGATACTGATACAGTGCGGATAATGTGCTACAATGCTACAACATGCCTATTCATGCCATCAACAACCAAGGTAGGTTTGAGTAGGTGCAGGTAGCTCCCTGGGCAGCCTTTTAATTTCATATTTCACAAATCGCATATTGCAAACTTCAAGAAGCCTTGCAAAACCAGAAAAACCTCAATGTGGGCAAGTAGACAAGCACTAGAGCATGACTAAATTGCACAACTCAATTTGATAATATCAAGTGAAACATAATGGCTCAAAGAAGTTCACATGCAACAATAAAGGACTATCATAGAAAAAAGGAACTACAGAGTGGTCATGAGAAGAATTTGGCTACTGACTGGTATTTTTAGAGAGGTTCTTGGAGAACCTAGACATGCTAGTTATGTCACTTTATGGACCCACCAGTTTTTAAGATCATTTGAAGCCCAATTATTAAGATAGTGTAATGGATCCTTGTAAGTAAGGAACTAATTGGAAGAAGAGCCTTGCCAGTTGGCCTTACAGAGTTATATTGACCATGAGAGTTGGTCTTAATAAGTTAAAAGTTCAGTTGACTATAAAAGAAGCTATGAGTTTCATTTGGAACAGGTTGAAAATGTAGAAGAGTGTAGTTTAGATATCCTAGTATAGCATAGAATAGAGAATGCTAGAGTTAGTGTTTGGAGTTCTCCCTTTTAATGATTGATAGCCTCCTATAAGGCAATTGTAAGCTCTCTCTCTCTCTCTCTCTCTCTCTCTCTCTCTCTCTCTCTCTCTCTGACACACACACACACACACACACACACACATACATACGCATCTATTTGTCGGTTTGGTCATACATATAGTTGACAGATCCAAGGGTTGGCTCAGCTGGTTAGCTTGGCATCCAAGTTTATTTGGTCCCAGCCTCCAGGATCAGGCTCCCCTTGGAAACCAAGATTGATAAAGAGGTAAGAGTAAAGAAACAATGCACCTGCTCAGAATAGCTATGGATCTACGAAGTCTCCTGGTACCCATAAAGTGTGGAAGAAATACGATGTCGTCGATCCCGCTGAAGACCTCAAGAAGGGATATGTGACTCATGCTCCGACAAAGTATCAACCTCGAGGTCTGCTCTGGAGCATCAAGTTAAGAGAGAGAGAGAGAGAGAGAGAGAGAGAGAGAGAGAGAGAGAGAGAGAGAGAGAGAGAGAGAGAGAGGTTAAGAAAAAATGTACTCTATGCATTAGAATACACTTCAATTGGGTTTCTTCACAGTTGTGAAAAAGAAATGTTTTTAGTGGTCTCCATGTCACACAATCCACAACTAAAATACACAAGATAGAAGTGAAAATTTTTACATTAATGATCTCTTTACAAAGTACAAAGGTAAGGGAGCACTGCTGCAAGTCTCCTCACAACGTGTGCTACATAGGAATGCTTCTCGTAGAGCTCAAATATTCAACCCCCAAGCACTTTCTAAACCTTGGCAACATATGACACATGTCCCTTTGACCAATCAACTCCCACATTTTAGGATATCAATCCAATAGCCTCCAAATGACCCAATAATTCCTATGCCAAATATAAGCATGACACTTCAAGCTAGTGAACTTGCTACTAAATCCATTTACAAAATCACCACAAGCCAATGACCAAGCCAAATGTTTTACAATGGAAACTTACAATTTTACAATTCTACCATGGGAAAAGGTTATAGAAGGATATGACATCCCTTCCCTCAAAGAACATCATCCTTGATGGAAAAATTGAGTACTATGCACACATCATGTTTGCAATCTCCCAGGTAGCATCATTGAGAGGTCTATCTTGCCAAGTACTCACAAAGTAAATGATCGTGCAATCAACTTTGCCTCTAGTCTAATACTAGCGTTGGTTTGTGCAAGACCTCTTCATGCTCCTGAAAAACAAACAAATCCATCAATCAACAAATTGTCTCCATCATGTGAAACCCTCTTCAAGTGTGAAACACGAAAAATAGGATGAATTTCACAATCATGAGGCAAAGCTGATTTACAAGCAAAATCGTATACCTTTTAAACCTATTTTCCAAAGTCCACAATAATAAAAATATAACTTATAACAGTTCTCTATGTTTAGAGAAGCTGAGTCCTTCAAAATCTAGGGAAGCACCATATCTCTTTCCTTAAACTCCCTTGGTGTGCAATTCTAATCAGCATATGCCTTACCCCAATCGATCACCCATTTCACACTTTTCTCTGCCAACTCAAGCATTGCCACCTAAAAAAGGGCCTAAGACCATAATTAGAAGGAGAGGTCTTGCATGTGACCTATTTTAAAATTGTGTTGTCAAATAAATGAGGAGAGAATACAACTATAAAAATGAACTCTTTTTAGGGTTATCTTAAAACTCAATTCTTCCATATAACTTTGATTGATCAGTGGAATACCCACAACCCTTGTGCCCCAAATTTTCATACCCTTTCCATTAGAGATCTTGACTATGTATCAGAAATGGGATGGTTGTGCGCTCATATTCAACTATTTCACAAGAGTTGAATTTATGACGTTATGTGAGGACCTAGCATCTTATGCTAATTGTGTCAATGTCGCTAAAGGAGCCGTGTTCACCGTCTTGACAAAAAAGTTAATCGTGCTCCTGTTCTAGCTCTTCCACATGTACTGGCTTTTCCATCTAATCCACTTGAAGATTATACATGGTGTGCATCTAGTTTCGTGAACAATCTTTCCACTTGTATTCTCCCACGCATCTAAAGTATAGAGCGTTTCTTTGTTCAATCCTAGCCTTCTGGAGACAAAAATGAAGGAAACCTACCCCCTCTAGCATTGGGAGTTATGGACTCTGCTCATTACATTCACCGCATCCTTCTTTATTACTTAATGTTATGCTTATTCCTTTACTGTTATGCATAAGCAGGCCCCTGGGCCCTTTCTATTCTATATTGGCCTTGGGCCCCATTCATTCATTTATTAGGTACTTGGCTATATGATATTGGAGTGGGGTCCCTCCTGTAGGAGGGTGCACTATTATCCATCCTTATCCTTTTTCATTAGGTTCATTGACATTATCTTATCCTCTGGAAGGCTCCATTTTAGGGCTTCCTTGTGAGTATAAGTAGGACCTATTGTCATTCACACTATAGCTAATGATATTGATTCCTCCTCTTAGCCTCATTAAGCATTCTCTTTGCCACTTTCTACGGTTAGTTCCTACTTGTGTGCTACTTTCTTAGCTTAGCTATTCATTTGTTGCGAATCTATTTGTAACTTGGTATCAAAGCACTTTCTTGAGCAATTGGGGAGTGCTATTTTCAAATCTAAATTTTGCTCCAAGAGGGCACCCATCTGAAGATGGAATTTTTGCATACGGATCTACATTTTGTTTCATTGATTGGAGGAGGATCAGCGCCCATTTTGCACGATTTTGCATAGTAGTCCATTGCCCTTGCCCATCTAGCCAGCCACCCAGTGCCCATCTCTCTCTTTTCTTCTGTTTTGCATCATATCCATTTGCAGTTCAATGCCCATCCACCAGAACCCATTTCCTATCCATATATTGTCAATTTTGTTGTTGTCCATCACCCCTTTCCTTAATATCCCACACTTTTCAATGCCCGGCTATGGTCATATTAGGTGTCCATTTTACAGCTATCATTTCACCCATTCGCTGTTCACTTTTCACCATTATACCTACCATAGTTGCAGCGAATCTCGATTCGCTGGGTCTGCGATTCGCGGGTCACGATTCTGCGAATCGCAATTCGCGACCCAGAATCGAAAAAAAAAAAAAAAAAAAAAATTTTTTTTTGGAAAAATAGCTTATTGCTGAAATTTTTTTAGGGGATCAATGGTCAAACCAGCGTTTTGCCTCTCAGAAGTGCAGTAGATGAGGCACAAACAGATCTTATTTTCAGTAGCTATCCGGTTGTCATTTGCTCTGGTTTTCAGTAAATGTTAATGCTACAGTTTGGACTATCAACTGTATGGATCATGATCACTTTTGCAATTGGTTCACTGGAGATGTGAGTGCAATGTACATACAGTTGGGGGCATAAATATTGGGCCCTTCTCGGCGCGCATTTGGACCCCATTTTTATCTACAGGGGGGCGGTGGCATTTTTATCTACAATGTCTATATAGCAAGAAGCTCTAAGGGGGTTCGGGGGACAGTAGCCCCCCGGGAAACGGGGGGTTCGGGGGGCGGTAGCCCCCTGGTGGGGGGTTTGGGGGGCAACGCCCCCCAACGGCGGGGTCCGGGGGCTGCCAGTAGACCCCGGCCCCGACGGTAAGGCCTCTTCATGATTTGGCCTTCCAACTCCCCGAGTGAAAACACACTTTTTGGTGTTTCGCACCCGAAACAGTCAGCAAACTACACAATCATAATCCCCTCGATCAGAGCTTTCATCTGATACCCATATTGCCTAAAAGAATTTCAAAAAAAAAAAAAAAAAAATCGATTCTACACGATTCTGGGAAAATCCCGAATCGCGAATCGGAATCGCGATTCTGATCACGATTCTGAATCGCGATTCGGGATTCGCGCTGCAACTATGGTTAGCCATGTGTATATATCCAGCGACTTATCAGTTGCTTCGGTTAAGCTCCACAGACATTGAATTAGCTCAATCGTCTATCAAGTCGATCAATCGAGCATCTAGAGTGCAATTGTTTTGTTCTTTCTCTCTGTTATTACAGAGTATTGATTCCGGAAGAACGCGACTCTGTCTGCATTCGGACTATATTTTCTTCACGACTATATTATCATTGTTCAAGTAATCTCAGTCGTGTATGTCATGCTGAATGTTCATTTATTCATGTCCAGATTGTTTTATTGTTTGCAGATAAACTTATTCGTACATTAAGTTGTATTCATATGACTGATAGCATGTGTCGATTAGTCGCTCTAGTCTAGTTTCCGCACCTAATACGCTTCCGCAAAGCTAAATCTAAAATCAAGATAATTCGTGCATGGCTATGGAATCACAACTGTGTCGATCCAGTGACTTCGAAGTTGTGATCAAGTAGGACAGACTTCGATCTGTCGAAGTCGGTCTGATCCAATATACGTAGTTGCATGCACCGAGGATTCCGCGCGCACTCGCAACTCTTCCACTGCGCCGCATTGTCGTGATATCCCAACATGGTATCAGAGCGGAAATTCTACTCTCTGATTCTTTGAAGCAGATTTAGAGCTTACATTATCAGAGCAATTATTCTGATAAAGAGTAGACACTTTCTATAATTGTTTCCAGTCATATAATCTACTATCTGCATACACTCATCCTAAATTTCCAGATGGATTCGCAATCACAGTTTGCACTAATGGTAGACAAACTCGATGGTTCGAATTACCACTTATGGAAATTCAAGATGAAGGTAGTACTGATGGCCAAGAGCTTTGGGAAATAGTCGTTGGAACCGAACTACTTCCTAGCGTCGATGAGCAAGCCATTTCCAAGTGGAAGCTCAGGGATGGCAAGGCTTTCGCCTTGATCACCCTTAACATCTCGACACACAGATTGGCCACATCAGACAAGCCCAATTTTTGAAAGAGGCTTGGGATATATTAAACACACTATACGAAATGAGGGATGTCACTTCGAAGCTGCATCTAAGGAGAAAGTTCTTCTCACTCAGAATGACAGAAGGTGATTCTGTTCAAAATCACATTAATCAATATAAGACTCTGTTGGAGCAGATGGCCGCAATAGGTTCAGTGATCGAAGACTTTGATGTTGTAATGAACTTATTGTCCAGCCTGCCATCCTCATATGAAAACTGGGTGATGATGATTTCCACACACTCAGAAATTACATTGTCCAGAATCATAATCATGCTATTGTAGGACGAAACAAGAAGGAATGGAGCATCCTTGTCCTCCATCAACGACTCGCAAGCATTATTCTCGAAGAAGAACACAAGGACGCAACAGAAGAAGAGAGTTGTCCGACAAATCGATGGCAATCAGAAGCAGTCACAAAAGACCCAGAATCAGCAACCTACTCAGAACAAGAAAAGGCTCTTCTGCAAGTACTGCGAGAGGACGAACCACAAAATCTAGGACTGTCGGATCTTGAAGTTCAACAACGACAAGAAGAAGTAGTCGGACCAACAAGCCCATGTAGCAAACACAAAGCAGAAGATCCAAGAAGACGACGACGACGAGCAGGAAGTCTTCATGGTGAACCATCATCATGTCGAACAATCGGAGGAATGGTTCCTCGATTCTGGAGCGACGCAACATATGACAAGCCATCAAGAATGGTTCATCGACTATTCGGCCTACAGCACAAAGAAATTTGTTCACCTTGGAGACAGCAGCTCACTCAGAAATGAAGGTGAAGGTACTGTAAGACTTAATTTTCAAAATGGACTGTCAAATCTCATACCAAATGTATTGTATGTCCCGAACCTGACGACATATCTGTGTCGGTCAGTCGAATTACAGACTTAGGACATAAGGTAGAGTTTCAGGTAGATTCCTGTCGGATTCTTGATAAAAGCAAGAGGATTCTTGCACTCAGAAAGAGGCAAGGATATCTCTATAGGCTTAGTCATTGTAACTCTTTAACTATTTGTGCTTTAAGCAGTTCAGCATCTGTCAATAAAGGATTGATTTGGAATTATAGACTTGGTCACCTTAATCATGTATCGATAGGTAACATGTCTAGACGTTCTTCAGTTCTCGATTTAGACTATTGAATTGCCGACAAATCAAGAACACATATCTAAATATTTGCTAGACATTGTACATACTGATATATGTGGCCCAATCCAAACACCATCACTACTTGGTGCTGAATTCTTTATTACATTTATAGATGACTATTCCAAAAGAATTGTTGTATATTTTCTGAAGCACAAATCTGAAGTGTTCCAGTTCTTCAAGAGATACAAAGAAAATGTTGAGTTGCAGACAGGCAAGAAGATCAAAGCTCTCAGGAGCGACAACAACGGTGAATACATCTCAAACGAGTTCAAAGACTATTGCTCAGCCAATGGCATCGAGCAATAGTTTGTTGCATCCTATTCTCCACAATCGAATGGACTAGCGGAAAGGAAGAAGAGGACCTTAGTCGAGTCTGCCAAATGCATGATAACTCATGCTTCATTGCCCAAATCATTCTGGAAACATGCTGTTTCAACAGCAACCTACGTGCAAAACCGAAGTATAACTAAAGGCATCCCTGACAGCAAAACCCCTCATGAAGTCTGGACAGGATCCAAGCCTTCATTGAAACATTTGAGAGTATTTGGATGTGTTGCCTATGCTCATGTCCCAAAGGACAACAAAAAGAAATTTGATAAGCATTCATTTAAAACTATTTTTGTTGGCTACTATGCTTCTGATGGAATGTATAAACTGTACAATATAGACACCTGTAAAGTTTTCACTAACAGGGATGTGACTTTCATAGAAGAAGAGTTTATTGATTTGAAGGGCAAGGACCATATATGCAATCTATGATTTTTGCCCAAAAAACTGATACATACCAACCGACACCGACTATTCATCGAACACCCGACATCGACAATTCGACTTCACCAATTGCTCGTATGTCAATATTAACTCCAAAAGTCGACTCGAACAACCGGCGGCTCATCAATACCTTCATCACGACTAGACAGAATCAAATATCGTCCAAAGGCAACTTCCAACAGCCCATAGTGCCTTAATCCTAATTGTAAAGTACAGATTAACTATTCTTTTAATTAGTTAGCCATGTGTATAGATCCAGTGACTTATCAGTTGCTTCGGTTAAGCTCCATAGACATTGAATTAGCTCACTCGTGTCAGAAATGGTGAACTCCTGCACCTTTGTCGCAGCACAAACAAGACACGAAGGTTGAATGAGAACAATTCGCGATAGTCAACGTGTCTTTGACTCAAGGCACGAACGATTCGCGAATCAATCGCGAATCGTAAACACACCTCCAGGACCACAACACAAAAAGATCGAAACAAATGAAGAGAAATCCTTCGCGCTGCCAGCTGGCAGCTCAACGGACTTCATGCCTAGCTGAAACGAATAGCAACGATAGAGACTAACTAACTAGTTGATTAGCGTTAACTAGTCTTTTGATTCTACATTTAGCTATCTTGTAAACTCCACACAGTGGAGGTATAAACGATCCTCTCTGGATCATAACCAACAAGGGAAAAAAAAAAGACATAGTTAATACAGAGATCTGTAAGAAGCAGAGAGAGACGTAGCGAATAGAGTAGGAAAGCAAAAATACCATAGCTATGCATGAAAGTCTGCCAACGAGCAGAACACAGCGAAAGAGCAGAGAGTCATTCCACCAACGAGCGAGACACTGACGATCTCGCTCTAAAACCAAAACTGACAATATAATCGCTCTATTTCATGTATCTCTTGGTCTTGTGCTGTGTCTCTTGATTGCTAGAATAAAATATGTTCTGTGATGCGTAGTCGAGTGTCTGGGATCCCGTAAGAGCTTTCGCACAAAAAGAAAAATCGAAGACAGAAAATTGTTCGCGAATCAGAAAAGAGGACGAACACGAAACACAAAGAAAAAGCTTCCGCGACATGGTATCAGAGCCAACAGGTTATCACTACTGATATCCCAGCAGTGATTCTTCCAGACAACACAATATGGCTACGACAATCCAGACCAAAGTAGCAATCAGTCTTGATGGTGCAAATTACAGAATCTGGAAATTGAAAATCAAAACACTCTTGAAGGGCGAAGGCATCTGGTCAGTGACCGAGCTCTCAGAGGTGCAACCTCCAGAGGGAGATTCGAGGAGAGCTGAATGGATCAGAAAGGATGAGCGCGCAATGGCGATCATCGTTTCGTCCATAAATGAAGATCTACTCATGCAGATTGAAGACTGCGAAAGCAGCCATGCAGCGTGGGAAAGATTAAAGCAGAAGTATGAAGTGAGGACTGCAGCTTTAGTCATGCACCTTCACAATCAGCTGCAATCCATACGGTGGGATGGCAACCAGTTAGATTAGCACGTTGAGAAGATCAGAACGATCTTCGCTCAACTCGCTGCATCAGGACAGGAGCACCAGGTCCCGGCACCACAGCAACTGATGTATTTCATGAAATCTCTACCGACGTCCTATCAGCCGCTGAGAATGCTCATACTGAGTCTACCAGATATGACACTCGACAAAGCAGTTAGTCTTGTCGCTGATGAGAGACTGATGAGAGACGAAGGAGAGGGAAGCAGTGATCAAGAGAAGGCTCTCTTCACGAAAGGAAGGAAGAAGAACAAAAACAAGCCAAGATTCGAGAAGACGAAGTCCTCGAATCAGCAATCTTCTTCCTGCGATCACTGCCACAAACCAGGCCATACGGCCAACAAATGCTGGTTCAATCCAGCAAGAAGAAAGGGCATTCTGCATACAACTGCAGATTCAACCCAAAAAGGAAAAACAAAGCTGAAAAGGCAAACGTTGCAGAGTCATCAAAGGATGCTGAAAGAGGTGACGAAGCTTTCATGATACTCAACGAAGCTTCGACAAGCTACTCTGAACACGACTACGATGTAGTCATCGATTCAGGAGCAACATCTCACATAACCTGCAACAAGAAGATCACATTCCAAAGGAAAAGAGAAGCAAGCTTGATAACAAATCCGAGCAAACAATCATGGTCGGCTACTCGAACGGAACACATGTGTACAGACTCTACGATCCAACCACGAAGAAGGTTGTTTCGAGCAGAGATGTGAAGTTCGACGAGTCCACATTCCCTGGACTGAAAGACAAAAGAGGCCATGAGATCTTCACACTGCTGCCTATTCAAGAGGGAGATCGAGGACATACATCAAATCAGAATGCAGAGCCCCAGATTCCAGAGCAGCAGGAAGCAGAGGATCGACCCCATGAACAAGAAATGTTCGAGCAGTGACGAAACGAACCTCGAAGGTCAACAAGACAAAGAAGACCTCCAGACCGCTATTCTGACAATCTTCAATGGAGCGAAGACACGCAGTTCGAGTACTGCAGCTTCACAGAAGAGCCAGCAACATACCAAGAAGCTATCCAGAGTCCAGAGGGAGAATTCTGGAAGCAGGCAATGCCAGAGGAGGTCGAGTTGATGAGGCAAAACGAGGCATGAACATTAGAGCCACTGCCGAAAAAACAGGAAAATAGTCGACTGCAAGTGGGTATACAAGAAAAAGCTAAAATCAAATGGCACTATTGGCCGCTACAAGGCAAGGCTCGTCGCAAAGGGCTACACACAGAGATATGGTGTCGACTATTTCGACACATATTTGCCCATGGTGAAGATGACAAGCATAAGGCTACTCCTTGCATACGCCACATAGTACAATCTGGAAATTCACCAAATTGACGTGAAAACAGCTTTTCTCCACGGAGATCTAGAGGAGGAAATCTTCATGAAGCAACCTGAAGGCTATGAAGACCCCGACAACAGACAATATGTTTGTCGATTGCAGAGATGCATCTACGGTCTAAAACAGGCATCACGGGCCTGGTACAAAAAGCTTGATGGTCTTCTGATGTCTCTAGACTTCAACCCTACTCAACCAGACTGTAACGTCTACATCAAAAGAGTAGGAAAGGATTTTGTGATACTGACCATTTTCGTGGATGATTCGCTGATGATAGGAAATTCCTTGATGCTGATCAAAGACACAAAGAGTCAGATTTCTGAAAGCTACGAAATCACAGATCTTGGAGAAGCAACAAAATGCCTAGGGCTGGAGATCAGAAGAGATCGAGCAAATGGCGGAATGCACTTGAGTCAATCAGAATATGCCAGAAAAGTGTTGAAGCAGTACCACATGATGGACTGCAAAGAAAAAGCCACACCAATGATAGTTGGAGCCAAGCTCACGAAACAGGATTGCCCAAAAACAGAAGAGGAAGAACAGAAGATGGCAGGTATACCCTACCAGAACTTAATCGGGAGTCTAATGTACTTGACAATTTGTACCAGACCGGATCTGGCCTTCTCTGTTTACGCATTGAGCCAATTTTGTTCCAATCCTGGTCTAGCACATTGGCAAATGGCCAAACAAATCCCACAGTATCTGAAGGGTACCCAGAATATTGGATTAACCTACAGAGCTAGAAACGAGGAGAAAGGATTCGAGCTGCATCACTATAGTGATGCGAGTTGGGCGAGCTGCAAGGATGACAGCAAGTCTATTACTGGAGGATGTTCAATAGCGTGCGGAGCTGCAATCAGCTGGATATGCAAAAAGCAAACTCTGGTAGCTCAATCCTCTTGCGAAGCTGAGTATGTCGCAGCCTCGAAAGTGGCGAATGAGGTAGTGTGGCTGCGGATGATGTTGGAGGCAATCGGGATACCACAGGAGGGGCCAAGCACGATGATGATGGACTCCCAGAGTGCCATCTATTTGTCCCAGGATCCTGCCTTCCATTCAAAGACGAAGCACATTCCTTTGAAGTACCATCACATTCGAGATTTGATCTCGAAAGGAGAGCTCCAGGTCCAGTTCATAAAATCAGAAAGTATGATTGCAGATCTCCTCACGAAACCGCTCGACAAGCCACTCTTTACCAAGCAAAGAGAGGCAATTGGATTTAACGAACAAAGCTGCAAGGTTCAAGAGGGAGTGTGAGAAATGGTGAACTCCTGCAACTTTGTCGCAACACGAACAAGACACGAAGGTCGAACGAGAACAATTCGCGACAGTCAACGTGTCTTTGACTCGAAGCACGAACCATTCGCGAATCAATCGCGAATCGTAAACACACCTCCAGGACCGCAAAACGAAAAGAACGAAACAAACAAAGAGAAATCCTTCGCGCTGCCAGCTAACAGCTCAACGGGCTTCATGCCCAGCTGAAACGAATAGCAACGACGGAGACTAACTAACTAGTTGATTAGCGTTAACTAGTCTTGTGATTCTACGTTTAGCTACCTAGGTCCCATTTGTAAGGTTGGAAAATATCCAAATTCACAGATTTAGTTTGAGAGTTATATTTAGATAAAGCTAAAAAATAAAGACATGTAGTTGAAGAGTTCATGTTAAAATAATAAATGAAGAAAAAAAAAAAAAAAAGTCTTTGCCGGTCACTATGACCAATATCTTGTCACTACCCAGGCAAGTTGCTATTTGAATGATTTTTCAGCTGATCCAATAGTTCAGGCCTTAACTAGTTAGAATGTATTGATGGATGCCCATGCCCAAGCATTCTCATAAATGGCCTCAGCCCATGCCATATTGTCCTGAGATTGCATTACTGACCTCTCATGCATGCCCTCTCAAGTGGTCCACAATTGCCAAGTCTTAAAATCCAGTCATAGCCTTGCCTCCATGAGATTCCCTTAACCCAATGGTCATGCACTCATTATCTCTAGCTAGCTTTGGCAAACTAACCATAGTTATATCCAGACTAATTACTACATGTGAAATCGTTCCAACAGATTAACAATGAGGTTTGCAGAGGTAGGTATAATCTACCACCAAAAGATGCCAATAAATAAGTTATAAATCTATAAGATTGTCCTATTGAAAGCCTCTGAAACATAAGGTGCATAAGGGCACTGGTCAGCTTCTGAGTTGCATCTATCTCCTACTAGTCTTTGACAAGTCTAAATGAACGTTTGGAAGGAGCAATAGCTTGTGATAGCCACAAGCATTGATTTAGAGGTAGATTGGACTTTTATAGGTTAGCATTGGACCATAGGCATCTAAAAATCTCTTATGATTTCTGTTCTAGATAAGCATTCCTTAGCATAAAGAAATAATCATGTGATTCCACAGTATAATACCTCTGGGGTAAAGGAACTGGTTGATGGTCACTTCCAAGGGAGGAATTGCTTCCATATAATATAGAATTCTCTAAGTCCAATGGGCTGGAACTGCTACTCCTGTCATCACCAATAGCTCTACGTTCGGCAGCATTTCTTGCAAGGCGATATAAGGCATCTCTTATTAAAAGCCTAGTTCCAATATCCAGCTGCAATCGATAGATAGATTGTCAAATCAGTCATTCTTGACAATATAGTTAGTTTCACACTCTAAAGGCCTCATCTTTTTCATATCCAATCTGATATTATTTGACAGATCTGAGAAAGTGAACTACAAAGTTCACTTTTAATAAGTGTTACAATCAGGATATATTGAAGAGTTCACTATTATTAACCTGCCAGATTGTAAAACTGGAACAAGACCCTTTTAACAAAAGCACTGCCTTCGACATCTGCCTACACTATTATCATTAGCATGCTCATGATAGGAGAGTAGAAAACATATATGCAAATGTAGTCTTGGGTTTCAATGGCATCTGAAGAGGGCGTACCTTCATTATAGTATCTTCTAGTTGATAAAAGACAGCTGCTTCTATAGAGAGCTCCTTTTTTTCAGAAAGAACATCTGAGATCATGTTCAACTTAACAGGCAACGCAGCACAAACTGGCTGTGTTGGCATACTAGTAAGGTCACCAGAACCTGAAAGAGTGTGGGTTTTTTTCTCAGGATTGGCTTGTGTATGAACATCCTGTTTGTATTCACTATGAGTTTGAAAATGTCCCACAAGAACATTTTGACGAACCAGTTCCTCCTCAAGCTTTTCTCGTGCTGACTTGGTACATCTCTGTCGACCTTGTAGTAAACCTTGCATATTTATCTGGGTGCTGATAGAAGTGCTATCCAATAAAGGCAGCCCAAAACTGTCTGAAGCTATTTTGTCCTGTTGCTCGGATTGCTGTGACTGTAAATTTGTACCAATCTGTTGGTGACCCGAAAGAATTGATTGGGATTGCTGTACAGAAGATATGGTCGAAGAGGAGCCTGTCGATAAAGGCACACAAGAAACACACCGTTCAGAATTTGTGTCACTCACAGACATTATGCCTGTTAGGCTTGGAAAGGGAAGCAAACCTGAAAGAGAACATGGTACTGAAGGCAACTCTGTAGAGGGAAAACTGTGTGTGGATGTAGATGCCGAAGATTGAAGTGGGGGTGATTGCATAGGCATGATTTCATGCACACTGGGAACTGTGGTTTGCCTTTCAGGATAGGCAGCACGGGAATTTCTGTGAGAGGAACTGTAAGATTCTTTCCTACATGATAGATGCCTTTTGAATTTATTATCAATTCGCTTTTTATCTGAATAGCTTTGACTCTGATAAGCCTGTTGCACAACGCAGTGCTCTCAGTCAATCTGGTACACTGATTAAGTGCAAGAAAATCATGTAAGCCCATTCATAGAAAACGGTAGCTATCAAAAATGTAATAAAAATTCTAAAAGCTCAAGTGGGTGACTAACATTGTCTGTAATGGAACAACTTTGAGAAGAAATTCTTGATTCTTTTGCAATCTCAAATATTGTCCTTCCTGCACCCTCAATATCTTGTATCCTTCTGCTTGTTTCATGATCCTGCATTCACAATAGCCGTCTCCCACCTCAGCCACAAACACCTTCTGACAAGACGTAGAGCTATGGATAGAAAACCGTGATGCTGAACAATTGCAAATGAAACTTGGATAATTGTAGAAGAAGTATTGAAATATTACTAGCAGTTTCTTTATTTGACACCTAGCCAACTAAGCTATATAGGTATGAGCAGTTCCATGGTCACTTAATAAATTTTTTCAAAAAAACTGTAAGTACTCCAACACCAGAAGTGCTTCAAGAAAATTATTATACCCAATTCATCAACAATTGCAAAAGTCAAGTCAGCCAGCAATGTGAATATTACTATTACTTGTCATCAGGTTTGATGGACAACGAACATCAAGAATGACATAAGAACAAAATCTGTAGTATGTAGGATGAAAAAGTGCTGCAGGTAAAAGTAGATTTCAGGTAGTTTTGAGGTAAAACGTAGACATGCACTACCTTCCTTGGATGTGCATAGATTTCTTTTTCGAGGAAAGGCTCATTATCTTTGACACCTTTCATATCATGTCGCTCCAACTCAGTAAGAATCTCGGAAATATCACGCTCCTGACCTTCCAAGTCTACACTTGACTCCAATGCTGGCTGACAAGAATCTTCATAAAACACATCAGTCATGTTTCCTGCATGAGAATTCAGGCAAGTTTGATCTAGGCGGTCTTTACTCTCCAAAGTACAGGTTGAAGATAGTACGTCGCTAATAAGAGAAATTTCTTCAGAAGATTTTGCAGACACTGATAGCAACTCCTTATTTTCTTCATTGCTACTTTCCACCTGTCTGGATGAAGTGAGAAACCGAAACAAGAATGAGTTAGAGGCATTGTACAGGGAAAGGATCAACAAACATGTGAAAAGCTGACCAGCAGGACCTCTGATTCCATGTTTCCTGAAATACAATGAAATCACTCTATATGCAAAATATAGGACAGAAACTTAGTAGTTCCAAGACAGCTTCAGGCTTCTATGGATATACCAATACTTGAACAGATTGGAACAGCCTTCTCTAAAACAACTGCAAAAATATAATATGAGCTACAAAACCTAGCATGCTATACAATTCAAAGCTTGAAGAGGTTCATTCGCTTACGGTATGCAGTTGTCCATGTTTTCCAGACTACCTATGTTTTCCCAGGCAAACTTCACAAAATTACCCTCTTTTTCTGTTACAGTGTCGGATTCAAAAAACTTGAATTCTCCTGTTGATGTGCCGCCACTCATTGCAGAAGGGCATGACCTGTCGACATCTCTCTCAATTTCTTCACAATCAATCGAATCTTTGACAAAGATATCCAGATCACGAGCTAGCATCATTTCAGTTTCATGAAGACTTAGATTTCCTCCAATATCATTTGCTGCGTTCATATTTTCTTCATTGCAGCCAAACGACGCCAAAATTTCATCAGTTGTTAAGCTATCTGGTGCATTTTCTAGAGTCAAACTATCCCATCCCTCAATGTCTAAAGCAGGAGACAGAATATCTTCCAGGGACAACTCAGCTGTTGAAACATCCAATGCACTTATATTTTTTTCAATAGAAAACTCTGCGATGCTATCCGGACTTCCCTTTTTGAATGAACACTGTCCTGCTCCAATATCATCATCATTAACTTCTGTAAACAATTTTCTCCACTGGTCGCTGTTGGATATCCAAGCATTTGAAGATACAATTCCAGGTTCTGGGACAGCCTGATCCTCAGTTCCTTTCATATCCTCCCATATAGTGTCATCAATCTGTAAAAATTCAAAAGACTCATGAATGACTTGAAACAAACTGCCGCTGTTTAAGTTCCATGCCATGTGAAACAATCAGAACAACCAAAAAATAGTACTGGAAGCCAGTAAGTCAGCTCTGTGATTAAAGGATGAGCTTCAACTTTATATCGAACTAATACAAGATAAATTTCCAGTGCATTCTTGCAAATATTCAAATGGACTTAATTGAGCTCTGTAAATAGCACAAGACAAAGAATCTTGGACACAAATCTCACAAGTCTCCCAGTCATTTAGCATGCAAAGGATCTGCATGGGCAACTCCGAACTGAACTCTTTCAGCTGCTAGCAATCTTAGAAAAGTCACCCTTACTTGAGTACTAATTTCAGACTAAAACGTTGTTAGACACACTTCGGGCACTGTTTTACATTCAGTAACGAACAGTGTTACGACCTTAGGCACCTTCTTGTGTTCTGAATCACATTTGCTTTGCTTTCCCATCTATACCTTCGCTCTTGTTAACAATGATCTTAGACTGAAACTTCTGTTTGACGCTGGCTAACAAGTTGATAACAGGTCAACCTACTCATGTTGAAATAGGTTTGCACACAAGCCAGACAAAAGAAGAATCAACTGAGTGGAACAACAAACATATCACCATAGAAAAAATCAATGGATATGCATATGTACAGTTTAGGACAGATTAGGTTATTTGCATATCTAATTTGTTTTGTTTCTTGGGGCCTGGCTGCTTACTTTGGACCTTTAAAACCATGCTGCTTGTACTTTTGGGTTTGATTTAGCTGATTTATAGGCTCAACTGCATTTTCAGGAAAAGGACTTTATGCTGGTGAAGGGAGACTGGAAACCTTGACATATTTGGTCACGTTTGCCATCCCTTTGGAAGTGATTCAAGGCACTTCATCATTGATGGCCACTCCTGGCAGTTTCCGTACTTTGGTGAACATCTTCAACACAATTTTAGACATTCTTTCTTTATGGATGTTGGGCGTCTTCAAGAGATGAAGACAGTTTGACCTTCCCTTTGGTTCATTTAGGACAAATTTTCTAGTTTTTTTTCAAGGACTGTCTTTTTCAAGTATTGCTTACCGATTACTACAGGCCAGCTATATATTGATTCGCATGGGAAAGACACAAGAACAACTTGTACAGGATTTTAGTGTAATCAGACAGAATGAATGCTGAATCCATCAAAATTGGTCTTCAATGTTGCTCCTCCTCGGGACCTTTAACTCTGACAAACATTTGGACTCCTTAAATTTTCTTATAGCTCTCCCTGATTACAAAACCCAAGTTAATCATGTTTTGACGCAGTAGTGTGTGGGTGTTCAGCAGTATTCTCTTTGACATGAGACTTTCCATCACTGTTAACCTATGGAATGTAAACCGCATGTACAGGGAGGAATTGTCATGTGTTACAAAGCTTGAGGGATCATCCGAGTGCAAGAGCAAATTCCCAACTCTGAAGCAGAATCACCCATGTAACAACAAGTAATATATCCAGGCTTCTTACAACCCTCTACTGCTTCACCCAAGGATAACAAGGTAAAAAACACAAATCAAATAATGTAAATATGTTACACGAAGGAGAAGCATAAGCTATACGGCTGCTGACACTACCCAGTCTTTAAACTGAAGTTTCAAGACGAATTGCAATCAAGTCAGTACGTTAATCTCACACCTGAATCCATTTTAGGGCCTGTTTGCTACAAATTCTGCTTGCATCTGCTGCGAGATAGAGACAGAGATAGAGCCAGAAAGAGCACCTCGTTTACTGACGGCCAGCAGGCTGACGGAGCTGCAACTTCTTCAAAGCTCCAAGATGCCATTTCCAATTGTGGAATCTGATGCTATGGTTTTTCTCCAAACAAATTTCTTTTCCTCTAAACAATTTATCAGCGTTGCCAATTTCCACTTGTTCGCTGGATTTCACGCTTCATTTTTTCAGTCTACCTCGCTAAATCTCAACCTCTACCCTACTTCCATATCTCACTAACTATTTCCCCTTATATCTACTATACAATTTCGATTTAGGACGCTTTCATCCTGTAGACATGAGACTCCTCTAAGACAATAGCAACTTATTCTGATGCGGATGACTTCAATAATTTATATTCTAACTTTTAATTTTACTCTTCTACCCTTTATCCTTGAATGGAGCCCCACTGCAATGGGAAAAAGGAAATTTTGCGAGCTGCTGAACCTAAGCTTCATAGAGCAGTTCCTTCATTCATAGCTTAATGATGGCATGAGCCCAGATTTGCCCCTGCTCAGTTCCAGCCTAGCAGCTTGCTCTTTCCAATCTTCACCAACTTTCCTTCACATGCCTTGTCGTGCTAGCTTGACATCACCACCAGAGATGGCCCAAAACATAATGGAAGAAAGCAGAAGATACCTGTAATGATACAATTCATCATCTAGAAGCATAGCAACACATCCTCTACTTGGAATCATGAATACCAAACAGTATAACCCAAGAACTTAAATACATTCATCTTGCTTATTTCCTCACACTCTAACAAAATCAAAGGAACCCATATCCTGAAGACCAGGAGCTGTACCAAGGGAACAGGAGCAGAATGATGCATATCACAGAACTGACCAAAAAGTTTTCTCAATGTGGGTCTATCTTATTGGGAGAATTTGTGTGATGAGATCCTGAGTATTGTATCTGCGAGGATTGGGCAGGTTATGTTATGAGAGCAGAGAAAATGGTGATGAAAATGGCTGTTTTGCAGCAGAGCTTTAAATCTTTGTACACGATTGTTCGTTTCTTGCTATCGTTGCTTTCAATTTTGGTTACACTGAGAGCCGTGACTTGCTTCCATCAACATATCAAAAAAATTATGCAGCCATTTGCCAAGCCAATTTTATACCAAATCTTTCTCTCTCTCTCTCTCTCTCTCTCTCTCTCTCTCTCTCTCTCTCTCTCTCTCATATGAATGACCCCATCCATCATCATCATGATGCATGATGTATGATGCATGTATGTAAGAGAATGGATGACCCCATAATGGTGTTGCAGTTGGCCCTTCAATTGACAGGCCAACATGCACTTCAAAATGACTGGCTGAAAAGCACTTAGACTTTTCCATTTGTATGGACATTGACCCTTTTGGTTTCTTCACTCCCACCACAAGGGAATTTTACATGTCCCGTATGCCATATGTGTCTAAGGGTAGACTCAAGATTTGAGATTCAAATTTAGCTATTTCCATGTATGTGGCACATGTGATGGCAACTCAAGCTTGTGCTTTGAACCCAACACCACTAAAAATTTAGCTATTTCCATGTATGTGGCACATGTGATGGCAACTCAAGCTTGTGCTTTGAACCCAACACCACTGCCAAGCGAGTTGAGGTGCCAATGGCAACTCAACTCAAATGGGCCAACTTTTTAATTTCTAATTAGACCAATCAAACAAAGGAGAGATCAAAGAAGAAGAAACTTCATGTTTTCATTTATAAAAGATGGAAAACCCATCAGAGTACAAAGGAATGCATGTAGATAGTATAAAAATCATAAGGTGAATTGAGATACCGTACATCAAAGCAAAAATCTCACAAAGTGGTTATTGCTACTGGTTGATGTAAGTCACTAGCTAATTTAATTGCCAGTTTAGGTAGTGCAGGAAGTTGTGAAGCAGCCGTTCCTACAACTAAGGCACGTCGAAGTATGGCAAGTGCTTGAATGTGTTGTAAAGTGGTAGAAACTCGTTGATGGTAGTAGGACGTATTGATAGATAAAGGTGATGCACCATGTCCTTGGAGTTTTGCTGCAAATCTTGCACAAGTTGATAGAAAATCATCAAATTTCTTGTGAAACAAACGGGAGGCCATGAGGACATTGAGCGACGCTCTTAGAGGGCACTTAGAGGGATTCACTGTGACACCCAAAGCTAAGAGTTGTTGAGAGAAATGCAGGAAAGCTGGAATGACATCCTTAGCATGTCCCACAATATGAGTGTCATCAGCAATAGAGAAGAACAAACAAGATGGAAAAGCAGCAGAAGAAGCTCACAAAGCCCGAAGCATGACCAAAATATAAAGACGCATCCATGGAATAAAAAGACCGAACAAACGGAATGAGCTGAACATACTTAAATACGCCCACTTGCTACTGAAGAGCAAACTTGAAAGAGCGAACCAAACTCGCTAGCAAAATAATTAGGGAGAAAACAGTCACGAAGATGCTCGAAAACCGTACTAGAAGGACCTCCAATTGACAAATGAGGATTGCGCAAAAAAGCATTAAGATAATAGAATTTGAGAGTTGGTTCGAAGTCCTCAACAACAAAGAACGCTACCATTTGTCCGTGGTTGAAGAAGCTTTAAGGCCTGAATGGTGGCAGATGAAGGAGTTGTTAGACTCGTAGGAGCTAGAGCACGAGCTGCATGAGAATACTCACCCACTTGCCCAAGTAAAACACACAAATGCAGCCAACGATAAACAGGCGGTACAAAAACACCATCTGAAATGAAATCTCGTTGAGTTGACACCCAAGGAAATGCTCCTCTTACAAATTCTCCCAATCTCCTGAGATAAAGCGACGAATCATGTTGCGCGATTTCTGGTGACTAGCATTACCACCATGTAGAGGCATAGGCAGACACTAGAGAGGAAAGAGCAAAAAGGCATGTCAGGCTGTGGGATCAGAAGGGTTGGAAGCCAAACGAGACAAAGGTGAGGACAAAGCACTCTAGATGTCCAAGCGTAAGGCAAAGGGTATGTGTGCATAAAGATGAGAACAAGAAAGGACATGCTTTCAGAAAAAGCCAATGCACTTTTGAGAAAAGGGGCAAAAGCTATACACAGAGCACAGTGAGAAGGTAGAAGGCAAAGCAAGAACAATCTTACTCAAAAAGATACGCAAAAACGAAGACTTGAGCTTTGAAGCAACAATAGGTATGCACAAACAGAAGCCAAAAGGCAAAGCAAGGATAGGCTTATTGTAAAAAGCTAAGCAAAAACTATAATTGCTAGAGAAAGTGAGCACTCGACCTTTAGGATGAGGAGGGCACTGGCATGAAGAGTACAATAGGAGGTGGAAATCCAAAGTGAAAGGAAAATGAAAAGAATGCTTGGTAAGTGATACTTTTTTAGCCTCAAATGTAGCAATAATAAGGTTGCCTCTACACTTGTCCTCATCATAATCTATAACCACCCAAACAATAAATAGGCATCCTCTTCTCATGCTAAAGCATGCAAGACCTTCAATCTCATGTGGAGGATAGATGATGGTTGAGGTTTCACATTATAAACATGCAAAGAAGATTCACTTCCTTGGTCTCTCAAATTCGTTTTCCACTTGTAAGCATCTTGGACATGAAATTAATGTTTTCCATTGCCCCCCATATGAACATCATGCCACTCATGTTGCTCACTCCCAAATCCAAAAAATGTAGAGAGAGTGACTCCTTGCATACTATGATACTTTATGCTCATTAGAACCTATAGTCTGAAACTCTTTCTATCTTAGAAGTCATGCCCTTGCTTCAAAAGTTACCCCACAAACTCTATCTTCCCTACTTCTAATATTTGCCTTAACTCCCTAGGCTGTATTTGCTTACAATTGAGCCTAGTGAAACAATCACAATAAGGTGGATATTGTTACGTCCATGTCTAGTTCAAAGGATTCGAAATAATCTTTGATGTGGATGTTCAGCACTCCAGTGTACGAATTTATTACTTACACCTCATTGTTTCAAACTAGGCCAAAAGTTTAATTAATAGCCTTGTGAGGGCCCAAGGATCAGGGTCCTAGAAGGAATATTCCTAGGCTCCAAGGGTCTAAATATATCTATAGGAACTCACCCTCCTCCACTTCCAAGTTTCGACATTCTGTTGTCTGAAACTTCTCCTCTCTTGTATTCATTGTGGCTCAAGGGTGAACCTAATTAGGGTCTGACTTTCAGTTTCTACTTGGTCGGGTGGTTTGGCCTCATCGCACTCCTTTTTGGTGTTTGCAGTAGGATCTTAAAGATCTACACTTGGCGATCTTTACATGGTATTAGACTGGCCTAGCATCGGGGACATCTTTTGTCTTTTAGCAGGCTTTTGATAGTAGCTCCTTACTTTTTCTTAGTGGTGTTATTGACCTCCAAGTAAGTGGCTTTTTAGGATATTGATTGCTTTCAGCCTAAAGATTAGTGTTATGGACTTTCTCCATAACCGTAACTACAAATTACTCGATTTTTTATGAGTTTTTTAAATTTTTTGACTAGTATTCATTGTTTTGGCTTGAAATTTATCAAATGTATTATATTTTAATGATGTTCAAAATAATACTTGCTATTTCTCAGTCATTATGATAGATTTTAATGATTGCATGCCAATTAAATGTCAATATTGGTTTGAGACTATATTTTGGTCAAAAATTTGGTAATTTTGGCTAAAATCAATCAATAAGTTATGGTATTGAGTATAATCAGAACTTTTAGTGCTTGCATGAGGTTGAATTAAGGTAATTAGGGTCTGTTGCACTTTCATGTGGTTGCGATGCATCAGAACATGCCAAAAAGTCAAAAAAAATATATCGTTTTTAGACCTTTGCTGGACTTGATAGAAGCTTCTACTGATCTCTAATAAATCTTCATAGACTTCTTGTAATTTCTATTTGATGGCACACAAAAAGTACATATGAATTTCGACAAAACCTCCTTAAAAAAGTGTGCTCGCCTACCGGTTTTTCCAACCTTTACTGCTCCCACATCTAACTAGTACGGCCTAGGGTGGCATGGCAGCCATTTTTGCTAACATACTCTCCCTTTGTATTGTGCTTTACAACATTTAATTTGGTGCTCTGTATCAAAAATTACCATCGTTGGAATTTTGGCAATTTTTAGTTCAAAATTTGGCGAATTCTTGAAATATTATGATGCATGTCAAAAAGTCATTAGATTGCACATCCACTATGAAAAAGTCATTTATAAATTTGCATGTCTGGGAACATGGCACAATGTGTTATAGTAGTTTTGATGGTGAAATTTCATGCATGAGTACAGATTTTGTCAAAATCAATTAAAAGGTGATTTTTTAGTTCAATTAGGCAGTTTTACATTTAAAAAATTGATTTTTCTATAAATCACTGTATCTAGATTTTGTTGCATGCTTGATGTTTCAAAATCATTTCAATTTAGATTGATAACAGTGAAACTGAGAGTTTGATGATGCACTTTGTAGGGCCAACAAACAGAAGTTCTAATAAATCAAGTCAAGATTCTATGCTTAATCTACAGTTTCAACCAAAACCATATTTGGGAGTGAAAAAAAGAAAAGAAACCTGAAGTGGTAGATGATTGGAGCCAATCCAGCTCTTATCTATCTATTTATCTTTTTCTATATGTGTTATAAATTGGATGTTCTTCCACCATCACTACTTCCTATGCCCTTAACCTATACTCTAGACTTCTATTGACCATTGTAATTGAAATGTTATTATTATGAAACCAATAACCATACATTTAGTCAACTGTCTTTTTGATTTGACGATGAATGAAGCATAGTGTTTTTCATGTAAGGCGCATCATGTAGGGAGGCAATGAAGTTTATAATCTTGAAGACACACCACATATGTGAGGCCATGACTAATGACTCTAAGCTATGTACGAGTGTTCCTTATATTCACAATTCTAACCACTATTCATAGTTCATACATCATAGGCATCACCAATAACCAAAGGACAGCCAACAAATAACATTTCATTGCACATGGTTAATCTTTCATGGCCTTGAATGGAATACTTCATTAGCAAATCAGCCCCTAAGGGTGGGAGTCACACTTAAAAGGTATTCTCACAAGTGCAAATGGGAGGAATTTGAACTTGCTTAGCCAAGCCCATAAGTCAAGAGTGTACATTGTGTTATTGATCAAGGAGATCATGCTTCCACCATGGATGCAATGCCACCTCATCATTTTAAGGGTGGTGCATGCTTTGAAATCCTTCACAAGATGCTCTCTCAATCCTTTAATGATGATAGGGCCCAACCTCTCTTTGCACCCATGGTTGGAAATGTGCTCTCCCTACTTATCATTGGATAATCAACCATATTGCTCGTTATAAGAAATATATATTGAGTCCATCAAAGATTCTTTATGGAATATACTTTGAGTCCTCCAATGACTCATTACAATATAATAAGTTATCCATATGTAATTATCATATGGTGATTCCTTCACAATGGTCCAAGAATACACCCTTTGTTTATAATGTGAAGCATTATCCAAAACTTGGATTCTCCACTTTAACCTATGTGACATGACTTTTAACCTCAATATCAGATAGGTCATTTATTTACGAATCTTTCAAATATACCATGGCTACCCATGCATGGAGACTTCATGGATGTATTAATAGGAGTCTAGCTTATGAGCATGGGAGGTGGGCCTACCTCATCACATGATGTGGACTAAATGGCATGGTCATGGTCCTCAACTAGTGATTGAGAGACGTTTGAGCCATACATAAGACAAAGTCCAACCATTCGATTGGATCACACATAAAATTAAACAAGTGGTAATGTTTAAAAAACAGAAGTCTGCCTCGATGTGAAGCATTTATGTGGTTGGGTTTGATTGCCCGATGTTGTTGAATTTGACAAGATCTTGTGGATGTGAGTGAAGATGGATGCTGAATTGTCAAGTCGTTGAAGAGGAGTTCGTATAGAGCATCCTCCTCACGAATGCCACACAAGCAAGGGTCCCAAGTGGGCAAAGATTTTGTGCATCTTTTTATAAGTTTGTTGCTCATGTAAATCTTTCTTATGTTTGTTGACCTAGGACCACCATGAGTGTTTCACCTTACCTTTTGTATTTGATAGGGTGTTGCTCTTATTTTGTATACCACATTTATTGTAGCTTGGTACAATTGATAAAATATAACTCTATGTTATTAACATTCCAAATGTAGAATACAATTTGACACACTTAAACATTCTAAGTTGCCATGAAAAATATAGGGCCATGAATAAAAGTCAACATAAAGTTTACCATTTATGTGCCCATGATTTTTAGTGGATGGATACCCTTTGTTAGAAATATAAAAATCATATATTGTAATAACTGAATGGATTTACTATTTATAAAAATATGTGGTACTCATTTTCATGGAATTCTCAAGCAAATGCCAATGTATACATCACATGTATATTATTTCCTTCTAAGCAAAATATTCCACATAGTCAACTCAGAATGAGCATTTGAACTTTAAAATTAATCAAGATAAAAATACCATGAACTTAATAGTTATCTGCATAAATTAAGGTACATCAATAACTATATCAATGCTATGTTACTAAAGTTTTTCATGGTAAGCAAGTCAACAGTTCTATCATGCATGCTAATAAAATCTTGTACTTCTTTTTATCTTCACATCTACTTCATGCAATATTGTCACTATCATATTTATAGATGAAAATGACTAACAAAAACATGACATCTATTATATCCGGTTTCCCTAGGAATGGACCACTTTAATTCAAAAAGTTAAAATTGTGGCCATGATTTCACCTTGTTATATTCACAACTAATAGCTCACCTAGATTTTTTTTATCTTGTATTAATACAACAAAAGTATATAAGGAAAAGTTTTAGCACGATTATTTACTTGTACTAGCATTTTACATCCACAAGGACCTAAATAGAGACCACATGGCTCCAAGATGTTAATGACACAATGGAAAGATTCAAGTCTCTGTATGTGTGGCAAGAATCTGCATTTTACCCAACCCAACTCGTTGGCCTTGATGGTATTGAAAATTTTCATGTTCCAAAACTTCTAGCATTTGAATAACCATATGAAAGTTCCACTACTATAACTGAGGAACATGAAGGATGTTAGGAACACAAATGGACAAATCATTGTTGAAGCTGATCTTCACTACTCCTTTTCCTTCCATGCGTATGGTGCTAGAATCTCCGAGGTAGATAAATTGGTCTCTGTTGTAAGCTGTGTACTCCATAAACCATTCCTTGCGAGAGGTCATGTGTTGGGTAGCACCGCTGTCCAGGTACCAGCTATCACAATCTTCGCTGTTGTTGTAAGCCATTAACAAGTGTGTGTCTTGCTTCTTGAATTCGGCTGCATTGGAGGAGTCTCTGGCTGCTGTTGTTGTTGTTGCTTCTTTGCCTCGTTGTAGATCCTGATGCGACACTCCTTGATGTGGTGATTAGCTCTCTTGCAATATCTGCAGAAAAGCTTCTTCCGCGATCCACCATGCTGAGTCTAAGCGTGAGGCTTCTCTTGTTGCTGCTGCATTTGATTCTTGCCCTTGGAATGATCTTTCTTCTTGGTGTATAGAGCCATGGATTTGTCTTTGATGGACCGGCTGCTAGTCTTTCTCCGTATTTCTTCTTGAATAAGATGACCAATCACCTTTTGAAGGGTGAGGTCCGGTTGTGTAAAGATCATCACCACAAAGTGCTCATAGGACTTTGGAAGTGAAGAAAGCAAGGTCATAACGGCATCATCATCTTGAATAGAACATCCTACAACTGATAGCTGATCTAACAGGGACTTGAAGTTGTTGATGTGAGAAGTGATGGTAGTAGAATCAGACATGCTAAGAGTAAAGAACTTTCTTCTAAGATGTAATCTCGTGGTTACATCGTGAGTCTCATAGAGAGTTGATAACAAGTCCAATGTTTCCTTAGAGGTTTTGCACGTGGTAACATGAGATATTTGGGAGTCGGCCAAATTGAGTGTGATACATGCTAAAGGCCTTCTGATCTTTGATCTTCCAGGCCTTTGCCTAATCACCATCTTCTGGTTTCAGGTCTGCACCTTCTACTACATCCCAAAGATCTCTATCTATCAACATCATTCTAAGTTTCAACTTCCAAATGTAGAAGTTAGAACCATTGAACTTGTCAATGACTCTAGCTTCACTGAGTGAAGATGAGACATGATAACAGTAATATAAATGGAACAAACTTAATCTCTCGGTTTATTTGGACTATGCTTGAATACCAATCTGATAGGGGCAAGTTAGAAGGAAGAACGAGAATGGAGAAGAGAGCAGGAATATTGTGGAACAGCTCTCCCATTCTAATCGGCTGCTAGGTGCAAAAACTGTCTAATAGACAATTTATGCTAGAGATAATCACAACTTTATGTGTTCTAATTGCCCAACGGGATCTTAAAAATTAATTCATACTCTAAAACGAGAATATAGTCCACTGAAGAGATTAGAGATGGTTTGTGTGTGGTACTATTGAAATCAAATTCAATGTGAAGTATAGTTCTGAAATAAATGGAAGAGCAGTATGATATCGTGAGTTCCTCAGGCGTCAAAGATAGCCATCATCTGATCAGAAATTGAGGAGTCATAGATGTCCGTGTTCTGATCAGAGTGAGTAAACAAGCGCGATCAAACAACAACAGAGTGCATTCAATCACAACAAGCATTCATCTACGTTGTACATAGATAAAAATGTGTTGCTGCTATATTACACTGAAGCACAATACAAATAGTAATTACAACCAGAAATTGACGGCATAACTGGGAGGCTCAAATAATATGTCTCATGGATGGAGCAACCACTAATCTGTGCTTGGATGATCTATTTATAGATTTCATCCGTGTATAAATTACATTGAATGTTTGTCAACCAATTAGGAAAGTCGTTGTACTTGAAAGTATATGGCTTTTGTGACAACTTGTTGCGTCGGCGCCTCAAAGGGCACTGGGACTTGAGCGGTTTCCCCAACACGTGCCTAAGTCTAACATTCATCCATCATGCACTTACGTAAAAGCCAACTCAGAAATGTAACAAGCTTAACCATTCAGACTTAAGAAAACTGGAATCCCAACCAACCCAAAAGCCAACTCAGAATCCGTCCCCAAAAGGTAACCAAAGGCAAAGACAAGCCACACATGAAACCCAAGGCATAGTGGTCGCCAAACTGACCAATTGGCATAGCGGCAAGCCCCATGTCGATGACAGGGACCCTTAGGCACCAGCGACGCAAAAAGGTTGTAGT
Source organism: Diphasiastrum complanatum (assembly GCA_029204225.1). Lineage (NCBI taxonomy): Eukaryota > Viridiplantae > Streptophyta > Lycopodiopsida > Lycopodiales > Lycopodiaceae > Diphasiastrum > Diphasiastrum complanatum. The sequence goes on along the minus strand of CM055104.1, from coordinate 50,745,147 downwards.
GAGGGTCCTTCCACTTGGACCAGTCCCAGAGGCGAAACCGAAATGGTAATCATCCCCAAGGATCAACTTTATTAGATTTGGAAGAGGTTACATTCATACATAAACTGATTGGTCTCGGGGCCACCAACACGTGCTTGGCATTGTGTCTGGCTCGTGTTGGTAGAGGGAGCTGAGACCTGGCGACTGGATTCCTGGCGCTGGTTGAGCTGCCCAAGTTTCTGTCTACCAGACTCCCCCTATAGTTCTGCTGTGATTCGGCGCACCCCCTCTGGTTTGAAACATAGTGCTTTCTGGTAAAGCACGCTTTTTAGGACTTAGTTTTTATTTTGATGATTAAGCCTGGCAAGCCTGGCAGAATCAGTCTGGCTCCCGGACATGGGTCCCGGGAGCCGTCTCGACGGCCAAATCAACTTGCTTTCTGACTAGGCCATGACTCGAGCTCCAGAGCTAGCTCATCACTTGTGACTACTTGACTGGCTCACCACAGGTCGGAGGCTCAGTCCTTGACGTTCTAACTTGCTCTGGGACCTTAGAGAGTATCACCCCTTTGAGTCTTACAAGGCACGCTGGGTGCACCCGAGTCAGCTTTACAACATCCTCCCCTCGTTTGAGAAAGCTGATGTCCTCATCAGGGCCAAACTAGAACCTAAGACTCATGACATGGGCTTAATTCACCGGCCAGACTTTATTCACATATACAAGGGCACGGGCTTGATTCACCGGCCAAAGGAAACCAACTGTAAAGAGAAGTAATGATATTGTGTTTGCACCCAGCACAGGAAAAGTGTGGATCTAGTTCACTTACGTAAAACCTGTGTAAAGCTGTTGCACTTAGACATTAGATTGAAGCTCACTCCTCGATGAGAAGTGTGGCTTACTTTATTAACATGAAAGAAAAAGGTACTTACGGCTCCCTTAAGCCTCAGATATGTTGTTTTCGTCGCACGTCTGGATGAGTCCCCTAGGACTCTAGGTATTTCGTTTGATCGCCCAGGTTGAGCTCCTTGAGCTCTGCATCGGCACTTAGATTCACCTCTGATGTAGAAGCTGCAGGCAATGTTGGCTCCATTTGACCTCGTGTCAGCTGGTTTGTCACTGTTGGATGTCCTTCGTTAAAGAAGTGAGCTTTCGCTTGGTCACACAAGGTGAGCTCCTTGAGCTCTGCATCGGCACTTGAATTCACCTTTGATGTAGAGACTGTAGGCAATGTTGGCTCCATTTGTTCCCGTGTCAGCTGGTCTGTCACTGTTGGTTGTCCTTCGTTAAAGAGGTGAATGAGATTGGGAGGAATGGTTGGCTCAGGTTCATTTGTGTCATTCCTTTCTAGTTGGTCCCCTGGCACAACTCTGATGACACAAGGTCTCCTACCATTATATAATAACAGAAGGCCACCACATGTTCATTAAACCAGCTTAATCCCAAAATAGCGTCAAAGGCATCCATCTTCAAGATTGTGAACGTTAGTTGATTCTTCCAGGTTCCCAGGGAGATTGGTAAGTTGGTTGCCAATCTACAAGTGGTCATTGTACCTTTCGCGGTGTCCACACAAATAGGAGTCACATTTTCCTCACATTGGATGTCCAATTCCCCTGTCAGTTTTTCTGACAAGTAGTTATGTGACGCCCCCAGGTCTACCATGAAGTAAATGATCCTGCCTTGAATACAGCCTTTCAGGTACAATAACTTTGATCCTCTCGCAAGAGTCGCCATAAGATGTTCACGATACATCGCAAGTGCCCCTATCTGTTGTAAGACATTCAGGTCAGACTCCGTCAAATCCATTTCTGGGTCCTCTTCGTCATCCTGTTCACCATCTTCTTGATCAAATGCCTCTCTCTCCATCCTATCAAATCCTTCAATGGCAGCCATGATTTGCTTATTCAATGGTTTGGGGCATGACCTCCAAGAGTGACCTTGCTGATGATAGTTGAAGCAGCGCATGGAACTGCCCACTGTTGGTGAGCTGTTGTTGTGACTAGCTGAAGGTCCAACATTGTTTCTTCTCTGGAACATGTTCCCTCCATTGTTGCCTTGGTTGCCAAACCCTGTTTTTGTTGGGAATTTGTTCACGCTACTCGAGGCTTGGTTGCCATTTGAAGCTGAGTCCCCCCTTGAAAAGAAGCTCAGACTCGGTCTGGATCCACTAAATACTCTTGTTGAGGTTGCGGGAGCAGCTGGTGCCAATGTGCTCTCATAATCACAAACCATTTCAGCCGCTCGAATAGTTGAATTAAAATCATGGGGCATGTAGCTGTCTATTGCACGCCGGGTCCAAGACTGCATTCCAGACAAGGGGTAATGAGTTTTGTCTGTCTCGGACATATCTTCAATAACCCATACACTCTGTCTGAATTTATTGAGGTACTCTCGCAATGACCCTTTCTGTTTGAGCCCCGATAATTCTGTCCTCAATCTCATGTGTGAATCCTTCCGTATGAACTCCTCTCGTAACACGACTTTGAATGTGTCCCATGTCTAGAAATGCATTCCTGCCATCCGGTACCAGTTTGTAGTGTAGCCCTCAAAATATGCTAATGCCAAGTCCGTTCTTTCTTCCTCATGAGTGTTCATCAGACGGAAGTAATGGTCCATGTGAAACAACCAATCTTTCACAACTCGAATGTCACGCTCTCCTTTGAAAGTAGGTGGTGCTTTTACTTTGGCAGTCTTCTTTGGGCCTTCCGTGTTTCGCGCTCGTGGTTCTCTTGGTATATGTGGAGGAGGCGCCACTGCATTCTCCCTAGTTGCTTCCAACTCTTCAAACCTGGCTTTGAGCTGTGTTAGCCCGTCTCTCATTTCTCTAGCAAGGTTAAATTGAGTAAGGTTCATGGTTCGCAGGGATGTTTGCCATTCTTTCCTTTCTGTTTCTCTGTCCTTCTTCGCCTCACTAAGCATAGCCATCATTGCGCTTGATAAGTATTGCCGCATCTTCACTTTGAAGAGGTCTTGTTGCGTCTCTGGCAAGGGTTCGTCTCTTGGTGTAGGTTCAGAAGGGCCACCCATCTCTTCTTGGAGAGGCGCCACTGTGGAGTGCATACGCTCTTTCTTTCTCGACTTGGACCTGGTGCCATCTCGATGCATGCGAGAGCTGTATTCTCGAGCCAGCTCTTCTCCGTCCGTCAATGCTCGTAACTCTTCAAGGTGGTCCTCCATTATAGTAAGTGGTGTACTTCCAACAGATTATCGCCTCAACCCTTTTTATTTTTTAAACTCTCCCTTCTGTCGGCCGGGCCCCACAGCTCTCTTTTCTTCTTTATTGAATCAGCTTCAATGAAAATATCCCCTCCTCAAACTTAGCACACCCACATCACCTGAGAGCCAAGTAGGAACCAGGTCATTTGTGTCCAAGTAAGCACACAACAAACGGAACATACCAACCAAAGCAAACACAGAGGATCTCTCTCAAGCCACAAACCCCCCTGAGACCGGACGTAAGACCTTTGCCTAGCCGCGCCCACACAAATCTATCACAAAATTAGCCCACGGGAAAACATCCATCCAACCATCCGTGCTTTCACCATTAAGCAGCACATTGCCTCAGTCACGTCCCACCACTTTTTGGTTGATAGCCCTTATAGCTAAACGATCGGCAGCTAACCACCCGTCCTTTACACCCGAATTCGAGCAGCATCTCTGTATCAATGGTTAACCCCTACAGTTCGAATATGTCGTCCCGTCCGTCCTACGTGCAGACAGTGTCAGGCCCGAACCGCGAGAACTGACCGTGCTTACACCTCGAGGGCAGCACTTTGACTCATCAAGTCCCCCGTTCTGCCGACCACCCCGACCGTGGACGCACCCGTGCTTACACTGTGGGCAGCACCTTGTGCAACGGTTGTCCTGACAAATCCCAAAACGTGGCCATCCTTGTGAGACTTGCGTAGCTGACCAGCTAGTCGGCTCTGATACCACATGTTGTGCCGGCGCCTCAAAGGGCGCTGGGACTTGAGCGGTTTTCCCAACACGCGCTTAAGTCTAACATTCATCCATCATGCACTTACGTAAAAGCCAACTCAGAAATGTAACAAGCTTAACCATTCAGACTTAAGAAAACTGGAATCCCAACCAACCCGAAAGCCAACTCAGACTCCGTCCCCAAAAGGTAACCAAAGGCAAAGACAAGCCACACATGAAACCCAAGGCATAGTGGTCGCCAAACTGACCAATTGGCATAGCGGCAAGCCCCATGTCGATGACAGGGACCCTTAGGCGCCAGCGACGCAAAAAGGTTGTAGTAAGGGTCCTTCCACTTGGACCAGTCCTGGAGGCGAAACCAAAATGGTAATCATCCCCAAGGATCAACTTCATTAGATTTGGAAGAGGTTACATTCATACATAAACTGACTGGTCTCGGGGCCACCAACACGTGCTTGGCATTGTGCCTGGCTCGTGCTGGTAGAGGGAGCTGAGACCTGGCGACTGGATTCCTGGCGCTGGTTGAGCTGCCCAAGTTTCTGTCTGCCGGACTCCCCCTATAGTTCTGCTGTGATTCGGCGCACCCCCTCTGGTTTGAAACATAGTGCTTTCTGGTAAAGCACGCTTTTTAGGACTTAGTTTTTATTTTGCTGATTAAGCCTGGCAAGCCTGGCAGAATCAGTCTGGCTCCCGGACATGGGTCCCAGGAGCCGTCTCGGCGGCCGAATCAACTTGCTTTCCTGACTAGGCCATGACTCGAGCTCCAGAGCTAGCTCATGACTTGTGACTACTTGACTAGCTCACCACAGGTCGGAGGCTCAGTCCTTGACGTTCTAACTTGCTCTGGGACCTTAGAGAGTGTCACCCCTTTGAGTCTTACAGGGCACGCTGGGTGCACCTGAGTCAGCTTTACAACACAACTGTACATAGTATATATATGGTCAACAAGTCAGTATCATTGACGCGGACGAGGATGTCGCAAAATCTCTCACTTCGCATTTTACGTGAAGTGGTTTTCTCTCACTTCGTAAATTACGAGAAGTGATAGCGTTCCTTGTTCAAAACATATAACCTTCGATATTTTTCTCTCCTTTTGGGGTTTTGCGAAAAAGCCAAAGGTGCCTTTAAACAAGTTTTAAGGTGCCCTTAAAAAGGCGAAGATCTCTTTAACAGTTCAACTCTTTCGCTCTTTTCGAAAAAGCCGAAGGTGCCCTTTAAAGCAAGTTGAAGGTGCCCTTAAAAGTTTGCGAAGGTGTCTTTAACAGTTTAACCCTTAAAAATAGAAGACGTTCTGGAATTTTCTCTCTCTTCGCATTTTTCGAGAAAATGTGAAAAAGGGACGAAGATGTTGAAAATAGTTAAACTGTTGAACTGTGAACAAGTTGACTTCTTCAAAATAATTGAACGAAAGAAGTCGAAGGTAAGTGTTGCAATTTTTGGAAAAGTGTAAAAAATGCGAACTACGACACTTAGTGTATTCCTGCAAACTATTCAAAAATTATGTAATCTGTAGACTTGTTCTAAATGCAAGTTTTGTGGAAGTCCTTGAAGATGGCCAAGTCTTCAATGACTTCAGGTTATTAAACTTGACATCTGAACTTAAATTTATAATGGGATTGGTTACCCTTTGTTGGCGATCAGTCCGTTGTAGATGTTCTTCAAGTAATTGGCTGTCTAAATTGTAATTCACCAAGGAGGCAACTGTGGGCTTCATTTCCAACAGTTAGCTCTCTATCAAGCTTTTAAGCTTGAACTCTCTTGAGCATTTTAGCTCAGTCTTTTAGAGAATTATTTTAGAGTTGCTATTGCGCTACTACTTATCAGCAGAGCTGCTTATTATCAGACTTATTCTCAGTTACTCAGAGACAACTTAGAGTGTGCAGTTTCTATCCGCTACTGTTTTGCGCTCATTAGCATCTGATTTTGTTTTTCTGAATCAATACTATCTTCTTATTGCGTTCAGTATATGTCAGAATGCATGCATCTCTATATTGCTTTTGTATCTGATAGAAATTGTTTGAGAATTTAATACGTTATGTTTGGCTACGTAATCACTTAGTATCTAGCGATTTCAAAGTTAGTTGCTAAAGATTGAACGTGATTTTCGTCACTACTGCTTTGTTCAATTTTTGATAGGTGTAGTCATGCATTGGAAGTAGGACGTTTCCACATTGCAATTTATCCATCCTATTTCCGACATGATATCAAAGCATTCTTTCATAGTATCAGTGCCAGACTCAAAGTCAAGTACAATCATCAAATCTACATTCAAAGAAGAAGATGTTTTGCAGGTATTGCAAGCGTAATAACCATGATATCAAGGATTACCAAATTCTCCAAGCGAAGAATGCAGCCAAGCAACCTGATCAACAGGCACACACAATTTCATCATCTCCCCAGGTCGAAGTGGACGAAGGCGCATTCATGGTCAAAGACCAAAGCGCATTTTTGGATGATTCATGGTTTTCCGATTCAGGAGCAACTCAACACATGACCAATCAACGTGAGATTTTCAATTCCTACACGTCTTATAGCACGAAGAAATTTGTTCATCTTGGTGACAATAGTACTCACACTATTGAAGGTGAAGGTACTGTAAGATTGTGATTCCAGCATGATCAATTCAAATTACTATCAAAAGTCTTGTATATTCCTAAACTCTCTACAAATACGTTATCAGGAAGTAGAATTACAGATTTAGGTCATATAGTAGAATTCAAATCTGATCAATGCAAAATTATTGATAGGAGTAATAAGATCCTTGCACTCAGCAAGAGGCAGGGTTACTTATATAGATTGGCACATTGTTATTCTGAGTCTAGTCAAGTCTTGAAAACCTCTGTTCTAGTCAATAAAGTATTATTATGGCATCATTGCTTAGGACACTTGAATTATGCATCTGTTCTGAACATGTCTAGACAATCCATGGTTCTTGATCTCGACTATCCTTCTAGTAAGGTCGATCTCCCTGTCTATCATAGCTGCATCTTTGGAAAGCAGGCTAGGATTCCTTTTAGATCAAACCATAGGCATGCAGCATAAAATCTGTTAGATGTTGTTCATACAGATATATGTGGACCTATGCAAACTCCTTCATTGCTAGATGCAAAGTATTTCATTACTTTTATTGGCAAATTCTCCAAAAGAACAGCTGCTTATTTCATTAAATAGAAATAAAGGCTTTCATCAAATTCAAACAATTCAAAGAGCGTGCTAAAAATCAAACTAGCAAACAAATCAAAGCACTAAGGTCAGATAACGGGGGAGAATACATCTCCATCGAATTCAAGGAGTATTGCCTTAACAACGGCATTGAGCAACAATAAATTACCTCCTATTCGCCTCAGTCAAATGGTCTTGTTGAGAGAAAGAACTGAACCTTAGTTGAATTGGCAAAGAGCATGTTATCACATGCAACACTTCTGAGGCTGTATTCAGAATAGTTGTCCTACTAAAGGTCTCTCAGACAAAACACCATTCAAAGTTTGGACAGGTACCAAACCTTCTTTATCAAACCTACGAGTTTTTGGATGTACTGCATTTGCGCAAATACCTCGTGATCTCAGGAAGAAGCTCGACTTCTAGAGTATCAAATGTGTTTTCATTGGCTACACTACTTCAGATCAAGCCTACAATGTTCGATTCCATTGAGTCGAAGATATTCACTAGTTGGGATGTCATCTTCATCGAAGATCAGTTTCAAGATCTCAAAGGAAAAGGCAATTCCCATGTAGCCGACCTTTCAGATTCTCCTGACACATTGAATTTTCCAATTCCTCAGTCGACTATTCCCATTGAAGGTCCAAGCTCTTCTACTTTTGACGAACAACAAATCAACGACGAATCAGAAGATGATGATGTTGCAGTTCAACAACTACAATATGATGGAAATGATCAACTTCCTCTATTACCCAAAAGATCTTCAAGAGCTAGTAGACCACCTATGAGGTATATCGATGAGTCTGCAGCCTACCTTGTTCAGGAACCAACGACTGTCCAAGAGGCACTCAGCCAACCTAATTTAGATCTCTGGAAAGAAGCTATGGATAAAGAGTATTCATCTCTTATCAAGAACCAGACATGGACAATTATCGAATCACCTGCTAGCAAAAACATGGTTGATTGCAAATGGATTTTCAAAGTCAAGTACAATGTAGATGGAAGCATCAACATGAGATAGGCACGACTTGTCGCCAGAGGATTTTTCTCAGGTCATCATTATCCTTATAATCACTTGACTCAAGAGTGCACTTTTTAAGTGTAAGAAGCAATGGTGGATTCAATTTTTGCAAACTCTCCATATTGTAAATCCATCAATTAAGCATTCTTTTAGTTGTACAACTACCATGCATAAATAATCATTAATGCATCCATATATATGTTCATCAATTAGTGTATCAGCTAGTCGTCCTATGACTCAATGCATATATTCATAGAACAACACATATTTTTCGATCTCTCTCTCTCTCTTATTTTCAAAATATTGTATCAAAGAGATCGTGCATTTGATTGCATTCGGACATGTACACACTTTTGACTTAATCAAACTCATTCCAGTACACTGAGTATTGTCATGTCATGTTGTTTACATTATTTTCTATTTTCGTCTAAGTCAATTTTGTAGATAAATAATTCGTAGATTGAATTATTTTTATGACTAATAGTCTATGATGATAGTGTCATTTTTATCTAACTTAATACCACACTTCCAAAATTAAATATGTACAACTGTTATTCTGTCATTATACGTCATTGTAGTTCAACTGCTTCAACTACAACAAATATGTAGTTGTAAGATAGACATTTATTGTAATTAACTACAAGGATGTGGTGTATAAATACACCCTCATCGCACACTCTAAGTGATGCTCCGCCAACAGAAAGAATGATATCGAGCATCCAAGTTACACCTCTTTTTTTAGGCTGTAACGTATTCAGTCTTGTTCAAGCCTTCATTGTAATATAGAAGCAACACACTCCTCATTTGTGTTTAACATAAATGTATGATGTTGTAATTTGATTACACTCTTACTGTTTGTTCACGCTTGTTCACTCACTCTGATCAAATCACGGACGTCAATGACTCATTAGTATATGATCAGACGGTGGTTGTCATTGATGCTTGAGGAATTTGCAGTATCACACTGCATTATCATTTTTTACATTCTGAACTAAACTTTGTTCTGAATCTAGTTTACAGTAATACCACATCTCTTGTAAACTCTTTGGTGGACTGTACTCATTTTATTTGGGTATGAATTAATTTTTAAGATCCTGTAAATGAGAACGCTTGAGTTGTGAGCCCATTTATGCATTAACAATCTTTTAGACTATCGTTTGCTAGTAGCAACCCATAAGAACGGGAGAGTTGTTCCACAACTATTTCCTTCTCTCTTCCTCCATTCTGTCCTCTATTCCTACAAAAATGGCAAGGGCTAAGTCTAGGGTGCTAAGAAAGCACAAAGGGAACTCACAACTTTCATGTGAGTTCAAGTTTGGGCCATTTTAGCTTCTTATTAACAAACTTGATTATGGGCCTCTAACATAATTTGAATTAATTCCAAGGCCCATGTCTATTTAAATATGTACAACTTGTGTTCTAAAATACTTTTATGCTCATTGGATTGGGCTTATACACGTAGGATGCTAGTTCCCCAGCACTTACAAGACAATGGCCTTCTTCTATGAATGGGCCCACTACATTTGTGTGGGTCCCATCATAATGCCCAATAGGCTCACATATGCTGAGAAGCGTAAGCAAGTTGTGGAAGGTACAACCTTTGCTTTTCTCACATTTTTTTGATGAAGCTACTGATGTTGAAAATGCTATGCAAAAGGAAGAATGTATGCATGCAAGTAATGTCAGATGTTTCAATAAAGAGAAAAATTCATTTGATTCTATGTTGAATATAATTGAAGGCCTTGGTGAGGAAGATAGGCAAGAAGAGATTTCTTCTACCTTTTGTCATGCAGTCATTAAGAGAGTACCTTGCAAGGGTGATCTAGATTGTTTGTGTATTGAGGAGTGAAATGTACCCAAAGTGGAGAGCAAGGATTAGATATGAAACTTATCTTCACCTATTCTACTTCATCTTGAATGGAAATCATAGGGTCTATCTCTTTCTTTATGATGGTGGCATTTTTTCACTATGGTTAGTGAAAAGGGATTCAATATGATTTTGTATGATCTCAATTACATAATTGAGAGGGAAATTTCATAGAAATTGCAGTCATTACTAAAAAGTTTCTTCTACCTTTTGTGATGCAATCATTAAGAGGGAGTCTTGCAAGAATGATCTAGATTGTGTGTTTTTATCTATTCTACTTCATTTTGGAAGGAAATCGTAGCATCTATTTCTTGCTTTATGATGATGGCATTGTCTCACTATGGGAAAAGGGATTTGGTGTGACTTTGTATGATCTCAGTTACATAATTGAGAGGGAGATCTGTAAATTTTTTCTTGAGAAAAGATTATGATGTCCTTTTGGAAGATCAAGATAGTTGGTCTTAGTTTGTCTCTTTAACACCAAGTAGAAATTGACAATTTGGAGCTACAAAAAGGCATCCAGATGGGACGCAAAGCTCAAAGCATTAAGGATCTATTTTTGTAGGTTGTTGAAGGCTTGAGTAAGGGAAAAAGAACAACAAGGAAGAGATTTTATATCCTACCTTACTCATTTGATCTCATATTTGAGCAATTTCATGTCAATGTGTGGAAATTGTCGAGTTTTGATGAAAGTGGTTTCATTGTTTTACGTCATTTTGATCTTGAAGATGGACTAGTGTTCTTTTCTAGTTTTGATGATGAAAATGGAGTAGAGGAAGCATCATTATGACGCCTATTACTAGGTTTCCAATGGTTGGAGATCTCTTAGATGACAATGAAGGCTCATTCATGGAAGGCTCATGGTTCAAACACCCAAGTGAGTGTAGTATGGAGGAGGAAAAATGCACTCATTCATATGTTTTATTTTACACATGTTTGCTACTGTTTCAAAAAGATTCATTATGATTCTAAGTACTCCTCCATCTTGTTATGTAAAGTTGGTATAAGTAATAGTGAAGCATCCAATTGAACACTATTCCCTATATCAATTATGAAATGTTTTTACTAATCATCTATAAGATCTTAGAGAAAGATACATTCTTAAGAAGGAGCTAATTCTTAAGATAGACCATAGTTATATTATAAAAATAGCAAGCATAACTGAAGAGGGTTTTAGAACCTGGAGGTCACAAGGATCTTATTCACAAAGATGGTTTCAGCCTTCTGTAGCTCCTTCTTAAGATAGACCATAGTTATATTGTAAAAATAGCAGGCATACCTGAAGGGGATTTTAGAACTTGGAAGTCACAAGGATCTTATTCACAAAGATGGTTTCAGCCTTCTCTCTCTCTCTCTCTCTCTCTCTCTCTCTCTCTCTCTCTCTCTCTCTCTCTCTCTCTCTCTCTCTCTCTCTCTCTCTCTCTCTCTCTCTCTCTCTCTCTCTCTCTCTCTCTCTCTCTCTCTCTCTCTCTCTCTCTCTCTCTCTCGCTACAAACTTGAATGGGATGAATGAATTCCTCGATGCATGAACTATGGCTATTGAATTCGAACTATCATCGATAATTCGATAGTGGCTCTACTTAATCCAAGCTTTGAAGTCACAAGGATTCGAACTATCGATTCCATAAACACAGTTGTCTCCATGGTGAATGATAATTTCTATTTCATGATTCTTCCTGCACGTTTATTGATCATTGATCTAGGGTCATTGATCTACGTCTACTCATTTGATACCTACAAGAATCACAAACTTAGACAACCAATTTATTTGATGACGTCTACAACGGGCTTCTGCCTACGGGCTTCCGACTGATCTCCAACAAAGGGTAACCAATCCTATCATAAATTCAAATTCAGATGTTAAGTTTAATAATTTGAAGTCATTGAAGACTTGGCCATCTTCAAGGACTTCCACGAAATTAGCATTTAGAACAAGTATGCAGAAATACATTACTTTCATGACAGTCTACAAAAATACTCTAAGTGTCGCGACAGTCTGCAAAAATAAACTATGTTCGTCACAGTGTCAGCTTTTTCGCATTTTTCCAAAATGCAAAACTAGCATAGTTCAACAATTTAAACTATTTTGCAACAACTTTGTCTTTTTCACATTTCCTTGAAATGTGACACTTAGGCACAATTCAAAGTTCAACTTATTGTCATAACCTACCAGAAAATCCATGTTCGGCTTTCTCATCAAGCTTCTTTCGAAGCTTATCAGGAATATGTGCATAAGCTGCACAACCAAAGATTCTAATGTGAGACAGGTTGGGTTTTCTACCCCACCATAACTCGTGTGGTGTGTATGAGGGACACTGGACTTCCCTGTCCTATTCTGGATGTATGCGGTTGTAGCTACTGCTTCAGCCCACAATATTCTTGGAGCCTTCGAGTAGGCCATCATGCATTTGACAGCTTCCATCAGGGTCCTATTCTTTCTTTCTACAACACCGTTGTACTGTGGTGTGTAGGCTACAGTCCTTCTGTGAATGATGCCACGATCACTACAGAAGTCAGTGAAGCGATTCGAGATGTATTCGCCACCTCGATCTGTCCTAATCTGTTTCACTTTGTTGCTTGTGCATCTCTCTGCCCAATTTACATATTCTATGAATTTATCAAGTGCTTCAGATTTATTCTGAATAAAGTACACTCTGGCAAATTTACTATAATCATCAATGAATGTTATATAATACTTTGAACTTCCTACTGAGATCACATTGAAAAGTCCACAGATGTTAGAATGCATAACTTCAAATTCTTGGTCGTTCTATAGGAGTCTTTGACAAATGGAGTGCGTGACATCTTACCCTTCAGACATGCAACACAGGTAGTCAAACTGGTTGCATTCGAGATGCTGACCCCTGTTATCACTCGATGATGGCTTGCTTGGTAAAGTGTCATTGAGTTCATGTGGCATAGTCTCATGTGCCACATAGTGTTTGGCAACTCATCATGAGTATGATGCATCTGATCTGCAAGTAGGCGTACCTCAGGTGATATAGATTACCTTTTCTTCTACCTTGAGTGATCAGGGTACAGGTACTGGCATCAATCACGTTGCATGCTTCATCAAAAAATGTCACACGCATCCCTGCATCAGCTATTCTTGCTACAGAAAGCAAGTCCTGCTGCAGTGTAGGCACGAATAGAACGTCTTTGAGTCGTCTGTCTCTGCCATTGGTGTTGAGCCATAGTGAACCAATACCGTTCACTTGATATTTGGATCCATCTCCAAGAACTATAAATCTTGAAGGATCAGCACTTCTGAAATTAGACATTATTCGTCTTGATGTCACGAAGTGTGAGGTGGCTCTTGAATCTAGGATCACCTCATGTGTGTCAGATGTAGACGCCGCACACACGTTTTCATAGATGTAGGCGGTCGAACAATTTTTTGTTCGGTCTTTCCTCGCCCATTTTTGAGCTCTCAAACTCCTCAACATAGGATAAATTGTTGTCTTCTCTAGTCTATTTTGTGCTAATTTGTTTCTTGGGTTCAGACGACCGTCTATGGCTGCGTGACCCTTCTTGTGACAGTGGATGCCCTCAATCTTTGGATTGAGCCAGCACCTATCAACTGTGTGCCCATCTCTTCTGCATCTCACGCAAGTCTTTTTTTCTCCACCTTGTTGTTTTGACCTCCCTTTGCTCTTCCAGTTGCCTTTGTTGGTCCCCTCTGCTTGTTGATCACGATCCTACCTTTGATTTGACTCTCTCTTAGGCTTGAATTGTTTCTTGGACTTTTCTTTGTTGTCGTAGAAGGCCTGGTCAAAACCATCCTTGTGATCAAGGTGTTCTCTAGCCTCCACTTCCTCTCGAATCTCGACAATCGCCTTTTTGAGGGTCATGGTAGGATCTTTTGCGAGCAGGGTTCTGGTTGTCTGGAAAGATCTGGGTAAGGCTCTCAACAGGTAGGTGAGCTACTTCTCAGTTGACACTACATTCTCTGCTCCAGAGTTGTGTAGTGATAGAAAAAGATCTTTCATCTTCCTTACAAAGGAAGTGAGGTCCTTCTCTTCCCACTATAGGTTCATCAGATGATCTTCCAGCATCATTATTTGAGTTCTTGATTTCATTTGAAATCTGGTGAGCAGTGCATCCCACATCTCCTTAGCTTTGGAGAGTGTAACCAGGTCAAGCGTGAGACTATCTTCGATGGATAAAGATAGCAAGGCTATTGGCTTGTCATTTTTTTCTCTCCACTCGCATAGCTCTTTGTCTGATGTCGTAGGCATTTTTTCTGAGTCATCCACCCAGGGGAATAAACCTTCACCCTTGAGTATCAAAGATGTCTTAACTTTCCAGGCTAGAAAGTTAGATCCTGAAGAATTCAGAATTGTACAGATCTTACTTAGTATGCTGCTGATTGAAGCTGAAGTCTGTTCACTTGTTGATGGTTGATTGTTTGAATGCTTGGCCTCTTGGATCTGATAGCCTTTGGCTATGTCAGATTATGACAAGACAGACTCTGATACCATCGATGCAAAATGTTTCTCTCTGAATTTGATTTCACGAACGCGAAACGTGCGAAACAGATGGAGTTCAGATATGATTGTTGGTCACTACCAGCTGATTCATTCCTACAGTCCTCCAGAATGTAGACAGACACTACTATACTATGTTAACAAATTAAATGTAGCATTCAACGAAATTCAAACCAGGGTGTGGAATTAAAATGAACAAGTAAATCAGATACAAAGAATAACAGCAGACTAATTTCCATTCAAAATCATACAAGGTAAGAAAATCATCTATTGATTTTTTTGATTCTTCAAGCACTGCATGAAAATCCTCGCAATGCGCTGGTGTGAGAGAAATACAGTTCTCCTATGAGTAAATGTCTCGCTTACTAGCGGACTTGTGGATCTTTAGATCCTATTCAGAATTGTCTCGCACGCAGGCGGACATGTATTCTATATTTTTGTCTTCTTGCTTACTAGCAACAGACTACTTCTTTTGTATCTGTCTATAGATCAAGTATCATCCAGTAAGTATATAGTCGCCTCTTGTAACTTTCTAGATTAGAGTGATTAATCATCTATAGCTAATCATGAAATTACAAGAGTGGCATATTAGCCATGACCTAAAGTGTATTTGCTGACGTCATGCTATCAGATTAGATATTTGTACTTCTGGGAACTTGCATGATTTTGCTGGTCCTTCTTGGAGCGTGAGGGCAGAGAAGAGTGTCGCGACAATTTTTGAGTCGTTTGACATTTTCGTCATCTGACTTTCTCTTGCAGTGTCGTGAAAGATTCTCTTTCGCGAATCTTTTGTGCTTGTGTCTTCTCGTGGGTGTTCGCAAACATTTTCGCTTTGTGTCCTTTGACTTTCACGTTCGCGAACATTCTCGTCAGGCAAAGGGCTGAAAGCTAGCAAAGCTTTGGTAATAGAAATTTTTTGTTTCTTCATTTTTGAGTGCTAGAATCTTGCATGTCCTATCAACTACTTTGCATTGATCACATTCAAATTCTACTCTATGTCCTAGATCTATGATTCTGCTTACAGAGAGAAGATTCATAGTTAAATTGGTACATACAAGACTTTAGAGAGTACCTTAGATTGATCATTTGAAAAGCAGGTAGACATATTTCTGGGTACTGTAAGGTGTATAGGACTCGAAACAGCCAATAAGGCTAGTCATGTGCTAAGTGGCTCCAGAATCCAGGAGCCAAGAATTGTCATTGGATGTTCCTTGATGGCTAGTCATGAAGGCATCATGATCTGTTTTTTGAATAGGTTGTGGAGCTTCTGTAGCTGCATTTTCCACTTGATTCGACTGCCCCTTGTTGTTGTTCTTCGCTTGCAGTGTCCGGCAGTCTTGAATTTCGTGGTTGTTTCACTTGTAGTATTTGTAGAACAACTTCTTCTTCATCTATAGATTCAACTGTTCTTTGTGCTGGGCTGGTTTCTGGTCTAGCTTTGATTGCTTCAGGCCTTTCTTCTTCTTCTGCTTAGTCGTGCTCTTGTTGGTGTATAAGGCGTGAGAATCAATTGAGGAACTTTAGACTTTGTTCCTCCGCGTGTCTTCCTGCAACAACATTGTAATGACTCTCGAAAGAGTCAGTTCTGGATGTGTCGTGATGATCATCACCCAGCTATCGTATGAGCATGGCAAGCGTGTAAGCAGTTGCCTTACTGCGTCTTGATCGTCTATGACAGATCCGATAGTGGCCATTTGCCTTAGCAAGTTCTTTAATTGATTGATGTGATTCTGCAAGGAATCACCATTCGCCATCTTGAGGGAGTAAAATTTCTTCCTGAGATGTAGCTTGGAAGCTATATCTCGCACCTCGTATAGTGTGCTCAAGATGCCCCAGACTTTTTTTGATGTCTAAGCCTCAAATACATAGTCGATCTGAGTATCCGTAATGTTCAGGATGATCAGCGCGAAAGTCTTTCCATCCTTCAGCTTCCATCTGGCGATTGCTGCGTCGTCTGCTTCGGGTTTCCTTCTGCACCTGTAACAACGTCATACAATTGTTTAGCCATTAGTATAGTTTTCATCTTAAATTTCCACAGATGGTAATTGGCTCCATCAAGCTTTCCATGATGGGAGGTGACAGGAAAACTATCAGTGACTTAAGTATAAAAATCTAGTACAAAATTATAGAACAAGAAGGCAATTACTCTATCGGCTAGTAGAGTCTTGTAATGTGGAAGCTTATCAGGCTATGAAAATAGCTCTGATACCATGTTGGAAAGGAGGGTGTGCGAGAATGAGAGATGAAAATAGCTCAAAAGAAAGACGAACACGAAAAACAAAAAAACTCGAAACTCGAACGAGAAATGAACTCAAATGGAATGTGTTTGTGCGTAGTGGAATGAGCTATATTACTTATTCCCTAAGCATGACTACACCTATAAAAAAATGAACAGAATGTTAGTGATAGAAATCACGATAATTCTGATTATGTAGCCAAACATTAACAAAAAAAAAAACACACCGGAAGAATAATTTGTTGAGAACAGCTAGACAAATTATTAGTTGCGAATGATTCGCGAAAGAGCTAGACCGAATAAAATATCACTCTTCCGATACAACATAGACAATTTCCTAAGGAAGCAGCTATGATAGTTGGCGGTTCAGGAGTTAACTTGATTTCTACAAAGCTATGTGCAAAATGGGGCCTTACAAAGATCAAGTCTGCTACTTTTGCCATTAAGCTAGCTGATCAAATAACAGTTTGTCCGCAAGGAATGATTGAAGATATACCTATTAGAATTGCGGGAGTACAGTTCGTCATTACTTTTGTAGTAATGGACTTACCAAAAACACCAAATGTCTACCGAGTCTTATTGGGACGTCCATGGTAACGAGTTGCGCAAGTAATTCATAATTGGGGTACTGGAAAAATCACTTTTGAAAATCGTGAACGTGCAGTCAAAGTTGATCCTATAACTTGGACTATCAAACTAGTGGTCCAAAAAGAAGATTATGATTCATCAACAACAGATCATTCTTGTGATCGACCAGAGAAAAAATTTGGGAGTCCATTACAATTCTCAAACGGATGCTGTCAACTGGAATGAAGCTCTTGCAACAATTGATTGTATAGCTGAATATGTGTGTCAACAAGATAATCAGTCAGATTTGAGTGAAATTTCATTATTGGATTGAACCTTGGATACACTGATCACTTTTCCATTGAATGTGTTGAATGTAGCTTGGATATCAACAGAACCTATACCAGATCCGATTGAAGATGACCTCATTCTTGTGAGTCATGCCTTGACTTATGATGACAATGCAGAACTTACTGATGAGCAGATTCTAAATCATATGGATGCGTAATGTTCTTGATGAACCAACAATAAAACCGCCCAAAGCAGTTATATTGAAGGAAGACAGAATCACAAAGTCAATGACGAAGAAACAAGCCAAGCAACATTATGATATGGTCCTGAAATGGGAAAATCCTCCTCAAAAGATTGATTCAGCGAATGTGCCACCCTTATTGGATAAAGGCAAAGGAAAAATCGAGGATGATTCTACAAGTAAGAGTTCTAGCAAGACACCATCATCTCGGAAGTCATCACCTCCACGATCAATTCCTGCTAAGAAGATTAAGCGAAGATCCAAGAAGTCCTTTTGAAAAGGAACAAGCAGATGGTGTACAACATGATATGTCCGAACATTTTAAACGCTATACACTGGATGATGTGGTTATCATGTTATCTAAAGCACATCGTGAACCTGAAGAACAGGTGCCAGAATCGAAAGATGTTTATGATGGCCCAGCTAGGACACAGGCTACGAATCTTGCTGAACCAAGAGAACAAGAAAAGATTGTACAAGTTGGATCACAACTTAATCTTGAACAGTATCAAGCACTCCAAATGTTACCGATTAAGTATCAAGATTGCTTTGCATGGACTTATCCAGACTTGAAGGGTATTCCGACGTCAGTTATTGAACATACCATACCTTTAGTACCTGATGCAGTTCGAAAGGTTACAAAGTTCTACCGCTGTAATCCTAATGTTGCAAATCTGATAAAGAAAGAACTTCAGAAATTGCTTGACGCCGATTTCATTTATGAGATTGAGCATACCAAATGGATCTCATCGATTGGCATTGTTCCTAAGAAAAATGAGAAACTTAGAATTTGTGTGAATCTCAAGGCTTTGAACAAAGTGACGTGGAAGGATCACTTTCTGTTATCTTTTACTGAAAGCATTTTGGATCGCCTTGCTGGAGCGGAAGCTTATAGTTTCATGGATGGATTTAGTGGTTACAACCAGGTTAAAATAGCATTTGCATATCGCCACAAAACAGCTTTTGCAACAGAATGGGACACCTATGCCTACAAAGTAATGTCGTTTGGACTTTGTAATGCACCAAGTTCTTTCCAAAGAGTAATGCAATTTGCTTTTAAAGATTATCTACAAAAATTCCTTGAAATTTACTTGGATGACCTGGGAGTCCATAGTACAGATACAGACCACTTGGATCGATTGGAGAAAGTATTTGAAAGATGTCGCAAATATCAAATTTCTCTAAATCCAAAAAAATGTCAAATATGGATTTCCCACAACGTTGTGCTTGGGCATGTGATATTGAGACATGGTATTGCCACAAATTATTCTAAAATCAAGGTTATTGTGGAATTGCCAACGCCAACAACAATTCGTGGAGTTTACTTGTTTATGGGTCATGCGAACTACTATCGAAGTTTTATTATCTTCTTTGCGGATTTAGCATGACCTATGTATAAACTGACTATTGTTCCCCAATAGAGAAAGCCCGTCAAAAAGCATGGCACGATCATCGATTGCACAAAAAGGATCTGAAAGCAGGAGACTAGCATTGATGTACAAAACCAAGCCGATCAAGGGAAAATTGAAGTTTATCGGTGAAGGCCCGTATAAAGTAAAGAAAATCTTGAACTATGGTGCAATAATTCTTGAGCACTTGGATGGAAAACGATTTGATACTCGAGTGAATGGCAGCCGATTAGGCAAGTTCTGGCAGCCTGCTCTCTTCAGCGAACCTGATCTCAATGATTTTTAATTTTATTTGTTTTTCGATTTTTTGTTTTCAATATTTAATTGTCCAATTTTTTGTTTTAAAAAAGACAGCACAAAAAAAAAAGATAGTAAAAAAAAAAATGAGAAAAGACATCAGCATGGAAAAAAGAAAGGACAGTTTTTTTGATGGAAAATGACTTATGAAATCACTATTTCGGTTAGATGTTGTCTATACATGATCAGAAACCTTCGCTGAGCCTCTAGACTGTACATCCATTTCAGATGTATCTAAATTGAGTTGGGCAAAGGTTCTTTTCTAGAAAAAGTCCGTTTTTTGAGCTAGGCGAATGACCATCAATATGCCATTTTTGGAACCTTTTCCAAGCACCTTACTCTCATTAAAAACCTTCGCTTACATGCTACATGGCCTTAAAATGTCAAAAATAGGTTGTCCATAGGTTCAGATCATGAAAAAATGTCTTAAGTAGTGAATGGGTTTCACCCATTGTTGTCGTCCCAAAGAAGAAGACTGACAAAATACGAATATGCCAGGATTTCTGCAAACTCAATGCTGCCACAATGAAGGACCATCATCCTCTGCCTTTCACTTATTCCATCCTAGATCAAGTTGTTGGTCAAGAGCGTTACAGTTTCTGTGACGGCTTTTCTGGATATAATCAGGTTGGAGTGCGAAAGGAGGATCGTTCAAAGACCACATTCACTACAGATTGGGGCACTTATGCCTACAACAAAATGCCCTTTGGTCTTTGTAATGCTCTAGTGACTTTTCAGCGAATCATGATGTTAATTTTTGCTGCCTTCCTGAGAACTTTTCTCGAAATATTTATTGATGATTTCTGTGTATACAATGATATAAAGACACACCTGCAGAAGCTGAAATTAACATTGCAACGGTGTCGAGATACTTGTTTATCTCTTCATCCAGAGAAATGTTTTTTTGGTATGAAAGAAGGAATATTGCTTAGACACAGAATATCTAACAGAGGAATAGAAGTCGACAAAGATAAAGTAGAGCTTATAAAGAATCTCCAGATATCAACCAATTTACGTGAACTAAGAGCTTTCTTAGGACATGTCGGCTATTACTGGAGAGTTATTCAAAATCATGCTTCTATTGCTGCCTCTCTTACACATCTACTGAAGAAACAAGTGGAATACTTGTGGACGAATGAACAGCAGAAAGCATTCGAAGATCTTAAGCAAAGGTTGATCAATGCTCCTATTCTGAGACCACCCAACTGGGCTATTTTATTTCACAGTTATGTGGATGTTTCCGCATTTGCTATTGGCGTCTGTCAAAGCTAGAAGGACAACCAGAAGAAGGATCATCCCATCTACTATGCAAGTCGACAGCTCAGTGCATCAGAGAAGAATTATTCGGCTACAAAAAGGGAAGCACTTGGCATGATTTTCACTGTTAAAAAATTTCGGCATTACTTGCTGGGATATGCATTTATCTTTCATGTGGATCATTATGCTCTTAAGTATCTTGTAAATAAACCAGATATATCAGGATGAATTGCTCCATGGGTTCTACTTCTGCAGGAGTTTACTTATCAAGTAGAGCTTCATCAAGAAAAATATCATACGAATGCTGATTATCTATCGTGACTTAGCACCGGAAAAACTGAAGAGCCTATCAATGATGATTTTCCAAACGAACATTTATTTGAGATTTCATCTACAAATTCACTATATTCTGATATCATTACTTATCTCAAGGATCTACTAAGTTTGTGAACTCTATCCATTCAATTTCGGAGGAGGAATTCAAAGTTCACGTAGATTCGATGGATGAAGCTACCCACTTCCTAAGCAACTACTTCGTACCCACTAAGGGGTACAAAATCTCTATGATCCGAGATACAACATTCAATCTGTTTTGTAAATACGCAAACTAAGCAATATTTTTGACGGATGCGAATGCCACAATTTCAGTTCAAAATTTTGGTTACATATTGGATGCGCTTGCGGGTAATCCAGTGTGCTTCGGCGTTATCACATACAAAGGTTTTTTGTGCTGGATCAAACATCAAAAGTTTTCTGGAGTCGGAGCCCATGTTTCTCGCCTATGTGCTCATTTTCAAATGTTGACTGAGCAAGAAAAAATAATGTTGACGGAAGGATGTTGGCTCCCAAGCCAATTGATCTTTCCAGCCTCATTTTCGTGCCTATTCTGGTTACATCCGATGTTGCACTAGTAGTCGAAGTAGCAGCCACCACTGCTATGGAGATTGAGGCTGTGGCAATGGATATTGATGCAACTGTTGTTGTTGCTGCTGATTCTTCAAAGCCAGCATCTGCTTCCACATCTCAGAAGCAACAGAGTGCATCCACCACTGAGGATGACGCAACCCAGTCCAACACATCAGACAAAGGACGAACGGCTACTGAAGGCGACACTGGGGCACCTGTGGCAGATAAAGAAGAACCAGAAGACCAGCCCTAGTGGTTTCGATCCATGACAAAGAAAGCCAAGAATCTAGTGGCTGAAGTATATGAGTTTGACATGTACCACCGACAACTCACGATGTAACTTATTAACTCAGAGAGGAAATCTCTAGACTCTCTGAAGGAGTCCTTCGAGAAAATCGATTCGCTCGAATCAGACAACACGAAGCTGATCGAACAAAATCGTTCTCTCAAAACACAGCTTCAAACTCTAATAAAGGAAGCTGATTCTTTGAAGCAAACAAATAAGACGATTGAGGCCAAGTCTGACAATTTTCAGACTCAAAACAATTCTTTGAAGCAGCAACTTTTGGCTACGAATCAACACAATGTTGCTCTCCAGAAACATTTATAGGAGGAGCGAATGACAAGACTAAAGACAGAAGCTGTTCTGTCTCTAAGCACCAATGCATGGTCAATCACAGTTGATCTCACGAAGCTGAACCAGCTCCAAGGCCAGATGCTCAAAAATTTTCAAGTCGAGTTCTTACAACCGCTTGAGGATGCGAAGGCTCTTGTCGAGGAAGAGTTGGCTGAGCTGAAGGAGCTCTTGAGTGATGCCACCCCATCTTGCAGCCGGCCCGATGCACACAATGAATACCTTCCGGCCCTGCTTCGAATTGATGAGCTCACATAGCAAATCCAAACTATGTCTGCCTGCACCGGAGCCTCAGACCATCCAGAATTCTTGGAGGCTGTCGCGAAGATTAACAAGCTCGAACAAGAGCTATCAAATCTGAAGAAACAAAGTGTTTCTGAACACAAAGCCTTGCTAGATTACAGCCCCTCGACACGAAACACGAAGAGTTTTGCGAACACGAAAGTCAACGAAGATGATGACGAGCATCTTCGGTAACTCGAACATCCGAAGACACAAAACACGAAGAGTTTTGCAAACACAAAAGTCAACGAAGACGATGACGAGCATCTTCGCGAACTTGAACATCTGAAGACATGAAACACAAAGAGCTTCGTGAACACGAAAGTCAATGAAGACAAAGACCAACGGTTCACGAACACGAACGAGATTCCCTTGTGGTCCTATACAAGAGAAAGGCGAACAAGGTAAACGAAACCAATGGTGGAAACGAAACTTGTTCTGTCCTCACACTCCAAGGAGTACCACCAGAGATCACTCAAATACCAGAAGTACAGAGATCTGACATGATGGCATGACGTCAGCAGATACTCCCTAGGTCGTGGCTAAACTGCCACTCTTGTAATTCTATGGGTAGCTGTAGATGGCTAATCACTCTAGTCTTAGATTTGCATAGAGAGACTGTACTTACTGAATAATACTTGACATATATCAATAGAATACACAATGTGTAACCGAGTAAGAAAAGAAAAAAAGAAGTAGTCTGATGCTAGTAAGCAATCAAGACAAACACAGACGGAAGCTCCGCCTACATGCGAGAAGACAATTATGTCTAGGATCAGAAGGTCCGATTGTCTACTAGTAAAGTGAGACTAATACTTGTGAGAGAACCGTGCTTCTCTCATGCCAACGCATTGTGTGGATTCGCATGTAGTGCCTTGAAGAAAATCAGAGAAAATCAATATAGATTATTTTTTGGTTGTGTCTGATCTTTAATGTCGAATGCTTATGCTGTTTATTTTAATATGTCTGAGTTTTCTTGTTGAATTCCACACCTTGGTTGAAATGAAGTCGAATGCTATATTAATTTTATGAACATAGATCAGTAGTACCTGACTACCCTCTGGAGGATTGTAGGAGTGTTTCAGTTGGCAGTGCGCAGCGAACGCATCTAAACTCCATCCGAATCTCGAAAGAGAGTCATGAATGTTTTTGTGAATTTTTCTTCTCACGATTCTCATCATTCGTATCGGAGCACCGCTTGACTCCCAACAGTGGTATCAGAGCGCAAACTCGATTTCTCATCAGTGGTATCAGAGCGTTGACTCGATTTCTCATCAGAATCTAAAGCAACAATTGGAAGATCAGAAGCTGGTTGCTGAGTTGCAAACTCAGGACTTGGCAACTACATCTACACAGCCAAAATGAATGCGGCAAAATCAGTCGAAGGTATGTGCTGACAGATTCCGTGCATTTGCTAAACGCTTCTGAAAATGGTGTCCACATGCTTTTAATATTGAATTGCAATGGCGTGTGGATTATATGATGCTACCAGGCGCAGTAGGCATCGCCTTCGACGAATGGAAGCGACCTTGGGAGAAGGACGACTTTCTCTGGTTATGGGCCCAGCTCTCTATCGAGCAGAAAGGATGTCTCTGCTGGGGCATAATCCAGGGTAAGTTCCAGGTCGTACCTTTCGGATCAGCAGAGTTATACATAGGCTCTTCGGCTATGTATGCTCTCGAATATTTTCGAATCAAAGAACTTCAATCTTTGTGGAACGAAGATAATAAGCTACATTTTTGGAAGCGAAAGTCGCAGTTTCAGCTATACAAACCACAAGCTGTTGCAAATTTAGACGCATTCGACGATTCAGGATTGCTGATATAAATATGGCTTATCCGGAATTATTCAGTCTTTATGTGGATTGGGAGCGAAACCTTGCAGAATAGTTTGCGGAGATTCGACATAATTTGCAAGATAGAAGGAAGTCATTCCGTTATAAGCAGTTCTGTACATATACATTTTGGCAGTTTGGTACCTTTGCGATGAAGACATTATTTTTTGTTCAGAATCTTTATGTTAAAAGCAATTTTATTAAATTTTCATCTCGTTACTGTAAAGAAATCACTCTACGTAGTGATTCAGACAAAGATACCAAGTTAACCCAGGAGTGACATGTGCATATATGGTTAGTGTGGAATGAGTTTTTCTTTTTCTTGAAACATTTTTTTAAAATGGGGGTCCAAGGTCAATATTGGGAATTTTTTTTTTTCGTTCCATGATTAAACGAAAAAACAATTAAATTGCTTGGAAAAACATTACTATACTAGATTCAAAATTTGAATTTAAAGTGGTGTTAAGAACATGACACAGTGATTTAAATATAGTGCTAGAGTGGGAAATTTAATGGTTGAGTTGTATTTTGACCATTGGATGTACCATGTGGTACACTTCTCATCCAAGAAGGGCCCTGATAATCAAGCTTCAAGATCAATGATATAGTGTGAGGAGAATGGTAAATGCTTATTTGATTATTCCAAGAAAAATTTAATTGAGTTTGAACTTATTGAGGTGGAAAAGATTGTGAACTCAGATCCAAAAGATGCTAAAGTTTCATAAAGATCTTGGCCATGGAAGTTATGCACATCTAGATTGAAAAAATGATAGAAATTGTGATGTTAAGCATACTAAACATCAACTAAACATCAAAATCTGATCATAAGCTTCCACAAACAGAAACTTGCTGTCCCTGTCCGTACTTCAGAGCCTACAACCTGCATTTCACACGTGTGAAGCCATAGCAACAAAGAAATCACAATTCTAGTGGCTAGAATGCAAGATATGAACAAAAAAGTGAGAGAGAAGAAGATGGACCTTCAAAGAGCATAACATTCATTCAATAGAATGAAAATGAGATGTGTACATACTCGTGGAGATGGCTATTTATAGCAGCCATAGTGCCTCTTGGCCACTTGTCTTATGATAGGCTAAAATTGGGGTCCAATAGGATTCACCCATATACCTAGAAATTTGGTCAAATAGGAATGCACCAAATTATGAGCCAATAGAAGAGCTCCACACTCGACCTCCTCTAATTAATGTGACCTCAAAAGTAGTGTACACATACTTTGGGCCTCTACATACATGTATGAACCTATCTCTAACTTTTATTTGGCCATAGGCCTACAAAATCTCAAGTTAGGAAAATACTACTAGTTGACAATTTTTCACACTCCCTCTTCAACTAGTTTTAGCATAGATTTAGAAAGTACACCAAGACTTGTTCTATGCTTGAAAAATAAGTCCTTTCCCAATGCTTTGGTAAAGATATCAGCCACACATTCCTTTGATGGGACATGTTCAAGCTTGATCTCTTTTGCCAACACTTGTTCTCTCACAAAATGGTAAGCCACCTTGATATGTTTGCTCCTTGCATGGAAAACCGGATTGCTTGCTAGACTTTGGGCTGAAAGGTTGTCACAAAAGATGATTGGACTCTCTGAAAAATCCAGCAAATGAAGCTCCATAATCATCCTCTTGATCCACACCATCTCCTTTGTGCATGATGTCAAAGCTTTGTACTCGGCCTCACTAGAAGAAAGTGATATAGTTGCTTGTTTCTTTGACATCCATGAGATAGCTCCATCACCTATGAAAATAGCATGTGCATTTATGGATTTTCTATCCATAAGGTCTCCTGCAAAATCTGAATCTGAAAAACCAAATAAGTTAGGTGATGAGCCTCTATAAACAATGCCAAAATCTTTTGTTCCCGAGATGTATCTCAAGATCCTCTTTCCTAGTTTCCAATGTTCTATGCTAGGATCTTGCATGAATTGGCTTAATCTACCAACACAATAAGATAAATCAGGTCTTGTGATGGTTAGATATATAAGAGAACCTATTAGCTTCCTATAGAGAGTAATGTCCTCGAAGGATCTTTCATTACCTCTTATAGTTAGCTTTACATGTAGTTCCATAGGTGTATCAATAGGATTTGCATCTACCATATGAAATCTATTGAGAATAGAAATAGCATACTTCTCTTGTGAAATAAAAGTGATTTGAGAAGTTCTAATTACTTCTATTCCTAAGATATAGCTCAAAAGACCAAGATCATGCACTTCAAATTCCTTTTTTAGTGCTTTCTTGATATCTTCTATATCTTCCTTGTTCCCTCCACTTAAAATAATGTCATCCACATAAATTAGAAGGATTGTAACATCATTAGCACTAATTCTAAAGTAAAGTGAATGATCATACTCACTCATAGTGAAGTTTTGAGAAAGTAGAAAAGAGTTAAGCCTAGCATACCAACTCCTTGGTGCTTGCTTAAGACCATACAAACTTTTTTGTAGAAAACACACATGATTAGGCTTGCTATGAGAAACATAGCTCTCGGGTTGCTCCATGTAGACTTCCTCTTCAAGATCACCATTCAAGAAAGCATTAGAAATGTCTAATTGCCAAAGATCCCATCCATAAAGAGTTGCAAGGGAAATGATTACTCTTATGCTCACCATCTTTGCCACGGGTGCAAAGGTTTCCTCATAGTCAATGCCATGCTCTTGAGCATAACCTTTAGCCACCAACCTTGCCTTCAACTTGTTGATAGATCCATCTTGATTTGTCTTTACCTTGAAGATCCATTTGCATCCAATTGCACTTTTGCCCTTTGGAAGCTCCACCAATCTCCATGTGTTGTTCTTCATAAGTGCTTCAAACTCAAGATCCATTGCTTGGATCCATTCCTCTTCTTGCCTTGCTTCATCTACACATGAAGGTACATCAAAAGAAGTTAGGAAAGCATAGTTGGATCCATCCACCACTTGCTTACCTTTGCCATCATAAGTGAGCCTTGAGGGTTTCACTTTATGCCTTGGAGTTCTCCTTGGAATTTGACTTGAAGAGGCTTCTTCAACATCCACATCCAATGTGTCATCAACTCCATTGTCATCAAGCACATTAGTTGCAACAACACCATCATCACTTGAAACAACTTTTGGAATGTTACCTTCATCAAAAATGACATCCCTACTTGTGAACACTTTCTTGATTGAAGGAACATAAATCCTATATGCTTTGCTTACTTCACTATAACCAACAAAAATGCCCTTTCTTGAAGATGGATCCTCCTTAGTTCTATCATCAAGAGTAATGTTGAAGTAGCAAATGCATCCAAAAGTTCTTAGAAACTTGACATTAGGCTTCGTACCAAACAAAGCTTCAAAAGGGGTTTTTCCTTCCAATACAACACTTGGCCATCTATTGCATAGGAAATTTGCACACAACAAAGCATCACTCCAAAAAGGTTTAGGAAGATTAGCATTCAATCTCATTGCCTTTGCACTCTCACACAAGGTTCTATTCTTCCTCTCGGCCACTCCATTTTGTTGTGGTGTTCTTGGACATGTGTACTCCCTCTTGATCCCATGCTCATCGCAAAAGGCTTTGAATTTGTTAGAAATGTATTCACCACCATTGTCGCTCCTCAAGCATTTGATTTTGGTTGTAAATTGAGTCTCAATAGCAACTTTGAACTTGACAAACACATCAAACACCTCATCCTTGCTCTTTAGTAGATAAACCCAACAAAATCTACTAAAATCATCAATGAAAGTTACATACATCTTAGCACCTCCATTGCTAATTGTAGTAACACCATGAATATCCGAATGCAAGAGAGAAAAAGGCATCTTAGATCTAGATATAGATCTAGTATATGGCAATCTATGTGATTTAGACAAAGCACATTCTTCACAAACATGATTCAAGCAAGTAAGAGACTTGGGAAGTCCCCTTACTACCTCCTTTTTGGCTATTACCTCCAAGGCCTTGTAGTTGAGATGTCCCATCCTTTTATGCCATACCTCTTGAATTGACATTTGTTCATTTGCCATGCATCCAACTTGGTTAGCAACAACACATGCATCAAGCTTGAACAATTTCCCTTGCCTTTTCCCTTTTGCAATGATACTACACCCCTTTTTGATCAAGCAAGCATCACCATCAAACTCAACTTTGAATCCTTTGTCAAGCATTTGGCTTACACTAAGTAAGTTCTTGGTAATGGATGGAATGAGCAAAACATCTTTCAATTCTATATTCCTATTTGTAGAAAGTGAAATAGGAATTGTGCCAATCCCCTTGATTGCACACTCACCATCATTTGCGGTATAGATTACCTTCCTATCACCATCAAATGCCATTAAAGATGAAAAATACTCTTTATGATATGTCATATGAGAAGTGGCTCCACTATCAATCCACCAAGGATCAATGTCTCCATGATTAGCCAACAAGCAAGATGACATAACAAAAGCATCATTTGAAAGAAGCTCATCCCCACCCTCATCAATAGTTAGATTGGTTTGCTTTTCCCCTTGATCCCTCTTTTTCTTAAAACAATCACTAGCAAAATGCCCTTTGACTCCACAATAGAAACATTTTAGCTTAGATCTATCCTTCTTTTTGCCAAAAGTAGAGTGCTCACCTTGGTCTTGCCCTTTAGACCAATTGCTTTTACCTTTGCCCTTGAACTTGCCTTTAGAGAACATTGCCTCCTCTTCTCCTCCTTGAGATGTAGAAGATGCTCCCACTCTTGCTTGCAACCTGAATTCTTCAGCCAACAAGACCTCTTGCAAGTCTCCAACACTTGGTAAACATTTTTGGATAGCATAACTTTGAACAAGATTAGCATGATCATCCAACAAGCCATTGAGAATCACTTGAACAAGCTCCTCATTATTTATGCCATCATTAATGCATGCTAACTCATCATTCAATGCTTTAACTCTCAAAACAAAAGCATGTCCATTCTCACTCTTCTTTTGCATACAAGAAAAGATTTGCCTTCTTAAAGTCAACACTCTAGAAGTAGACTTGGATTCATAAACCTTCTTCAAGGCTTCCCAAGCTTCACTAGATGATGTGCACTTACCAACCTCTTTGATAAGCTCATTTGTCACATTCATCTTGATCATGTGAAGGGCTTTCTTTGCCCTCTTGTCATACCTCAATTGTTCTTGAGGTGCCAAAGGTCTCTCCTCCACACCTACAACAATATCCATCAACTCATTCATCTCAAGCAAAGACTCCATCCTTACTTTCCAAGTAGAATAGTTGAGGGAGGTAAGCCTATCATTGCTTTCCAACATGTAGCCTCCATTTGTAGCCATGTTGCAATGATTGATCTCTGATCTTTGACCTGTTCCAATGCACTAAGCACTCTCTTGAATCAACAAATGAAACACAAGAAGAAATCACAAAGATTTGGAACCTAAAACCTTACTTTTTCTCTCTTTTCCTCACTTTTTCCTTAATTTTAGCCACTAGTTTTATGATTTCTTGATCAAACCAAGACCAAACCTCAATATACTTGCTTTTCCCTCACTCCTAAGATTGAAATACACTCTTGAATCATTCAGCAAACTGAAAATCAGAGGGTTACATCAATTTTGAAGTTTTTGACATGAAGAAGCAAGAAATTGAATAAAAAAACTATATGCTAGAATGGAAAACTAATAGGATCTTGTTGGATCTTGCATCTCCCTCTTTCCAAAACAATTTTTGTCTCCTTATTCTGATAAGTACAGAGGGAATTCGCCCTACTTCAATTGAAATGCATACAAATGATGTTTTGATCACAAAGATCCAATTTCTACACATAAATCAACAAGATTTTTAGCTAGAAACTTGATTGGAATGCTACAAAAGCAAACTCGCCCACAAATCTCTTCTAAATCTGGCAAAACCTGCACATTTGGCCGCCTAATGCTCTGATACCATGTGAAAAACTCAGATCCAAAAGATGCTAAAGTTTCATAAAGATCTTGGCCATGGAAGTTATGCACATCTAGATTGAAAAAATGATAGAAATTGTGATGTTAAGCATACTAAACATCAACTAAACATCAAAATCTGATCATAAGCTTCCACAAACAGAAACTTGCTGTCCCTGTCCGTACTTCAGAGCCTACAACCTGCATTTCACACGTGTGAAGCCATAGCAACAAAGAAATCACAATTCTAGTGGCTAGAATGCAAGATATGAACAAAAAAGTGAGAGAGAAGAAGATGGACCTTCAAAGAGCATAACATTCATTCAATAGAATGAAAATGAGATGTGTACATACTCGTGGAGATGGCTATTTATAGCAGCCATAGTGCCTCTTGGCCACTTGTCTTATGATAGGCTAAAATTGGGGTCCAATAGGATTCACCCATATACCTAGAAATTTGGTCAAATAGGAATGCACCAAATTATGAGCCAATAGAAGAGCTCCACACTCGACCTCCTCTAATTAATGTGACCTCAAAAGTAGTGTACACATACTTTGGGCCTCTACATACATGTATGAACCTATCTCTAACTTTTATTTGGCCATAGGCCTACAAAATCTCAAGTTAGGAAAATACTACTAGTTGACAATTTTTCACAAAGATTTGTCTGATTAAATAGGAAAAATAAACAATATGTGGTATCTGGTAACTCCCGCTTTGACAACATGTATTCTTTTTGAGGTGAGAAAGCTACTGGGATGATGATACGATAAAACAAAGTTTACTTTTTGAATGTTCTGGCAATATCTTAGTTTTTTGAACTCTGAGCATTCATTAGAAAATTTCCACTGATTCTTTCTTTGTCTAATTAATTAAACTTATAGAAAAATCACTTTTGGCCTTAGGTGGTTGTATGTTTCATTTGTAATTGAATAGTGTCCTTGTGTGGGTACATAAAAAAATCCTAAGCATTTTACAACATCATAGAAATTTCATAGAAAAGAAATGATGTAGATGTTTTGAAAGTCAACATCCATAGAACTTTTGTTGAGACTACTTATGGAAGAAAATTGCCATTCCATTTTAACATAATGTGGGGTTTTTCTTGAACACCTAAAATAAGCCATCAATAATAATGTAAGCATACATAGGCATATTTCGGTAGATGGCATATGACAACCAATATTCATGTACATGGATTCTCATTTGCAAGTTGCAATGCATATCAAAGGCAAAAAGGCTAAACATTTACCTTTACATAAAGACATATTTCTTGCCCAAGTGTCAATTGAAAGGTAAAGCATTACCCTTTTATTTGAAAGATAAATTTTACGAATCAAATATCATTATGGGTCAAAGTTTAAAAATTTTCCTTCTAATCAGCTACACCAATTTTGTATTTAGAAAGGTCGAGTCATATATGCAAGTTTCCCACTTTCTATATAATTTTGCAACTCGGAATCATGATCTATGGAGTACATTACCCACTTTGATACACAAATTACCCATATTTATATGCCTGAATTCTGAGGAGTATAAAAGAATTAGTTGGTAAGGAATAAAAACAGATGTAAGGAATCGATTGTAGTGATCCGACCTAGCATTTCAATCAGATTCTAAAATTTACAATATGAGGATCGATGGGATAATTTATTGCACTTTGGTGTGATTGAGGAGGTAAGCATTTGGCAATCCGTTCTGCTGCTTGCATATATTTGATGTAGGCTTTCCGCCTTTGGGCTTGATTAGCGAAGTTGCCATCTTTGTTCATTTTCTCTTTTTTGTGTAGATTGATCAGCTTTACTACCTTTTTGATGTTTGAAAGAGCCTTGTCCTCAATTTCAAGGGATACCATTCTTTTGGATTCAACAATTTTCTGTTTGTTTGTCCAATTTCCTGTTTTCCAATCAAAGTCATACAAAGGCAAAAAGTGTTGCCCATGCTCCGCTATAAATTCAATGGAAGACATGATGTATTCGAACTCATCATTCGATGTGTAATAAGCGAAGCTCACTCTTGTCCAACCCGGCTTCACACCATGGTATCCCTGCAGTAAAGTATGTAAGCTTGACAAGTTATAAAACCTACGAGTGTTGGAATCATGAAGAAATGTGGATTAGCCTTTTTGCCTATTGGGTAATTTACCTGCTGCACAGCAGTTCGAATCTTTAAAGAGTATGGCTTGTCAATGCTTAGGAGTGAGTGTGCATATGCGCCTGCGCAAGAGCAACCTCCTCGTGCCTGAATTCCAAAAAGATCACTAAGTAGCTTGGTAACAAATCTTCCATGAAGTCTTTTATATCTTTGAGAATGCTCTAGCTTGTTTTGGGGGTTATCCTGTGTTGACATAATGCAAGCGGGTTTCATGCTTTCGGCATATGCATGAGGTGAGACCCATAGCTCTTCTGTTAAAATCACGAAAGAGACTATAGGTGTGCGCTTAACTTGTGTGTTTCCCAGCACAAGTACCTTCCGGTTGGATAAAAGTCTTGACAAGGCTTTTTGAGCAAGAAAACACTCACGTTGCACAATCAAGTCGACGCCCATGTATTGTTTTATCCAAAATGCCAAGGCCGCTCTTATGGTTTGCAGTATAGGTGGTGTTCCCGCATTTTCTCTCATCTCAACGTCATCAACAAACAACGTATCCTGTACACGATGATAATCAGCCTTGTGATTTTTCATTTCTGACCAATTACATATCAATCAGCAAACATATTAAGAGGGTTATATCATCTATGTCCTGTTATGTAGTATATGATTTACCTTGTAAGAGATGTTATTGACATAATCGACTGTGCCGCCGCCACAAGTAGAAGGAGGGTTTCCTTGAAGAAGATAAAGGTGCTTATTCATGAGAAGAATGCCAGGAGAGCCGGGTCCACCGACGAACTTGTGTGGGCTCAACACTACTGCATCATACCCGTCTAGTTGCCCTGATCTTATGTCAATCTGCTCATGCGAGCCACTGCACAAATTTCATGAGGAACATTTCACTCTTCAAGGCAATACAGCACAAAAAATGGATATATTGAGAAATCACGACATTCTTTTTTTTTTCTAGAGAAATGTTGGCATATAGTTGTAATGATCTAGCAAGTTTTACCAGCTCGCAAAATCAAAGCAAACGAATGCTTTGTATTTGTGAAAGAGCCGAGAAATCTTCCTTGTATCAGTGAGAATTCCCGTAACGTTGCTACAGGCGGAAAATGATC
The DNA here is from genome assembly GCA_029204225.1 of Diphasiastrum complanatum. NCBI lineage: Eukaryota > Viridiplantae > Streptophyta > Lycopodiopsida > Lycopodiales > Lycopodiaceae > Diphasiastrum > Diphasiastrum complanatum. Next base: position 50,711,641 of record CM055104.1, on the reverse strand, counting down.
CAAGCTTCCGACGCATTTTATGTTTGGGATCTTCCAGATGTTCTTTCAGCTTGGCCAGGTCAATCAACCCTTCACCATCCGCAGGGATTTCTATGACCTGAACCATAAAAACTTAGCTTTTCATATCTCTCTCTCTCTCTCTCTCTCATGTGTACACACACATATGTACTTTATTATTGAACTGGCGAGATACAACGATTTCTCAGTGAATGCAACTTATCCCTCAGTCATGATGATAAAAAATTAGCTACTTACCTCAGCAAGGCTGTTCTGCCATGACAGCAGGTTAGAATGATGTTCATAAGGCCCTACAAACACCAGCCATCTCTCTCGTGGCTGCAACAGTTGCAGTATCTTCTCTCTAAGCATGGAAGGTACAGATATACCCATCACCTCCTGCAACCTTTTTAATGCCGCCGTACAGCCGGATCCACAAAAGAAGAGAGCGTCATCGTTAGTCCCTCCCATACACGCTTTAATGTACATGGCTGCCTCATGCACCGTGCTCGATGTCAGTTGACCAACGTAGCTATCGTCTGTATGAGTATTGCCTAAGCAGTCAACAATCGTCAACACAAATCAGTAACATCAACACATATAAAACGTATTCGAATCAGTCAACAATCGTCAACACAAATCAGTAACATAAACACAAATATATAAAACGTATTCGAATGAATCAAAAGCAAATACCAACAATAATACGTAGCGATAGAGCTACATATACCGTAAGCTGGTAAAACATTTTCCAATATAAAGCGCTCAATAAATAGTAAGCTACGCCCACTGGCTGTGTGGTCTGCGTAAGTGAGCAATCGTCTTCCAAAAGGAGTACGTATCTTCAAATCATGGCCAACAATTTGAGACTGCAACCACGCAAAACCTCTTGCCCCTGATGCAGCTTTACAACCCACAAACCTGCCAAGCAACATCGGATCGAAGAATGACAACACAGGCTTCAATCTGTGACGCTCATCATCTGCAGTACGTTTCTTATCAACATCCCAAAGGGTCGAACTAAAAGGTGATGGTGGGTGTTGATGTTGCAGCTGATGCTGGTCCATCTCTTGTAGCTCATCGTGGACAATATCCTGCAGATTATGAACAGCACAAGATCTCATGAACTTCTTCATGTGCTTCAGGCCAGTAGAGGAAGCTGCAGCAGACTGAGATCAGAATGGATTCGTTGCTGCTGAATCGAGATGAGAGTGAGTTTTATTGTGGGAGGTGGTGGTCCTTCCCCGTTGTTGCTGCCTGCCTGGCTAGAAGGCCCTGGGAAAGAGAAGGACCGGAGCCCCTGGTGGGGAAGGGGCATGGGAGTTGAAATCAAAGCATAGGGGAAGGAAGGCCCGCCACCCCCCGCCCCCTACAAGGGCCTTCCCAAGGGTCATGTCTCACAGCAACGAGGAATCCACGTATAGGGATGGGAGCGCCCAAGGCCCGCGGGGTCATATCTCCCTTGGGTACCTCACAACAAGGAAGGCCCCATCGCAGCTGGAATCAATGTATGGGGGGCCCATCTCTTGCAGTCACGATATGGATAACAAGCGAAGCAGTTAGATGACCTTCGTGTGTCCCTGGTGCTCCAGATGTTGCCCCGGGACCATGGTGTACGAAAATCGCGTGCCCGCAGAAATTTCACTGCTCCCAAACTTTTTTGAGAAAGCACGGCCCCAACACATGTGCATGCCACGTGGCACTCTTCAATATATCCCATAAAAACTTATGGGAAATGATCCTCCATCAAATATATAGTAAACCAAGCATATGTCTCTCAAATGCACGTAGGCGTGAGGGCCACGCTCGTGCCCGAATAAAATCTGGTACTTGGCCCCTCGCGCGTGCCCAGGACCGTGTGGTGCTCGTGAGGTGGTGCCCGCGATAAAATCTTGAGACTCGCGTGCCCCGAGAATCGCACTAGCTAGGGACCAATTTTGCCTGAGAAAAAATCTTGGGACCCGAGCGCCCTACCTACCTTGAGATCGCACGGGCTGGCCGTCCACGCGTCCGGAGCATACAGGCCCACCCGTTACTCCTGTACTCGTGCCAACAAGCGACAACGGGAGGGGGCCTTCCCTCTGTAAAAAATCTGCTGATTTAAGTTCATGGCAGTCACACTTCTAAATATAGTAAATATGGAGGGGTACAAATTTCCAAAAGTAGCAACTGATTCTTACAAAATTGTAATGTGCTTTTGTGACTTTCTAAAAATAATACCTTACACATTGTGAATATTTATTGCTCCATGAATTCCTGTAAGTGTAATATTGTACCATTTAAGGCTTCCTCCAAATACACTATGAACTATAATCGAAAGGCCAACCACAAAATTTTGATAACAAATTTCAATTTCATATAAAAATTGAAATTTAATACATAAAAATGTCTAAGTTTAATATAGTAGAGTGCATTTTATCAAGTGTAAAATTTTTAAAGTCTAGATGGGGTAGCATGTCGTGTCACCAAAACTTTCATTGCATGATGTACAACATCATTTCACATGGAGATTATGAAACTGAAATGAAGGAAATTCGAATAATCAAACACGAGTCATTTGTATTTTTAGCACTTGAATGTTTTGCGCTTGTGCACAACCTAAAAATGGGCAAAATCTACCACGTACAATGCGTTACATACAGAGGAAGGCTCTTTCGGGGGCCTTCCCTACGTAACGTCGTGTGAGGTTTTTTTTTTTAACGTTTCTTTTGTAGATGTACTCCTATTTTTAGTAAGCTTGAAAATGTTGGGCACCTGTAAAATTAAATAATAACGGATACATTACGCACCTCTTCGCATTTTGAAGGCTTCCTAGCCCTTGACAATCGTTTTTTTCTTCACTTTAACATTTAAAACTAAAAGGCTTTTAATGAAAACCACCTTTCAAGATGAGTGAAATCGTTAGCATTGAAGGTCAATTTTGTTTTGCATCTTTCACAAGGAAAGTATACACACCCCTCAAAACAAAGGCCTACTCTATATCACAGGTGTGACTTTCTAAAAACAGTAATGAATCACATATTTGTAAGATATTTATGAGGACATCTATTGTAAAATAATATATTCAAGCGTACTATTATGCCATTTAAGACTTTCTCCAATTACAAAAATCTCTAAGTTGTTATGAGTAAGTGTTCTTCATCATGCTAGGTCTTGTTCATGTCTTAATTGCTAATTATTTTTTAGAATGTAAAATTTTGTACTTGCAATAAACAACAATTTTTTCTATATCAAATTGTATACTTAGGGTGTTTTCACACATAGGCCTAAGGCATGCCTATTTGTCAAAAAACTCAACCCTCATTGGAGAGAAAAGATAGAAAGGCCATTACCCCATTTTACATAGCAAAGCAAAGGCGCCCATGTGGCAAATGACTTGGCATAAAAAATGTCGACTTGGGGTAATTGAAGATGCTAGGCACTACCCCCTGATACCTCCAAGAGCAACATAATCCCCACCCCCACTGCCATGGCAGTACTGGGGCCCTTCCATCCAACAATGGAAGGGCAAGAAGAGATGGGGGAGTAGAGGGGAAGGTGGTGGTGCACCCACCACCACCTTTGGATCATGTATGCACTCTCACTGCCATGGAAGTGAGGGTGAGGAATACGCCGATTTGTATCTCCACTATTGTAGGGCCACTATTTTATAGGAGACCTTGAGATTTGAATTTTTAGGTGGGAGAACATCATGTTGGTTGTTATTGGATAGAGGAGAGAGAACAAAGGCCCCGCCAACTATGTTTTGAAGGGTGGGTATCTACTTTTTGGGTGAAAGGTGTAAATCCAAAAAAACTTTTATAACTAAAGATTTTACTCAATCTAAAGGGCACCACAAGTTTTTCTAAAATTATAAGCTTTTAACTGGAAAGAAATTGCGTCTCTATGAAAGAAGATTAGATTGTGAAAGGCTAAGAAGGTTTTAAAATGCACATTTGTGTGTGAAATGAGGATGAAAAAAGACAAAAAAAAAAAAAAAAAAGGGGAGTGGGGGGGAACAAAGGAGGGTTGTTTTCTGCCTACAGGTTTATTGGTTTTATTACATTAGCTGTAGATTCGCTACCTACTCTCCGTTTTGATCGATTTTGATTGCAATGGTGTGATAGTAGAGTGATTGTATGGAGACAATAGATACTAGGGTTTACGGTCCAAGGATTAGGGTTTAGGGTTGGGTTTAAGGTATAGGATATAGGGATTAGGTTCCTTTTTTTTCCATTTTACCATGCCTGCATCAGAGTTTTTTTTAGACTGTGAAAAAAGGTCGAATTGCTCGAGAGTAGGTATGGTGTCAGACATTAGCGGTGCTGCTACTTTGGAGTCGAGAGGGTGAGCACTCTTACGAGGCTCAAGGCCCACCTATTGGGTGTCACTAGGCCTGAGGGCTTCTGGGAATGACCTCCTACAACCAGGTCCCACCAGATGTGCACTAGTGTCTCCTGGCACAATACGAAGAGAATAATGCTAGGCTAGGCCATGTCTACCAAAAGATATCTGGTTCTCAACAGCCACCTCTCTCTCAACAGCCATCCTCCTCCCGCATGCCACCACCCACCCAATTGCCATCGACATCCCGTATACCACCACGTCCATGCTAGTCCTCCACCTCTTCCCACATGCCACTTCCTTCCAACTCCCGCATGCATGACCATGCTCCTCACAATGAGTGGGGGCTTGGTGCCATTCACTCCACCAGTGACCCATCGCAGCAGCCCGTCGCACCTACAACCGCACACACATCCTCCCTATTCTAGAGGTTGTGTGACCCCACCCCACCATATTCCACCGTGTCGGACACCCACACTGCTAAGGAGGAGGACTTTGTGCCAGCCACCCAGTATGACCACTCGCATGACATGTGAGAAATTGTCAACTAGTTTAAAATTTCTCATGTTATGTTTATTTGGAAATTTTGGCCAATATGTATTTTAAACTTAGAGATAGACTTTACAAAGTTAATAAGGCCTAAGAATAGTTGATTTACTATTTTTGACAACTTAGGCATGTTGATAGGGTTGCATGTAGACCTACTCTAATTGGTTGTTATAGATGCATTGAATCTAGTCAAGATAGATCTAGGGTTTTTGAATGAGATCTAGAACTTTCCATAAGTTGATAAGCTTGAGCAAGGGCATCCAAATAGGGCAGAAGGCTATTATAAATAGGCTACAAGCATGAAAGCATTTAATCTCTCTCCTTCCTCTCTCATTCATTCTTATGGAAGATATATCCTTGGGGTTCTACATCCATTTTTGCATCTTGGTGGTGATATGGTGAAATCTTGTGTGTAGAATGCTATTTTTTCTTATGTGATTGATCCACACGTGTGAGTACTATTGGCTGTTTTACAGACTAGAACAATCAATTATCATACCTAAGTGATTTTTTCAAGTTCTTATTGAGTTTACATCTTCTATGTGTACTAGATGCAAGATTTCTACATTGTTAATAATGCTAGATGTGCTTTCCTACCAAGCCAAAGATCAAAGGGCATAATTAGATCTTTGTGATTTGGTTTTTTTACATGGTATCAGAGCTTTGTTGCATGCTATTTTGGAGAAGCATCCATTTCTAGTGAGTGATTTGGAGGTGACACCAATTATAGAGCATGCTAGAGTGATTTCTCATCAAAATCAAGCATTTTCATGTGTAGAATGAGGATTTTTTGTGAACCAAAGCTCAATTTAGGTCAAAATACTTGTAATAGGCCGATTTCTCACTATACATGTTAAATTGTAGTGAGTTTTGATGCATAAGAAACGTCTTAGGACATTCTTCAAGATCTATATCAAGTTTATAGCTTTAGCATATAAAATGTGAGTTTTTGCATCTTGGTGATGATATAGTAAAATCTTGTCATGTATAGAATGCTGTTTTTTCTTATGTGATTGATCCAAACATGTGAGTATGTTGTTGTACAACTATTGTATGGACTGGAATAATAAATTATCATACCTACGTGATTTTGTGAAGTTCTTATTGAGATTTCTACATTGTTCATGATGCTAGATGTGCTTTCCTACCAAGCCAAAGATCAAACATCATAATTAGATCTTTGTGCTCTGATTTTCTTCACACAACATACCACCCACCACCCATGGCTAAGACCGGCCACCCACGACCAATATTGACGATGCTCCTCTACATGCTCCCCCTATTGACATCTTGTCATTGTCACACCATTCTGTGCCTCCTCGTAGCGCAGCTTCCACGCCATTTGACATGCCATGGACATCTCGGGCCTCACAGAGGCCATGGTACAAGTAGTCGGGATAGGCAGTAGACCTTGCGACGTGCCTTGATGCCCACGTCGAGGGCCTACCTATCACCAACATGAACTACGACCTGAACTTGCCTTGATGCCCACCCTGAGGAGGGAGGCTGACTAGCTATCACCAATGCGATCTATGACCTGAACCTGCCGTTCGCCATTGTAGACACCACAACATTCAAGGCTACTTTTGTCACATCCACAATGTGTGAACCCTCCCCTTATATGAGGCCATACACACCAACTTTCTGACATCATGAGTGGAGATGCTCACCGAGGATCTTTTCTAGTTGAGAGGTGCATGGGAGAGATACGGCTACTCCATCATGTCTGATAGCCGGATTGATGTTCGTCGTCTAGTCATCAACGTTTTGGTGTCGTGTTGCATGGGCACTATGTTCTAACGTGTCGTAGATGCTTCTAGAGGCAGAGTCACCATTATTGTCGAGTACATATACGACATCATACGATAGACAAAGGTTGGTGTGGCCAACGTTGTCTAGGTTGTGACAAACAATGCATCTAAATACCAAAGTGTTACATGCCTATGTAACTAGCAATACTTCAGTACCCCTATGTGCCCATTTAGTATCACGAGAGCTAAATGTTGAGTCACCCTTGGATAAGGGTAGGTGCCTTTGGATTAAGGTACTTGTGTCCTTGGATCAGGGCATGAAGATTTCTTTGCCTTGGATGGAGATATGGAACCTAGTGAGGTGTTAGGAGGACCTTACCATGGGTATTGGCCATTTTCCTAAATCTTGAGCCTCAACCTTGAGCCATGATCACAAAATTGGCCTTGGGCCAAAGTTAGCCATCACACATGGGTCATGGGGACCTAGTAGGAGAATGCACCTACTAGGGTCCATTGATGCCCCTAAAGAAACCAAGAAGTTATTAACTAAGAAACATGTGGAGTCTTATGATCTCACATTATCCAAATTTTGTCATATATTGTAAAAATTTTCAATTTCCATATATATAAAATGTGTTATAGTGTCTAAATACATGTAAAGGCCTATTTCGCACTTTGTAAATTCAAATTTTTAGTAGAAGTTGCAACGTTCTAAGAGACGCAATAGAAGTTCAGAGCCAACATTTGACGATCCGTAAGCGACATTGAGACTGAAGAACATTCCTATAAGGATAGCACTATGTGTCATTGTACATACACATTTCTACGCAGTGTTGAGTATCAATAGAGAGCGAAGAGCAAGTTTTTATAGCTTGAACATTCTTTCCTTCTGTTATCTCTCACAGAATTACTTCTTATCATTTGTGCGAACACACTCTGTATGATCTGTGATTAATTGTGATATTGTTCTGTTTGAGTCACACACATTTCTTAAGTTATACTGAATTTCAGTTACTCTAACATGGATTTTCAGGCGACACCAGCAAGTAATAATTCTGACTAATGTGCGCAAGGAATTAGCCGAAGCGGTTAAACATAACTTTTAGCAGAAATTCCTTCAACACGGAATGAGCTATGTGTTCAGATAATGGGATTGATTGAGGCTCTGTCTTGTTTGCTTCCTACGATTAAAACTAATTCTCTGTGTTTGATTAGGAAGAACTTTTAGCTAATGTGATTCTGATTGATGAATATAATTGCTAGTTGCTGTCAGTTCTGACTATTTTCCTGATGCCTGAAGAGCCTGAAAGATAAAGTATTTCTTATAATTACAGACCTTGACCAAATCGTTTCATCATTGGTGTTCCTGGATGCCAATTGACCCAAATATCTTTGGATAACCAATTATGTCGTTGTAGTATTCATTGTGAACTTTATACACTCTAGTCTGTTTATCATCATACATACATTTACCATGCAAAAGATGAGATTATTCTCTCTCTTGGGGAACAATCAAACCTTTTATACTACGTAATTCATTGATTTTGTGGAAATCTATAATGACTAGGCCACCACATAATTTGGCGCCATTACCGGGGAGATGAATTTCACCTTTTGCAACATCTACGAATCTTTCTCATGTAATGAATGCCAAGAACATACTCTCAAGCAATTATTGAACATAAACGTTTAGAGGGTGCACAGCGTTTAGAAGCATATAGGAAGTCTAGATATTTGTATTTGTAGAATTTGCAAAACTCACCAGTTAGAGCAAGATTAACACCTGAAGTGTTTAATGATTTTTTACACGCTACTACAACATTTGTAGATTCATTTGAGGAAAGATCCGTTGAAACACCAAGTTCTACAGATTCACCTGAATCAGATTCGTCTGATTCTACTTCCAAACCAAGTTCAGACTCTTTGTCTGAGCGAAGTTTAGATTCAGATTCTCCAAGTTCATCTAGTTCACCACCATCTGTTAATATGGCTAATCCAGTGCCATCCACATTTACAAAAATCAGATATGATTTCTTGAAGGGATCATCATCTGAAGATGCGGATAGTATATGTCACAATTTGAATCCATTACCATAGCAAACAAAGAGCAGACGGACGAGGATAAAGTTAGAATTTTGCTAGGTCTTCTGCGGAAGCAGGCTAGGATTTGGTACAGTCAATTAGTACCGGAAACAGTTAATACTTGGAACGCTTTAAAAGCAGCATTCCTTATACAGTTTAGGGAGATAGGATATTCTACTAGATTGTTGGCTCGGCTTAACTCTGTTGAAAAAAAGCCAAAGGAATCACTTAGAAAATATACTCGTAGGGTTAAGAATTTAATAGGAAAATTAGGAGCCCAGTATCCAGCTCCTATGCAAAATGAATGGTTCTTGAGTGGTTTGCCTAAGAAAATGGATCGTTATTGTCGACAAGGTTTGATGACTTCTTTGGAAGATGCCATTGCCTCTGCCGAAAATTATGAAACCTCTCGAATTTTTCGCAGACGGAGAAATGAAGAACACGTAGTAAAAAATGCAAATTTAAACGAACAGAAGAATCTGAAATATATACTGAGTTTGAATCAAAATCTAATTAAGTGGATATGGAAGAATCTTCTGAGTATTCATCTTATTCTTCTTCATCGGAAGAAGAATCTTCTTATAGGAAAACTAAGAATAGGAACTCAGAAAAAAAAAAAATGGAGAAATCCAAAAAGATGGATCCATTAAGGAAAAGTGTTGAGTTGTTAACAAGAGAAACTTAGTGATCTAAAGGTCCAAATATCTGATGTTAAAGCCAAGCAAAAGAAAGCGAAGCCTAACGCCAATGTTTGGTGTATCGCGTGTGGGAAGGAAGGTCATTCTAAGACCAACTGTCCCAGTTTATAGACTAATTATTTAGAAGAGAAACTATTCCTCTGTTCGATTAATAATCATGAGGAGGTAGCTTATACTGCAACTCCTACTAACCAAAAAACTATGATACCAAAATAGCGTACTGGTCAACAGTACACTATTTTGCGAAGGGGCGGAACACGAGATTCCACTCCACCAACCAGAGTAAGGGGTTCGTGCTACAATTGCGAAGCCCCGGGTCACTATTCGCCTGATTGCCCTGAACCCAGGAGATCAGCAGGATATGTGCCGCTCTGCGCTAACTGTAAAGGCGAAGGGCATGTCACTGCTGAATGTCCTCATCCACAACAGCCACGGTCTAAACCAAGAATTGTAAACTCGCCTAGGGGAGACGACCTTTGGCCATCTAAGACTAACATTGACATGATAGTTCAGAGGATAGAAGTAGAGTCTAAATTATTAGATCAAGATCATCAATGGCCAGATTTAGAGGAAAAATCAATAAAGTAACTACAAGAAGTAGTAAAGATTCTTTAACTCTTAAAGATAAGAAAAAAACTAAGACGAAAACTGCGAAAACTGCAAAAAACGCGACAGAAAAAGCGAAGGTCGCAGAACAATTAGTAAAAATTCCTAGTAATAAAGAATTGAAGCTTGATAAGTCTAATGGAAAACATTATGATGTTGATATTAGTTCAGAAGCTAAGAAGCTTTTAGACGAAGAAACTAGAAAAGTTAAAAAAGTGACATTTTCAGATCCAGTTATAAGTAGCGAGATACCTAGAGATCTGTCGCCACTTAGAAACCATTCTTCTAATATTGTCAAAGACCTTGTTTCTAGAATGCCCAATATAAATTTTAAACAGTTATTAGACGATAACCAATATTATAAAAAAGAAATTAAGCAATTTTTGCAAAATAAAAAGAGAAGAAAAGCAAAGTTACCAGTAGTCAACATAGGATTAGTTAATTACGGTGATGAAGGCCAACCAGAGATTCAAGTAGTAATTAATGGTTGCATCTTAGATAATGTACCCATAGATTCCAGATCTAGTGTAAATATAATGACTGAAGAAACAGCATATGAATTAGGCATTCATCATAGAATAGCACCCACTTTAAGGCATTTAAGATTAGCCGATGCAACTAGAAGATCACCAATAGGAGAACTATCTCAGGTTACAGTTTATATTGGAGACCATAAGTTTCTTATGGATTTTATAATATTAAAAACTATGAGACAATCGTCATATAGAGTGTTATTAAGACGACCATGGCTCTATCAGGCCGATGTTATAACCCACTAGAAGAAAAAGGAGATTACCTTCAGAGACCAGATGGAGACACCGACAGGAAAAAGTCATAAAAGAATCTCCATATCATGGGAAAAAGATAAGTACGAAGGTGAGACACCTACATCTTCTTCGAGCTATACTTCGGAGGAAGAAGGGCTTCAGTCAGTAGGGATTGAGGAAGGGGAGAGGTTAGCTACATTAAGAATACTTGCATACAGTAATAGAGTAGAATATGTAGATAGAGGAGATTGTGGAGTTCCAAAGATTAGTGCGATCATAGGAGATCAGACCATAGATAGAATACTAATAGACTCAGGATGTAGTATCAACCTAGTAACAAAAACAATGGTTAAAGAATTAGGATTAGAAAACCAGATATAGCCTATCACTTATCACGAAATCCGTTTAGCAGACGCAACTGCATGTATACCAGTACGCGAGCTAAAAGGTATTAACGTAGTTATAGAGACAGAGACGTTTGTTATGAATTTCCTTGTATAAATCCAGTAGATACACCACCTTATTCGATATTATTTGGAAGACCATGGTTATATCAAGTAGATGCTATTATAAATTGTTCTACCAAACAGATATTTTTTCCAGGTATTCTCACAGCCAGTCCAATAGGGGGGTCACCTTTTGAGATGGGGCGAGGAGTTAGCTAGACCTGCTGAATCATGGATCAATTTCATAGAATGCTATGAGATTGATGAGGAAGTAGACATATCGACAACATCCGAGTCGAGAGAAGTTCTGGGTGGAACCAGAGCAAGTCTGACCGAGAGGATGGTAGATAAAACAAATTATGTAGAAATAGAAATTAATAAAGGTAATACTTTGAATCTATATAAACACCAATCGGACCAAGAACGTGAAGAGTATATATTATTTCTTCAAAAATACCAAAATGTGTTTGCTTGGTCGATGGATAATTTAATAGGTATACTAGTTAAATGGGGTGAACATAGAATGGATCTCATTCAGGGAACAATACCTGTTAATCAATATAGATTGAATCCAAACTCCTTATTAGTAAAAGACAAATTAGATAGATGTCTTTGAGCAGGTATTATATATCCTGTTCTAAGCAGTGAGTGGGTGTCACCAATAGTTATAGTACCTAAGAAGAAGACGGGCAAGATTAGAGTTTGTCAGGATTTTAGAAAACTAAATGCTGCCACATCAAAAGATTATCATCATCTGTCGTATACAGATATCATTCTTGACCAAGTAGCTGGACATGAACGTTATAGTTTTTTAGATGGATTCTCAGGTTATAACCAAGTTTTTATAAAGGAGGAAGATAGATCCAAAACTACTTTCACCACTGATTGGGGGACGTACGCATATATGTGAATGCCCTTTGGTCTTTGTAATGCACCTGCCACATTCCAACGTATGATGACAAATATTTTTCAAAAAAATTTAAGAAAGTTTTTAGAAATTTTATGGATGACTTTTGTGTCTATTCATCAACTAAAAACCATTTAGATGCATTAGAGAAAACATTGAGAAGATGTCAAGAGACATCTCTTAAACTACATCCAGCTAAGTGTTACTTTGGGATGAAGGAAGGCATCCTTTTAGGGCATAAAATTTCGAAGGATGGTATACAAGCCGACATTGAAAAAATAAAAATGATCTTAGAATTATTAGAACCAACCAATTTAAGAGAGCTTAGAGGTTTTCTAGGACATGTAGGTTACTATCGGAGGATAATTAAAGATTATGCTATAATAGTAATTCCTTTAACAAGTTTACTAAAAATATCTGTTGAGTACCATTGGACACAGGACCATCAGCAAGCTTTTGATCAATTGAAATAGTCATTAGCAGAAGCCACTGGGGTTAGACCTCCAAATTGGGCTAAAAAGTTCCATGTATATGTAGACTTTTGTGATAGGTGTAGTGCTTAGTCAGAAAGATGACCAAAATATAGATTATCCAATTTACTATGCGGGGAGGCAACTCGCTGCATCATAAAAGAATTATTCCACTACAGAGTGAGAAGCACTAGGGATGATTTATTCAGTAAAAAAATTTAGACATTACCTTTTAGGATACCCTTTGTTTTTCACGCAGATCATTATGCATTAAAACATTTAGTGAATAAATCTGATCTTTCGGGTAGAATAGCTAGATGGGTATTATTATTAGATGAGTTTAATCATGAAGTAGAATTAAGAAGAGTCAAGGATCATCAAAATGCCGACTATATATCTCGCCTCCAAACAAAAAATCAATTAGAACCCATTTCTGATGAATTTTCAAATGAAAATATAATGCGTATTCAATCAGAAACATCAATTTATAGGGATGTAATTAATTTTTTACAGGACCAAATATAAACATTTTAGTAAACAGCGAAAAACTGTTTTTTTTTTCTAAGGTAGGACCTTACACGATTGTAAATAGTATATTCATTTCGTTATGAATACGCCTTCTGCTCCCCTCCTATTTGGGGGAGGCTGCATCCAAAACATGTCCCAAAGCCAGTGATACCAGTATTACAACCACTAGCTATTCAAGTGCGAATTAAAGGTCTTCTTCAATTCAATCCATCAATAATTCTTACTAATTTATGTTATGAGCTGATCCGCAATTTGGGCGAAACAGAAGGACATATTTCCACAACCGTCCGCAATCAAGAGATTGTTATCTCAGAGGGGTTCTACTGTCGTGTCTTAGGATTGCCTATGGATGGCAGTATGCCAGTTACTAAACCAGATTTCATTGCGGAGAGCAGAGCTTTTCAAGAAGAGGCTTATCTTGAGAAACGGGGATACAAACTCTCTTACATAAGAGACCCCAATCTCAAGAGCTTCGTTCGATTTGCTCTTGTTTCTATCTTCTTGCCAGAGCAAGAGTACACAATTTTAAATACCAATATGGGATATCTGTTGAGAGCTTTAAATGGAGAACAAATTGTCTTTAGACAGATTGCTTTCAAGCAATTTTGTAGATTAATAAAAGTCAATTCGTCCTCCAGGCTGGGTCAATAGATGGGCATTTTATATATGCATGCTGGTGTGCTGACAGTGTAGGAGGATATTAGGATTGCACCAGTACTACCAGAGCTAGCACCATCAATTGAGGTGGAATCCCATATGCAGACATCAAAGGCAACCACCGTAGCAGCCACGGATGACTTCGCCATCATCCCAGTACACACCACTGTCCAGCAAAGAAGAGAATAGTAATGCGGAAGAGGAGGCGGAGGACACTGCTGATCAGGAGCATAATCAGGCTGAAATACCACAAGAGCCAGAACCACAAGGAGCAGAGCAGCTTTCTGATGACCAGCAGGGCAACGAAAGCGACGTCGAGGAACCAATCCTTGATGCCGAGTTATATCAAAAAGTTTTTGAAACACTACTACCAGATACTCGGGCAGCTATTGCGCAAGGACAAGATCAGGAGACGCGAACAGATGAATCAACACCAGTAATGTCAGAAAAGACCATCCAAACAGAGACCATATGCAGGCAGATCCTAAGAGATCAAGAAACACAGACTGAAACCAAGGATGTTGTAGAGGTACAAGCTACTGAAGACCAACCTGAGGCGGTAGGCATCATTCCATACCAAGCCCAGGCGTCACCAAGTGGAGCAGTTGTAAAGAAAAACAAGATTGTCTACTCACTACTAAGGTCAGAATTTCAAACATTTCATCAAGAACTAACATTTTTTATTCCACCTTTTTGTAGTCCAGAACTCCAATGGAGAATGCACTACCTTTTTTTACCTAAACTTTTTGGTTACACAAAAGAACAATGGGAGAAACCTTGGACTTTTTCTAACGTAAATACTTTATGGTCTAGACTAACTGTACATCAAAAAGAAATCATTGCCCTTGCCATTGTTCAGAACAAGTTCAATGTGCAAACTAACTATATTCATGTGGTCGCAGGATCCTTGTATATATACATCTTAGAATACCTAAGAACATTTGAAAATAATATTTTTCCAACATTGGATGAGTATTTGAATAAGTTAGAATCAATTAACATTTTTGATGTGAAAGAAGTTGTTTCTAACTCTAAATCGAGTTACTCATCAGTTCTTATTCCCAGATCTGTGAGAAATCTACACAGATTGGGAAACTAACTATTCTCGTTATTTGGAGGAAGTAAAATTAAATAATATACTTCGCTCCACTAACCCAATAACTAGACCATATTATACTTACATCCATGTAAATATTGCTTCTCTCATTTCGTATGTCCTCCTGTCTGTTCAACAGCTGTATATTAAAGACAAATTTCTCGAATATACATATGCTGCCCTTTCACTAACTGTCCCTTCTGCCGAGATGTCTGAAATCTTGACCGAGGATAGTTGGTATACACATCTTGTTAATAATACATTAATTGATAAACCCCTTGCACCAATCGGCAATCAAGGAATTGATGGTTATCCAAATTTGTCATTCCAAGAAGACTACAACCAGAGGAACAACTATTTCCTGGCAACAAAAGGATTGACATTGGAACAAGAAAATGAAGCCCGAGCCAAGGCTATTTTCCATAGCAAACCAACTAGCCGAAAGCGACAAAGAAGGACATAAATCAGATTGTTTGCAAGCCGCTGCACAGTTGAGGAAGGGGATATGTGGAGTCTTATGATCTCACATTATCCAAATTTTGTCATATACTGTAAACATTTTCAATTTTCATATATATAAAATGTGCTATATTGCCTAAATACATGTAAAGGCCTATTTCGCACTTTGTAAATTCATATTTTTAGTAGAAGTTGCGACGTTCTAAAGGGACGCAATAGAAGTTCAGAACCGACATTTGACGGCTTGTAAGCGACATTGAGACTGAAGAACATTCCTATAAGGATAGCACTATGTGCCATTGTACATATGCATTTCTACGCAGAGCTGAGTATCAATAGAGAGCGAAGAGCAAGTTTTTATAGCTTGAACATTCTTTCCTTCTGTTATCTCTCACAGAATTACTTCTTATCATTTGTGTGAACACACTCTGTATGATCTGTGACTGATTGTGATACTGTTCTGTTTGCGTCACACACATTTCTTAAGTTATATTGAATTTTAGTTACTCTAACATGGATTTTCAGGCGACACCAGCAAGTAATAATTCTGACTAATGTGTGCAGGGAATTAGCCGAAGCGGTTAAACATAACTTTTAGCAGAAATTCCTTCAACTCTGAATGAGCTATGTGTTTGGATAATGGGATTGATTAAGGCTCTGTCTTGTTTGCTTCATGCGATAAAAACTAATTCTCTATGTTTGATTAGGAAGAACTTTTAGCTGATGTGATTCTGATTGATGAATCTAATTGCTAGTTGCTGTCAGTTCTGACTATTTTCCTGATGCCTGAAGAGCCTGAAAGATAAAGTAATTCTTACAATTACAGGCCTTGACCAAATCGTTTCGTCATTGGTGTTCCTGGATGCCAATTTACCCAAATATCTTTGGATAACCAGTTATGTCGTTGTAGTATTCATTGTGAACTTTATACACTCTAGTCTGTTTATCATCATACATACATTCACCATGCAAAAGATGAGATTATTCTCTCTCTTGGGGAACAATCAAACCTTTTATATTACGTAATTTATTGATTTTGTGGAAATCTATAACGACTAGGCCACCACAAAACATAAGTTATGGAAGGTGTCTCTTGACATTCCACTAACTTGTGAGGCTCTTGGCCTTTCCTTAGCCTCCCCTCTTCTCATTGGCTTGTGAGGACATTCTCTAGTGCTTTGGAGGGAGTCATTTTCAATTTATAAGAGAGATAGAGGGCACCCAAAGGGGGGAAAATTTTTGGTGCTGTTGCTTGCTTTTATTCCCTAGTGGAAGGCTAGAGAGAGCATTGTTTTGGCTTGCTTACTCTTGTAAGGATCACCATCTTTGGTATGGGACTTAGATGGGGATAGGATCTTGAGTATGCATGTGTTTGTGATGGTAGTGATTGTGGTGAAACAAGGGGGTGCTAGATAAGCTTGCTTGTGCATGGATCTAGCTATGGTTGGGTGGTGAATTCTTGAGGCCATTTGATTGTCTACTTTGGAGGGCTTTTTGGAGGCATTGGTGGACATCAACTCAAAAACTTGGAGGGCAGCTCTTTCTTGTTGTAAAAGTGGTATCAGAGCCTCTTCTAAAGTGGGAATGGTAAATTCTAAACCTCTTTTTTGGTTGCATAAAAATCTGCCATCAAATTGTTTTGATAATGTTATTGAAATAGCACCAATGTTTTGCTTCTAAAAATTGGTGTGCTTTTCAATAAGGCCTGGGTATTTTTGAAAGGGATTTTTAATTTTAGAATAGAACAGCTAGAAAGTACACATTTTCAATTTGATAGGTAGAGGTATTTGCAAGTTGAAAAGTAGGTTGAATTTAGAGGTGTTTCATGGTTGTTGTTTTTTTGTTTTGAAGTAGAGAAGTAGAAGTTTGGCTTTTTGTGGGCTGTCCACATCTATGGGCCCAACAAATAGTTGCCCAACTTCAACTTTCAAAAGTTTTTTTGAAGTTTGGTTTGTGAGTCACCAAATGTAGAGGGAGTTTTGGAAGATTGTTGTTGCCTACACACTAAAATTTAGTGAGAAATCAACCCATCTTAGGCTAAAGCTACCTTTCATTTTGATTTTTTGTATTTTTCATAGAACTTCAATCGACCTTCACAGAACTTCAGTGACCTTCACAAAACTTCAGAGACCTTCAAATCTGATTTTTAGGCTATTCTTACCTTGGATTAAGAAAATAGACTAAAAATTTTGTTTTTCTTGTGAAGGGAAGTTTTTTTACATAGAAGGTGGGTTTAAGTTTGATATGGGTTTGTAAGCAAGCAACCCATCATAAACTAAATTTCCTTTCATTCTGGTTTTCTGGTTTTTTCACAAAACTTCAGTGGCCTTCAAATCCGATTTTTGATCTATTCTTACCTTGGATTAATAAGATAGACTAAAAAATTTGCTTTTGGTAAAGGAAAGTTTTTTTTAGAAGGTGGGTTTTTGTTAAGAGTTTGTGGATTCATTATCTTCTGAACGTTTGGTTTTAAAGAGAAAGAATTGCTCTCAACTCTTAAAAACAAATTTTAGTTCTCCATAATACATGCTAGAAACATAGATGAAATCATTTTGAAAGTTGGTACTTGTAAAATTAAATTTGCCATCAAATTTAGCAATGGTTCATTATGAGTGATGTTTTGGAAACTAAAAGAGGAACCCAACATGTGAATGAAAACTTGGATAAGTTTTGAGTCATTTTCATGTGATTGAATCCAAAAAGTTTTGAGCTTTTTTTTGGGGAAAAGCTTGTAATAAGCTTGGAATGAGCTTGTGAAAAGAACATCCATTGTTTACACTATAGCATTCATAAGCCTATTGTCTTTTTCTAATCTTAGCTTTCTTTGTTGTTGCTTTGAATACTAGGATTACAATCAAGACACTCCCATGGATCAATTAACCTCTGATTCTACTTTGATTTATCTAAACCCGATAGTGTGGCACAAGCCCTACAACTCCTCTACCAACAAATTCAAGAGACAAACCAACAATTACATGAAACTAATTTGAAGAATCAAGCTCTTGAGTCTAAGTTGGTCAATCAACGAAAGCATGTAGTACCTCCTCCCGTTAAAGTTTATAAAGGAAAAAAGAAAGAGAGGAGTCTACAAGTAGTAAATTCATGGCTTAATGTTTGGAATAAATATTTTGTCGTGAATATATTTTCTGAAAGTGAAAAACTTTCCACCACTACTATGTTTTTGGATGGAAAGATTTAGTATGGTGGGAGGACTTAGTAGCCAAAGGAAAACAACCATTAACATGGGAGGCATTAGTATTCAAGGAATACTTTCTTCTCTTGTTAGATGATTATGAACATTTTCGGGATTGATTATGACCAAAGGCCTTGATCAATTTATTCAAGATTTCCATGAGTATCTTAATCCTCTTTATAATGAAATACCTCCAAAGATACAAATGCTCATGTTCAATGGATGCTCGAAGAACCATCCCAACACACATCAAGGTGGCAAGAAGTGTTGGAGGATGCAAGCTACACACAAAGCAGCTGCGTCCAAAAAGGCACCAAAAAGAGTGCATTCGTCCCAAAAGCAAATGGAGACTATAATAGAACTCACATATAAGCTCATTGTAGACAATGTACCCTTGTCCCCTGGTACCAGTCCTTTTGGGGTCAAAGGGGAATGATGGCGGGTGGCTAGGCGGTGGGGATGGGATCCTGCATGTGGCCCGCAGGCAGGCACGTCGCGCCACATCGTCTACTAGACTGCTTTTCGCTACCGACAAACTCTGAGTGGGTATCAGAGCAAGTGTTCTGGTCTTGAACGAGCAAGTAGGAGTTTCCTTCGCCTTGTGCTCGCTTGAGTGGGGGTGTTGGAGGATGCAAGCTACACACAAAGCAGGTGCGTCCAAAAAGGCACCAAAAAGAGTGCATTCATCCCATAAGCAAATGGAGACTATAACAGAACCCACATATAAACTCATTGTAGACAATGTACCCTTGTCCCCTGGTACCAGTCCTTTTGGGATCAAAGGGGAATGATGGCGGGTGGCTAGGCGGTGGGGATGAGATCCCACAGGCGCACACGATGTGCCACATCGTCTACTGGAGGGTGTGTGAGAATGAGAGACGAAAATAGTTCGAAAGAAAGACGAACACGAAAAAGAAGAAAACTCGAAACGAGAAATGAACTCGAACAGAATGTGTTCGTGCGCAGCGGAATGAGCTATATTACTTCTTCCCTAAACATGACTACGCCTATCAGAAAACGAACAGAACGTTAGTGATAGAAATCACAGTCGTTTTGATTACGTAACCAAACATTAACAAAAAAAAAAAAAAACACCAGAAGAATAATTTGTCATGAACAACTAGACAGGTTAGTAGTCGCGAATGATTCGTGAAAGATCTAAACTAAACTCGACTGATAATCAGTCGCGAATGATTCGCGAAAGGCAAGACAAAATTTTAGTCGTCAACCGCTACACTAATAATTACTTGCTAAGAACAAATTATCAGATTGAGCAACAAGAAAGTCAGACAGAATGAAAATAAGCATAGCAATATGACACTAATCTGAACGCAGCATAAGAGAGCTGTTATTAGATTAAGTACAGCAAAATGTACATGTCAACAATGCGATAAAGCACAAGATAATAGTGGACAAAACCGCGTGCTCTACAAAGTTTAAGCAATCTGTAAATCAGGAATGAACCTGGTACTGACAATAAAGAATCAATGCGCAAGGGCATCTACTTCGTCTATCTCACAAATTTCTGATACGTGCTCTATATTATACACACACTTGGTTTCTCTCCCATCATT
This sequence comes from Diphasiastrum complanatum, assembly GCA_029204225.1. NCBI lineage: Eukaryota > Viridiplantae > Streptophyta > Lycopodiopsida > Lycopodiales > Lycopodiaceae > Diphasiastrum > Diphasiastrum complanatum. Next base: position 50,691,538 of record CM055104.1, on the reverse strand, counting down.
GAATACGCAAATGGTATTCAATATATATACATATCTTTATAGGTGTGCAGATAAAAAAAGAGTTAAAATAGCAACGATCGACTTATACATTGTTTTCTTATCTCGACGGCACCACATGTGCTTAGTTCTAGAATTATCGGGCCGTCTTTCTTTTACGAGCCCTTTGAGTGCTTTTAAGTAACTTTATCTTTGTACTTGCTTATTACTTGAATATACAGTTTGTGGAGAGCAAATCTGTTGTCTTGTCTTATTGCACTTGACATTGTGTTGTGGTGATTGATTCGGTCGGATTTTTAAACTGTTTTCTTAACTTGATATCAGAGCCCTTGGTGGCTACAATCACCAGACAAGAACAGAGAGTTGTGAATTCACGACGGTTTGTTGGCTAGGAAGCACAAAACCGAGTCTGTGGAGATTGGTGGAACGGCTTGAAACTGTAAAAAGGATTCAGAGACAGGGAATTGTCGGCTGAGTTAGAAAGCAAGCAAAGATTGAAACGGAAAAATTCTTCTAGAGGGTTGCTTGTTGGTTTGAATCTAGTCGAACATCGTTTGAAGAGCGGTTTGGTGCAGAAGATTGCTTGTTGTTGGGCAACCTCAGAGGGTAGGTAGCTGCTCAAAAAAATTCTCAAAAAGATCAAACAAAGTCCAAAGAAAGCTATTCTATGATGTCGTCATGACCTTGCTTTCTTTTCTTCCAAAGTCATATGAGCACTTTGTGAAGATGATATCCACACAACCCGACCTCACTCTTCAAAAGGTGATTGGTCACCTACTTCCAGAAGAAATGCGAAAAAAGACTAGCAGCCTGTCTGTCAAAGACAAATCCATGGCTCTATACACCAAGAAGAAAGACTAGTCCAAGGGCAAGAATCAAGTGCAGCAGCAACATCAGAAGCCTCATACTCAAGGTGAGAATAGTGGATCACAAAAGAAGCTTTTCTGCAAATATTGCAAGAGAGCCAATCACGACATCAAGGAGTGTCGTATCCGGATCTACAATGAGACGAAGAAGCAACAACAGCAGCAACCAAACTCCTCCAGCACGGCATAATTCAAGGAGCAAGATACACATTTGTTAATGGCTTACATCAATATCAACGAAGACTATGATAGCTGATACTTCGACAGCGGTGCTACCCAACACATAACCTCTTGCAAGGAATGGTTTACCGAGTATGTAGCTTACAACAGAGATTAATTCATCTACCTCAGAGATTTAAGCACCATACGCGTGGAAGGCAAAGGGACAGTTAAGATCACATTCAACAACGATCTATCTATGTGTGTTTCCAATGTCCTTCACGTTCCTCAGCTATCAAAGAACATGTTATTACTCTCTAAGATAACTGATGAGAGCTACATTGTCCCTTTCTCATCCGAGTAGTGTACAATATTCGAAGAAGATACTACTCTGACTACATGCACTAGAGTCAGAAATCTTTACGTACTCTCTAATTCAGTTGCATTAGCTAGCATCTCTCATGAAAAAGTAAACGATAATGCTATTTTGTGGCATAGTCGATTTGGATACGTGAATACAAGCTCACTTTTCTACATGCGTTGTAATAATTTAGTTGATGGATTGTATTTCCCTTCTTCATTAGATAGGAAATCTTTCTTTCATGAATCATGCATCTAAGGCAAACACTCTAGAAGCAAGTTTTCCAAATCACATTCCATCAAAACAAAGCATGTATTGGATCTTGTACATAGTGATCTTTGTGGTCCAATGCCAACTCCATCCTTAGGAGATGCAATCTAATTTGTCACTTTCATAGATGATTATTCTAGATGGTCTACAGTCATGTTCATTAAGCACAAATGTGATAGTAAGCTTGAAAGGTGATGTAGTCTGTATTGAATTAAACATATAAAAATTCAACTTTCAAATCGAGTCAACTGTTGAGTGTCGATTGTCAAGTCAATGCTGACTGTCGAGTCGATGTCAAGGATGTCAACTGTCGAGTCTACTTTTGCTCTAATTCGATTTTTCATGTATTTATGCAAACTGTCCGACTTTGCAAGTAAAATTGTAGACTGCTATAGAGAGTAGATATTTACATAGTTCAAGAGTACTCAGAGGATGAATTCAAGTGAGTAGGAATAACATTAAATTCGAACACTCCCCTTAAGCTTAATTGTTATCATCCTGAATAAAATTTAACATGTTTGCTAAGGCAACATGCTTTTCTCTCGACAATGGCTTTGTCAAAATGTCAGCCAATATACTATCGGTATGACAATAACTTAATTCGACATCTTTATTCTGAACTTTTTCTCTACGAAAATGAAATTGAACTTCAATATGCTTAGATTTAAAATGAGTTCATGAGTTCAAATATAGAATGATACAAATCTAATTGTCACAATAGAATATAGTTGGACTGATCTCAAAGAATTTCAGATCCTAGAATAATCTTATGAGCCAAATGATGTCCTTCACTGCTGAGGTAGCTATTGTCAACATTTCTAACTCTATCTGAATCAAAATAGGCCCTCTATGTTTCCATCATAGCAGTGTATCATAATGCTCTCTGCAGAGCTTTATAGTAAAGTAAGCCTGAATTCGACATATACTACGACAGATTGACCGTGTATGTTAAATCAGGTCGTGTACAGATCATGGCACACATGATCTATCCAACTATCAACTGATAGAAATATTTGCACATCTCGTTCTGCTATGATTCAATTCTTAGGCACATGTTCTTTTACAGCTTGAATCCTGGATCCACGGACAAGTCTATTGAAATACATTAATGAGATACTTTTCTTGGCTTATCAGGATCCTTCTATTCGCTATGTCTTTGGTTAACTCCATGCCGAGAAGATAATACATTGGACTCAAATCAGTCATTTCGAATTCCTTTGACAATAGAGATTTTGCCTCTTGCAATAATTGGCTCCAATTGTTGATAATTACTACAACAAAAATCGATTAATTCTATCGAACCAAGCCCTTGGAGCTTTCTTGAGCCCGTCAAGAACTTTTTGCAATTTACATATCTTATGCTCTTGGCCTTAAAAGACATAACCTTCGAGTTAATAGATATAAATGTCTTCTTGGATGTATTCATTCAAGAATGTTGTCTAAACATCCATCTGATGGACGTCCAAATCTTCAACAACTATGATAGCAAATAATGTGAATAAATGCTCTTTTTGCTCTCTACACTCTACAAGTGCTTATATGTAATCTCAGATGCATTAGAAATTTGGTCAAACGCATAATGTGCTAAAGCCCATAATTGGTTCCAAAATGACTGAAAACCATAGTTACCATGAACCGTGGTTCGAATCATTTGGAGCCAGTTTGAAAAACAATCCGGAACAAACTGGGAAACAAAAACATTTATAAAAAAAATTCCCAGTTCGAATCGGCTTGGCCAATTCGAATTGGAAACCCATGTAATCATGATCCTCTCCTTTTCCTCTCTTGATACCCACATTGTATGCAATTTTTTTCAAAAAATTTCAAAAAAAAATGCCAACAAATCGCAAATCACAACCCCCAGCAAATCAGTAGTCACGATTCAGATCGCTGTCCGAATCGCAGCCAGCGATTCGCTGTTGCAACTATGCTTTTAAGTGCTTCTAGGTAGACAATTGTATTGCAAATAAAATTCGAATTGGAAACCCATGTAATCATGATCCTCTCCTTTTCCTCTCTCTTGATACCCACATTGTATGCAATTTTTTTCAAAAAATTTCAAAAAAAAAAATGCCAACAAATCGCGAATCACAACCCCCAGCAAATCAGTAGTCACGATTCGGATCGCTGTCCGAATCGCAGCCAGCGATTCGCTGCTGCAACTATGCTTTTAAGTGCTTCTAATTGTATTGCAAATAGAATTTCATGTATAGTTGCATAGCTGTCATGAAAGGGCCTCAAATCTTGAAGGAGACCACAGACCAGGAGCAATTGGAAGCACCGTGCCATAGGCAAGAAGTTGGTAAACAAAGAAATGCAAGCGAAATTCTAGCCCTGGAACGTTCTGAATGGATCCAGATCTTAGATCACATCTGTTCTACAATACACCTCTGAGCTTTTGCTCAACAATCACTAAAATGTCTGCTATTTAAAAGAATTTCAGAGAATCATAATCATCCAGCAGTACACTTTTGTTGCTTCACATAGCTGAAACAATTTTGAACATTCCCAGCTACAAATAATAAACCTAGCAGATTATATTCACTCTAAGCTGTACCCAATAAAAGGGCCATGAAATTTCTGCCCACAACCAAACCACAGATCCTATGAACTTTTTTTAAAAATGACCTGGAGAAATTCCTGAACAATTAAAATAGAATAGCAAAATCAGAATGGGAAACTAAATGTTACATGGAAAATGCTCATCAGAATAGATTTTCAATATGACAAATAAAAAGTCTACAATGGACCAAGTAAACGGGAGTGCTCTCCCAAGCCACGAGCTGAGTAACAGAAAACCAGATGAGATTGCAGAATGAATCTGCAGAATAGTAGTAGGTGCCAGGAGAGCACCACCTCTTCTTTGATGGAAAGTACAAACACATAGAATGGTCTGCTTTTGCACCTGCATAAAAATAATTTACAAGTTGTTACCTTTGAACAGATAAGGAAAGTCAAGGTTGGTGTGCATGGACACACAAAGACCTTTAGTGGCTTGTCTCCAGCCACAATGGGTTGCTTGTTTGTAAATATTTTACATTTCAAGCTCATGTGCTAGTGATGGCTGCATGGGCAAAGGCACTTCGTGGTGGAAGCGAACAACAATTGTGGTGATGTTATCTGCACTTCCCCTCCTCAATGCCTCTTCAGATAACCTCTGTGCTGCTGATTCAGGATCAAACATACTTTTCACAAGAGCAACTGCATCCTGAATAATCAAATTATAATTTGAGTGATTTTAACCAGATGCAATTTGAACAAATCATTTTATTAAGTGTCTTCTTGTCATTCTACAGAAGACATCAAAGTAGAGGAAAACTTCACATAGCAAATATGTACAAAGCTTAAACAGATTGCAGAAGAAACATACACATTCAATGATGTAAGTTGACAAAAGACAAGAAATACTTTCTCAAATTAGCATCCAAAATTAAATACAGTTGATTATAAAACAAATTGAGCCCAGTATAAAGTGACTTTAAAAAATTCATATCACGAGTGAGCTTCAAAGTGCAATCCTAAGGACTAGTTCACAATAGCCACAAGATATAAATGTTTCAGCCGCTCATTCGAAATTGAGTTTGCAAAAATATCATATTTGTCAAGGGAAGAAAAATCATGTGTGTGTGCAAATGTGTACATTTTACATCTAAGAAAGTAATCAAACATAACACAGGCAAGCAAACCCAGAAAGTCGTGATAGTCAAAGCCCAGTATAAAGTGACTTTAAAAAATTCATATCACGAGTGAGCTTCAAAGTGCAATCCTAAGGACTAGTTCACAATAGCCACAAGATATAAATGTTTCAGCCGCTCATTCGAAATTGAGTTTGCAAAAATATCATATTTGTCAAGGGAAGAAAAATCATGTGTGTGTGCAAATGTGTACATTTTACATCTAAGAAAGTAATCAAACATAACACAGGCAAGCAAACCCAGAAAGTCGTGATAGTCTTTGACTATCACGACTGCATGCCACAACATCCCTAGTCAGTCCCCCCCCCCCCCAAAGAGGGAGAAAGTCATATGCATCAAGATACATCAATAGAAAGACCAATGTGTTGAGTTTCTATCACTTCCACGGAAGATAAAGGGCGCGGACTCGGCTATGAAGAAGGCTAGCATTAAAGAACAAAGCCTACCATGCTCACCTTTAAAACTTGAGAGAAAGGAGGAATGTCATGGTGAAAATCAACCATTGTTCATGCACAATCATGAAAATAGGAAGACAAATTTGTCATCATACAGAACGTCATTTCATTGAATAGTAGAATTGCAAAACCTTGTTGGTAATGACGTCCCATAATCCATCACTGGCAAGAACTATGAACTCGACATCCTCCTTGATGACCTCCTCCTACAACATAAAAATTATCATAACAAATTTCATGTCAAGTAGCAAGTTGCAAGCCCAAGAATTCAATCCTTAATCTGAAGATCTCTTACTTTAAAATGTTCATAATCATTTGATACTTGGCAAAAAAAAAAGGACCATGTTTTCTCAGAGAAGAACTTCCAGCTGCAAGGAATGAAACAATGAAAACTAAAGGTCTGGCTCTATTTTTGAAGCAGTGCTGAACAAAAATGAATTTAATAACGATCAAGGGATTGCATCTCTCTCTCTCTCTCTCTCTCTCTCTCTCTGGTGGCGCTCCTCCCTCTTGCGATGGTGGCGCACTCCTAGCTCCTGCCTGCTCCTGCTGACCCGCTCCTGATCCGCTCCTGACCGTACCTGATCCGCTGCTGACCCACTGCTGATGGCACCTGATCCGTACCTCCTGGCCCGCCCTGCATTGATTCGCACCTGATCCGCCCTGTCCGTCCGCCCTGCAAGTCCGCCCTGTACGAACCTGTCCACCCTGTCCGCCCTGCCTTGCCTTATGGCTCCTCGTGGGTCTGTCCCCCCTCGTGCCACAGCCCCTCTTCCTCCACGCCGGACCACCCGCTCCCCACTCACCTCATCTCCCCCCCCTCGATGCCATCTCATCCCCCTCCTGAAACTAGCCCCCCCCTCGTTGATGGCTCACCCCCTCACTGCTCATTGGAACTACCCCCTTCGCTGCTGTCTACAGAACTGCCTGCAGACCTACCCCCCCCTTGCTGCCTACAGATCTACCCTCCCCCTCGCTGCCTATTGACCTGTCTTCCCCCTCGCTGGAACATCCTTTTTCTTCCCCACTTCCATTCTCTTCCTCCTCTTCTTCTCTCTCTTCTACTGCTCCTTATCATCTTTCGCCTTTTTCCTCCTCTGCTTCTGCCTCTTCCTCGTCTTCACCTTCTTCTTCCTCTACTTCTGCCTCTTCCTCGTCTTCATTGATCTCCAATCCTATCGATCTGGCCATCCCTACAAACCTCCTTCCTATCCCTATTTCCCAAAAACCCATAGCCCCCCCATCTACAGCACCCATCCCATACACTCCCTCTAAATCAACCGAACTATTTTCCTCCTGGGAAGCTGACAGCCGATTTCCAGCTTTTGAAACAGGAACTTACACAACTGAAAGTAATAGTGGTCTCCTTACTGAAGGAAAAGACTGTGTTGCAATCCAAAGTCGTTTCATTGGAGCAGGTGATCACCACTAAGCAGGTTGCAGCCTCGGAATCGACCACCACCATGATACGAGAACTTGAGAATAAAATTGAGCAGCATAACGATTCATGGGCAACGGTCTTGAAGAAAGGCACCGAGCCTAGTGCCCCCATTTCCTCAGTCATCTCAGCCACTATTTTAAAAAAGCGGTCAAGGGAGCAAAAGGCCCATAACATTAGGGTTCGTGGGATACTGGATACACAGGATGCCATTGCCGAGGCTTCGAGATTTTTCGAGACCACTCTAGGACATGTGACAGATGGGCTAGATACAGCTTGGAGGACCACCAGAGATGCAGCTACACTGGTCATTCGCTTCACATCCTTAGGCAGCCGCAGAGAGGCTTTACGCTGCAGAGCCCAGATACGTGGCACTACCATATATATGGATGACGATCTTACCTACATCCAGGTCGAGGAGAGGCGCAAAGCCTTCTAGGTGGCTTGAGAGACTGGTAGACGGGTCATATATCGAGATGGTCATATACGGTTTGTTGCTGGCACCCCTAGCAGTTCCTAGAGCTAGGAATTCGGGGCCCCCGGGATTGGGAGCATCCCAGGACCCCATCCATACCATCTTCAAATTGGGGTATAGAACTGTGATGGCATCCACTCATCTTCTACAGCAGGCGATCTAATTGACTTTATCACTGGTCAAGACCTATTGTTTTTCATGGAGACTCATGAGAGCCAGGTGTGCGGTTTACCCACCTTCCCGGGATACAGATGGGATTCAGTATACAGATCTGAGACTAGATCAGCCAGTGGCCGTGGTTTGGGAGGAGTGGCTTGTCTATACAGAGAGTCCCTTCATCAGATGTTTGAGTTTGTCAGGTATGATGAGCATGCACGATATATTTGGCTTCGTATCACAGGACGAGCGATTGGTTTGGACAGGGATATCTTCATTGATGCCTGCTATTTTCCTCCAGAGTCCTCCTCCTTTGTTGAGGGTGTTGGCTCACCTTATTTGGACCTTTCAGTGGATATCATCAGATTTGCAGAGCAAGGACATATTTTCCTCACTGGGGATTTTAATGCCCGGATAGCTTCACGACAAACAGAGTTCCATGATGCTACGGATCAGATGCGAGTCCATACCCTTGATAGTGACAGCTTGGAGATCACCAGGTTTTCTGATGATGGACCAGGACCTATTACTTCATATGGTGAGTACCTGTAGAGCATATCTCGACCGTACTTGGCGACATCAGATGGGGATTAAGCCTGACTACTACCGGACTCACTTTTTGGAGCAGGATGCCACTGGTCTTCCAGTTTTACCTCGCTATTTGTCCTCTGGGCTATCACACGGTCTCTGTTTCACTTTGGGACAGTTTAGAGTCTCCTCCCATCAGCTGGCTATTGAGACAGGTAGATTCCAGGGTACACCACAAGACGATAGACTATGCCTACTATGTCCCCTTCATGAGATAGAGTCCGAGGAGCATTTTATCTTCAGATGCCCCATATATTATGAGATTAGAGGGAGATATCACTGTCTATTCCGTGACATGCCTACTACACTCAGAGCACTAATTGGCTATGAGGACTCTCGTTCTGTCGCACTTATGCTACGAGAGATGGTCTCGCTGCGCCAGGATATGTACCAGTCAGCTAACCAGCCACATCCTAGCTCTCAGGCTCAGATTACATCCTTCTTCACTAGGAGACGAACACGATCTGATGACGATGACGATGACATACCACCTCACCGATGTCAGAGACAGTGTATCACTCATAGTCATGCTGCAGTTCGCACTTCACGCCATGTTACGAGAGCACACAGTTTTCACTCTCCTAGACAACGTCAGCGACGGTCCATGTTACCTCAGGTTGCAACTTGTATCACATCTTTTTTCAGCAGCAGCACTACATGATATTACTCTACTCCTGGCAACTATATGGACAGTTGGCAATTTGTAGTTTATAGTTATGTTGTTCATTTCTCTTTTATGCATAGTTTTTTCTTGGAGACGTTTATATACGCTCCCACGGTTTTCACATACTTGACATGTACTCCATTTGCTCTTATATGCCTTTTGGCATGGAAAAGACATTAATAAAGCTTTCTTTCTTTCTTTCTCTCTCTCTCTCTCTCCCTCCATCCATGGCTGCTCGCTAGCGCCCTCTCTCCATGCTCCACCCTCTCCATGGCCAAGAAAAAGGGGAGCCCTCGCTCCCCTCCATCACACTCCCCTTCGCTGCCTGATCCCACCGCCCTTGTTGCCTCTCCTAACTCTCCCACTCCCTCGCTGCCTGCTCTCACCCCCTCGTTGTCTGCTGCCTCTCCTCCCTCGCTGGCCCTTCCCACCCCCTCGCTGTTTGCTACCTCTCCCACCCCTTCGCTGGCCCTTCCCACCCCCTCACTTCCTGCTCAGATCCCTCCCACCCCCTCGTTGCCTGCTCCCACCCCCTTGCTGGCTCCCTCTCTCTCTCTTCCACCTCCTCGCTGCCCTCTTTTCTGCCTGCTGAGGCAGCGCTGGCTGCCCAGCAGTCCCTCTTTCTTGTCCAGACCATCCACACTGCAGCTTCCATTGCCTTTCCATCCCCACGGCCCAAACACCAACGACATCATAGACCCCATAACCCCTGGTATGATCAGGAATGCATCCACCTCCATCAAAACCTCATACATGGTCGCTCCCATCTTCCTCATATGACCAAAATCATATCTCGTGTCTACCATAGAACCACCAAAAAAAAGAAAATTGCATACGAGATTGCCAGGTAAGAACATGATGGATCTCCTCTTTAGTTCCTCCTAAGGTTCATTCTGTAAGAAGTTCCTTTCATGGTCACCTCCACCACGGATCACAGACCTCAACATTTCGGTCGCATATGCCACATCATTGTACACCATCCTAGATACCCCTCCTCTTCCCACCTCTTGTCTCACAGATACTTCTTCCATATTCACTAACGACCTTATGGAGAAGGCCATCACACGACTCCATTCCCATAAAGCCAAAGACATTGTATGGGTACACACTATGTTGTTGCGCTCTATCTTCATCTCGGCACCAACAATCAGAGGGACACCTTTTCTCATGGTATCCCCAGGCTTGTCGTCTCCTCTCCACGTTGGGTATCCAGATCACTGACCTACCTGCGGGCACCCACCAGTACATCAGAGGCCTCCTCTACAGATCATATCTTCATATCACTTGGCAGGGTCCATTGGGGACCAAGAGTGAGTTTTATCGTACACACTTTCTATCTCTTGATCTAGTTGGCTGCCCCATAGTATCTAGTTACTTGCCGAGGAGTATATCACACAGACTGCAGATAGCGATGGGTCAGTTTCGGGTTTCTTCACATCAACTGGCCATTGAGACCGGCAGATACAGTGGCACCTCACAAGAGGACCGACTTTGTAGCTGATCCGGGAGATGTCAGACTTGAGGAGGAGGAGACTAGATGATACACATTCCCTAACACAGTTGAGCACCAGTGAGTGCATATCCCGCCGAAGACAGAGATCTGAGGTACCCATAGGCTACGATTCGGATGGAGAGGCCGCGATTCCAAATTCCTTCATACACCGGCAGCAAAGACCGTGTCAACGGCCAGACAGACAGCCGGCTATTAGGCCACAACCCGACAGCCTACTCGGCGGCAGAGGTCCATGGAACATCTAGTGACACCTTCACAGCATACCATCCACCATTTCTTCCATGCTGATGGGCATCATGATATACGATTCCAGGCTGTTGGACCCTACCTAATTGGGCCAGCCATCTTTATGCATTATATTTGCAGTTATTGTTTATAGATGATTGACCTGTAAGCTCCTATGTGCACACTTGACATGTACCTTTTTCTTTGTCCTATGTACCTTAGGGTATTCAAGGATATTAATAAAAACCTTTCTTTCTTTCTTTCTCTCTCTCTCTCCCAGTATATGTATCTATATCTATATATATATATATAGATAGATACACACACACACACACTAGTGGGTATGCCTGTCGTTGACGGGCGGCGGGCGGCGATCTGGGTGACGGCCGATGATTTGGATGGCGGCCAATGTTTTAGGAGGAAAGCCGATGGTCGTTGACGGGTGGCCGATGTATGTGTGTATATGTACGTGGCCGAAGTGTGCTCGCCGATGGCGGGTGGCCGATGGGGGGGAGGGGTGTGTGTGCATGATGCGTAGAGAGAGAGACCCTTCCCTCCCGGCACACCCTCCCTTCCCTTGCGCCCTCCCCGTGGCCCCCTTCCTTGCGCCCCATCCTTGCGCGTGCCCTCCTTGATCGCCCTCCCGAGTGCCCTCCTCGTGCCCTCCTTGCGCGCCCTCCCTGTGCGTGCATGCCCTTCCTGCACCCTCCCCACGCCCCCTCCCGAGAGAGAGAGAGAGAGAGAGAGAGAGAGAGAGAGAGAGAGAGATCCTCCTCAAAGAGGGAGCGCACAAATATCTTTATATATATATATATATATATATATATATATATATATGTATATATACCATAGGTCCCGCGGTACTGGGTACCGCGGATCCCGGTACCGCGGGACCATACTGGTACCGCGGTACCATGATGGTACCGCGGTACCACAATATAATAATATATTTATTATTTAATATTTTTTTTAATTTTTTTTTACCTAAACCTACCCGCCCCCCTCGCATTTCCTCTGAAATTTTTTTGAGCCCTCTCCGCCCTGCCATCGCTGCTGGTTTTTCTTGCCTGCCTTTGATTCCTTGCGTCGCCCATCGCCCACGCAACGCCCTGCCTTGCATCTGATTTCCTTTGCCCTGCATTCGCCCATTTTCAGCGTCTCTCCAACAGTGAACCCTGCTGTTTTTTTTCCAGCAATCCATCCCTCATTTCATCTGCAATGGTGCAATCCGACCTTTCCGGTCTGTGGGACGAGGTAGACATTGTCAGGCGGGTTGCCGACAAGGCCAACAAGACCGGTCAGAAGATCGTGCGCTGCCGATACTGTCTCGTCGAGTTTGCTGCATCCCTCACTCGCCTTAAAGGCCATCTGCTCGGTGCACGCGCCAAAAATGGTGCCACCTTGAATGCTGCCCCTTGTGGCAGCATGACCGTCCCCGACAGGCAGCGACTACTGGACACCTACGGGCCGCGGCTTGTGGCAGGGGAGAACACCATTTCGGAGGGCGTTCTCCGATTTTGCACCGCTCCTTATGTGACTAACCCAGAGTTGCTGCCTGCTTGGCTGGCACGCACGAGGAGAGGGAGTGCATCCTCCTCTGGTCCCTTTGCCCCTCAGACAGCTCTGCCTCATGCACCCCCATCTGCTCAGATTCCGGTGGATCCCGTCCCATCGCGTCCGACAGTTGCCACTGCGGTTCCACCACCACCCACTGTTGCTCGCACTCCACCAGTCTACGACTTTCTCATGGACTCTCCGCCACCCGAGCAGGCCCAGGATGGTACTGGGCGGGCCTTCGAGGATGTGGAAGAGATCCCTTCTTCCTTCCCTTCCCATCCGGATGACCTCCTCAGCCAGCAGTTTTCGTACCCCATGCCAGATGTTGCCCCTCCACCAGTGCACCCCACCTATGCTGCTGCACCCATCCCTGCCAGTGCATCCCACTCTCCCCATTCCACGTCTACAGCCGATGCATCCACCAGCGCCCAGCCTGTCGCGTCATCGTCCATTCCCGTCACGGTTGGTGCACCGTGCTGGAGGTCCACCACCCGTCGTCCACCAGGGAGAGCCCTCGTGCAGCAGACCATTCGCGGCGCGCATCAGCCGCACATGGACAGAGAGGCCACACAGGCCGTGGCCAGTCTGGTTTACGAGCTGAACCTGCCCTTTGCCATCACCGACTCTGAGCCCTTCAGAAGGGCCTTCCGCCTTGCACAGTCTGTCAGCCCTAGCTGGAGAGTCCCTAGTTCAGAGGTTGTCCGCACACACATGCTGAGGGATAGGGTCGAGTCCTTGTCTAGAGAGATGGAGCCTCTGCGTCGGCACTGGGCCACTTACGGTTGCAGCATCATGTCCGATGGCTGGACTGATGTCAGGAGGAGGCCGATCCTCAACATACTGGTCTCCAGCTGCATGGGCACACAGTTTTTGAGGGCAGTGGATTGCAGCAGGGGGGGGAGAGTCATATCTGCAGAGTTCATGTTTGATGTCATCAGGTCTTCCATCCTAGCCATAGGCCCACAGCATGTCGTCACGGTGGTGACGGACAATGCCACGAACTGCATTCAGATGGGTGTACTGCTAGAGGCCGAGTTCCCTCATATTGTTCATACCCCCTGTGCAGCCCACGGCATAGACCTTTTGATGGGGGACATTGGAGCACTTCCCTGGGTTAGAGCCATCGTCCGGGAGGCCCTCTTCCTGGTGACTTTTGTCACCAGAAAGAGGCGTGTTCTTGCCATGTTTCGGGTGTTTAGCCATCTGGACCTCCGTAAGCCAGCCCCCACGCGCTTTGCATTCGACTTGGTGGTCATCGACCGTTTGATCAGGTGCAGGGCCCAGCTTCTACAGATGGTTGCCAGTGATCTTTGGGGTGCCAGTACATTTCCGCACACTGAGGATGGGGAGCACTTTTCTTCCACGGTGAGGGGAGACCAGTTCTGGAGGGATGCACAGACATTGTCAGGACTGCTTCGACCACTCTACATTGTGCTCCGCATGGCTGACAGCGAGGGGTCGACACTTGGACTGGTGTATGAGCTCATGGACCGGATTGGACAGTTCCTGCAGCTGCCCATCTTGCAGCCAGAGAGGTAAGCGGTACAGTGTTGCAATTGACCTTTATCTTTTCAGTACTTGCTAGTTTGTTTTTCTGTCAATGTTAAGCTTTTTCGTAATGCCCTAAACCACATGCCCCTCACCTGCAGGATGACAGAGCTGAAGTTCATATGGGAGACGCGATGGAACTACTTCCACAGGAGTATCCACAGCGTTGCACACATGCTGCATCCCCTCTTCCTCTCTCCGACACAGATCGCAGACAGGGAGCTCGAGGCCGATTGGCTTCAGTACATTCACAGGGTGGGTCCACACATAGGTTTGGATCCTATCAGGCTCATGGAGGAGCTCGCTGCATTTCGTTTCGGCATGGGCACATTCGGCCACCCGGCTGCCCAGGATCCAGAGAGGAGGCAGCTACCCATTACCTGGTGGACCATGTTCGGTAGCACATACCCATCTATACAGCGTCTTGCACTGCGTGTCCTTTCTCAGGTATGCATCTCATTTTATCCTCCATTTTTTGTGTTTCGTTGAAGTTTCACCTTTGCCACAATGTGCTGAAGTATTTCAATGCACGCACCACAGGACTGTGCTGCCTCTGTGTGTGAGCGTAATTGGAGCACATGGGCACTGATTCACACGAGGAGAAGAAACCGGTTGTCAGTGAGTCAGTTGGAGCGGTTGGTGTTCTGTAGCACCAACGCACGTCTCGCCAGGAGGCTTCCGACCATTACGAGCGCATTGCAGGTGATAAGCTAATCTTTCATAGCATGTTGGTTGACTCCTGGTATGTTGATTTCATTTCTTGAAAAAGTTGTCTCTCTGACATGCAAATTTTAAACCTTGCAGACGAAGATATCTGATTTGGAGCGCCAGGTTGACTTGCCTACGGACAGCACCCATCCCATGCCTGCAGATGACCTGGGCACACAGTTGATGGCAGAGAGAGAGAGGGAGCTTGCCGAGATGAGAGAGAGAGAGAGCTTGGGCTTGAGCACAGAGAGCCCCCATTGTATGAGGCAGATGAGCCAGTGTCAGAGGATGAGCATGATGAGGATGAGCCCATTCGGGTTGTGTTTGCCAGACCAGAGAGGGATGAGGCAGATTATACAGGTGCAGGGCACACGCCACGGGCAGGGGTCACAGGTGCATCACGTGGCAGAGGTGGGACACATGGCACAGGTTATACCGGCAGACAGGCAGGGCACACAGGGGGGGGCAGTGGCATACCTACCTATGTCGACATGATGGAGGAGGCTCTTGATAGAGGGCAGAGTGGTTTAGATGCTGGTCCCGCAGATGTTTGGATGCGTGCAGCACAGAGTCATGGCCGTTACTACGACAGCACACCAGAGGAGGCACCTGATGACTTTCATTGCACAGATTGGGAGGCCATGCAGGGTCTACAGGGTGCACATGATGAGGCACGGGATGAGGCTTGGGTTGATTCAGGGGTTGGTGCACAGGATGATTCAGAGGTCGGTGCACAGGATGATTTAGAGGCTGGTGCACAGAATGAGTCCCAGAGCCCAGAGCATTTGTATTCGGATGCCCAGCTGGCCGACTTGGTTGCCACATTGGATTCAGAGGCCTTGCAGATGCCGAGTGTCAGGGCGCCCCCATCATCTCTTGCCAGCATGCCACACACAGAGTCCCAGCCAGAGCAGCCGCATGAGGTGCCTACAGTTCCTCCAGCTCCTCAGAGGGTGTATGTGCGTCGCACAGCTCCTCCAGTGCCACCGATGCCATTTAGGCCTGCATCCCCTCCATCGCCGTCCACTTCTGCAGCACCAGGTCTCCATGGCAGGCCACCATCTGTGCCCAGGTTTTCTCTTGCAGCGCCCACATCCACAGTGTCTCCTCCAGTGGCAGCACCCACGTCACATCCTCCTCCTTTGGCAGCACCCAGGATGTACCAGTACCGGCCACCACAGCGCCCCTTTCAGTACATATCGCCACTGTACTCGCCTCCTGCACAGCCAGTTCCTCCACCTGCAGCAGCCCCACGGGCACACACTCCACGAGCTCATCCTCCTCGCTCAGTTGCACAGGGAGTTCCCTCTTTTGCTTCCCTATCCCAGCCGGCCTCAGCTTGGGCCCAGCCTAGCCAGCCAGGTGATTTGCATGGGGGTGACGAGGCATTGACAGCTCCTCTTGTCCGCAAGAGACCAGGCAGGCCCAAGGGTGCACCGAACAAGAAAGGCAAGGCACAGAAACTGCCAGGGAGGAGAGGACGACCACGCAGGGCTCCAGGTACAGGTAGAGGTGCAGTATCACAGCCAGTTGGAGCAGGTGTTGTTGGTTTGGCCTGCTTGGGGGCTGATGCGGAGGCTGATTGGGAGGATGAGGATGACGAGTCTTCCCCCTCGGATACACAGCCCATGCCAGTTCCAGACAGGCAGAGATATCGGCTGCGAGAGTCAGCTCGGGGCCCTGAGTTGTCTCCAGAGCATTCGTCTGAGTCAGAGCCAGAGCATTGATTGTGGCTCTATTGTTTTAGTTTCAGTAGTTTGTCTCTAGCAGTCGGTCTACCATTGTACTCAGATGATTTTTCACATTATATACAGTGTTTGGCCTACATTATTTGCTGCACATTGTGCGTATGTCGCTCTGTACATGTGATGCTTTATTTTATGTTGAAGAATTCTATGTGCGTGTGTGAATCCTATTTTCATTTAATTTCGTTTGAAGTGAATGCTAGCTTCACATAGATGCACCTACATCATGAGCACAGCAATCACCCCTACACCCCAAACGACATTGAATAAACACATGTAATACATCTGCATTTAAAAAAATTACAAACATTGCATCTTACATGACCAAGCTCGCGTTGCACAAAAAACAACTATGTATATATTCAACCGTTGTATCAGGATAACATCACATATACTGTCATTTTTTTAAGCAGCCATCTAGTTATTTGCTGCACCATAAACTGCCGAAAACTACATAGCAACAGTCCGCCACATACGGGTGGACCTCATCTATTCTAAACATCCCTCACTGATCCTCCACCGACTCCTCGCCCTCGTCTGGTGCATTGTTTTGTCGCTCTCGCTCTGCCTCCCGGTTAGCCCGAGCTGCCTCCTGGTTAGCCCGACGTCTGGCCGCCCTTTCCCTGACCATGATGAGCTGCCGTCGTGTGAAATTCATTCCGATCTGCTCATCCAGATCCAGCTCGACAGCGGGGACAGGATCCACAGCGGGGGCGGGTGGCTCCGGTTCCGGATTTCTCTATCGAGTCTGTCGCAGCATCTCTCGGATATCTGCCTCTTGCTTCCGATGCCTCTCGTTGTGCCTTCGGATATCTTCCTCAAGCTTTCTCCTGGCTTCGCCCTCGGGCTTCGGTGGTATTCGCTCAGCCATCTCGATCGACCTTCTCCTCACAGCACCCTGATCCTTGAACACCCTCTCACAGCACCCTGGCTCTCAAACAGCCTCTCACAGCCTGTCACCGGCTCTCGCTTGCTCTCTCACTGTCTATCACTAGCCCTCTCACAGCCTCTGAAAATGCCGACCACAATGGCATTGTGAGTGCCTATTTATCCCCACAGCCTGATCGGCCATGTGGATCCCCATCATCCCTCCATGTGCCTCCGTACCCGCCCCCATGTGATGCTCCCCCCTGTGTTGGTCTCCCATTGGGCCCATGGTCTGCTCACCCACAATGCCCATGTGCCTCTGTACTTGCCCCCATGTGATGCTACCCCCCTATGTTGGTCTCCCATTGGCCCCTCGGTCTGCTCACTCGCAGTGCCCATGTGCCATTGCAACGGTCCCCTGCATCATGTACTGTACCCTCTTTTTTTACACCCAGAACCCCCTCTTTTTACTTTTTTTTGTCCTTTTTTGGTAGTTAATATGCAAAAAAAAATTACTAAAAATATATTAAAAAATAAAAAAAAATATTAAAAATGGTACCGCCCTGGTACCGCGGATCCCAGGGCGGTACCGTACCGGCGGTACCACTGATATGGTACCGGCGGTACCATACCAGCGGTACCAGAGGGTACTATGGTATATACATACATGCCCGTTCCATTTCGGAACGATGAATAGGAACGTCTGTTTTATTTTATTTTTTCAGAACATCATGAGGTTTGTGATTGATTATACTTCATTTTGGGATCTTATTTACAATTGGTACATCTATACTATATGGTTCTTCTTACATCTACAATTGTCAGGCTCATTTTACAATTTACTTACATTTGTAGCTCATTCCAAGTTTCCTTATGGTTTCGCTTACGTTTGTGGACCATTTAAGGCTGGTTAGTCTTATGATTGGTTTTTGTACTTCTATGCTATCTCTAATGAGCATTGTCAGAGTGTCCATTTTGGTATACCATGTCTTATGTTAGATATCCCAACTTCGGTGGTGTCTATGATTTTGGTTAATGCCTGTCAATAGCATTCCTACCCTAGTTTGATATCTATCTTAAAAATTCACATTTTGAGGCACCTAGCTTATCATGTTATACAAACAATTAGGGGTTTATACATTATCAAATTAAAGTTTAGAGCTAACCATGTCTAGTTCAAAGACAAACATGCAGTTGGGAGACTTTGAAATTAAGATCCAAAACTGCAAAGGATTTTGACACTTAAAGTTGTCAATATGAGACAATCACATGCAGTTGAGTCTAGGTCACAAAGCTATGATATCGGCTATTATGGGTGACTCACAGGTTGTTCCAAATGAAAGATCATATGATCATGTTTTCAACTGTATGAACAGCATGCACAAGTGATGTGCACCCACAATCATGTCACCAATCTCTAGTCTTTATTTAGCCTTGCTATTGTTCCAAGTATTATACATGCCCAAATGATCATTGTTCTACTGCACAAAAATATCTTATTGAGGTCATACAATTCATCTTCCACTTCTACAAATAGGTAAAGGCACATGCTACCTTGGTGATTCAAATGCTTGACCACATTTCAACACTTCTGCATTGACTTTTCTTGCATTACGACTTCGGTCAAGCCTTCTCTTTGACATATTATGATTTAAGCTATTTTATTTCCTTCAGCATTGATGCTCCTAGTTAAATTATGACTTGGTACTTAAGAGTACTTCAACAACACATACTGAGTCAAGCATGGAGCCCATGAATCTCATACATATGCAATGAGCACCGACTTTGCATTTAGCAGTGATGGATAAGCTTGCTTAGTCATGTTGTGAGCTCATGCTGGCCCTCGCTAAACCTTCCAATCAGCGATAAATGTATATGATGCATTTCTAGGAGATGGATTGACTACAAAGTAGCGTTTGTGAAGAAAATCAGATAAAAAAGATCCATTTATGCCCTTTGATATTTGGCTACTATGCAGAGCATATCTAGCATCATTAAAGTGTCAGAGTCATTAGAGGGAAGAGCGTCAAAGTGTAGATAATGAGGGAAAGTGATCCAAGAACATCGGCTTGTGACATGAACTGGATTGATGCCGTTGGGAAAGGTGCTCGCTCACACCTCGCATGATCCATGAACGAAGGAAGGAAACAAGATGGAAACTTTGTCCTTCAAAAGCATGACTTGAAATTGATCCACAAAATCTGCACTCTGATGGTCCTGAAATATAGTTCGTTCCACACGTGCGGAACGTGTTCCATTCCATACGCACGGAATGGAGCGTTACAAACCAGAAGGTTCGGAACGGCATCTATGTATGTATATATGTGTATATATACATCTATATATATAGAGAAAAAAATACCTGCATTCATGGTACCCATTGTTGTATTACTATAATTACAATAATTACAGATAATTATTGCAATTATGTATAAAAAAAATTACCTATTGTTGACTCCTAAATAACATATGTTGGTAGCTAGCTGAGTGCTATATGGCCACCAGCATCAACATAGCTCAATGTTAGAAGCTATAAAGAAGATTGAATTTAGAACAACTCAGTAGTAGGTCAAAGGTTACAACTTATTGTTGATTGATAAGTGATATTTGGCATTAACTATTAAGATTGATTGAAAACATGTCAACAGTGCCATCATACATGACGTTGTCATAGACGAGTAACTGTGCACATGCCACAAGACACACGAATCATGATGCAAGACTCGAGTTTGTATCAGAAGTTAGAAAGTGTAAGTGATCATGACTGCTGATGGGCAAAATCAGGTAAGTGAGAACAGATGACCTGATTTTGTTGTGATCTGGAACCCTGCTTGGTTGGGAGGAGCTTCATTCTTACCTAAGTGATCTCTATGCTCGAGTAAATGCTAGGTGTTCAAAGATGCTATAGAGCTTATCTGTATATTGTGCCGGGCAAAGGTATGATTTCCAATCAGTGCATGTCTAACCAGTGAGTGCATCAGCAATATCACCGATATGATGCATAGGGCATGGGCATTCTGGGTCTAGATATCCACAGCTCTAATGATTTGCAAAAGGCCTCCACATAACATGGTCATGACAGCGACCCCAAACCCTGAATCAGTGAATCAGTGAATCAATTCATCATGAATCAGTGAATCAGCAAAACTTAGATAATCTCAGGGATTTGTAGGCTCCTACAGTACATAAAGATATTTGCAAAAATTACCATCAGACCGTCAGAAAACCTGTTTTCTGACACCCATATTGCAAAAAGAAAAAGCGTTCTGAAACAGCATTCCAGGACAAAATGCCGCAACGCGTTCCGGGACGCGTAACAGAACGCTCCAAGCATCTATGACTTGTATATATATATCAGACACGGGGGTCCGGGCTGAAGTGCCCGCGTCCACGTCCGACGCCCAGACCCGGACGCGTCCGACCCCCGGACGCGGGGTCGGACGCGTCCTTTTTTTTTAATTTTTTTTTTTTAAGGGCTGGACACGTCCAGAGGACGCATCCGGGGCCCAGAAGGCGTCCGGTCCCCGGACGCGTTTTTTTTTATTTTTAAAAAAAAAAGCAAAAACCCGCGGGCCCTGCGGACAGTCCACAGAACCCGAGAGCAGGAAGAGAGCGGAAGAGGGCGGAAGAGGGAGAGTGTGGGAGAGCATAGAGTGATAGAGAGAGAGAGAGGGAGAGAGAGAGAGAGAGAGATGGTGTTTGTGCCCTTTATCATGGCATCATCCCGCATCTTTCGAGATGCTATCTCTAATGTTGCAGTCTGCGAGCCCGGCTACACACCACCCACAGCCGACGCACTACGAGGCCCTTTACTCCAGGACCGGGTTGCATCAGTCAGAGAGAGACAAGCCGCATTGCATGAGGCTTGGGATAGATACGGCTGTTCCATCATGGCTGATGGGTGGACTGATCGTCGCAGACGTCCACTCATCAACGTGATTGTTTCCAGTTGTTACAGTTCCATGTTCTTGCGCAGCATCGACGCCTCCGAGGCAGGGAGAGTGCATTCGGCCGAGTGCATTTATGACATCATTCGCGTAGTGATAGAGGAGGTCAGGCCACAGCGCGTCGTCCAGGTATAATATTCTTTCATTAGTTGCTTGCTCATTTGCTGCTTGACGTTGATACAATAGTTCTGCGTAGTTTTC
Source organism: Diphasiastrum complanatum (assembly GCA_029204225.1). Taxonomy (NCBI): domain Eukaryota; kingdom Viridiplantae; phylum Streptophyta; class Lycopodiopsida; order Lycopodiales; family Lycopodiaceae; genus Diphasiastrum; species Diphasiastrum complanatum. The sequence goes on along the minus strand of CM055104.1, from coordinate 50,670,103 downwards.
GATTGATTGCAATGTGTTTCCGAGCTGTGAATTGATCGTGTGAACGTATCAACTGCCGCGGTATGGGGGAGCTTCTTATGACAGACTACCCCTCCATTGTCTGGACTCCATGTGCCGCACACTCACTGGACCTCCTCCTGCATTCCATCGGGCGCCTGCCTTGGGTCAGTGACATTCTCACGAGGGCACTTGCGGTTGTGGACTTCGTCACAGGCAAGCGCCGCATGACGGCCCTTTTCCGCACATTCAGCAGGTAAGCTGCCACTTATTTTTTGACTCGTTCAAGATGCTCCTTTTTTTTTGCTCGTTTCATGTGTGCCTCTCATTCCGTTTGTCAATGCAGGCTCGACTTGAAGAAGCCCGCTCGCACCCGCTTCGCCTACCAGTTCATCATGCTTGAGCGGCTACACAAGCTCAAGGGTGAATTGCGGCACATGGCCACTTCGGCAGAGTTCACCGCCATGGACCTGTCCACGACCCCAGAGGGCTTGGCCTTCCACGAGATCCTCTTCATGGAGCCTTTCTGGGTGGATATGCAGCAGCTGATGGACGTCATGCGCCCCATCTACTCTGTTTTGAGGCTCGTTGATCGCGAGGGGTGCACGATGGGCCTCATTTACAAGTTCATGGACCGCATAGGCGAGTCTCTGCAGCGTTCTGAGCTGGACCCTGCCTGGTATAACTTTTTTCCGTCTCACCATCCTTACTTCCATTTCGCACTCTGTTTCATCTTGCTGCTGCAACACGATGGTATGTAACTGTTGCCTCCACGTGGTTTGGTCCACAGGTTGGAGCCTATCAGGCGCTTGTGGCAACAGCGATGGGATAAGTTTCATCGGCCCATTCAAAGTGTGGCCCACATACTGCATCTGCTGTTTCAGAGCGAGAGGCAGTACGACGATGCAAAGCTGCGTGCGGACTGGTTCGCATACATCCGCCTCCTCAGCAGCGACATTGGGTTCCGCAGCAGGCTCGAGGTGCAGAGGCTCGGTTCCAGGTAAACTCTTGATCTATCGTACGTTGTCGTTCGTTCAATTTCCCTGCGTGGGCTCAAGTGTACTCACGCACATCGCTGATCAACTGCAGGCACTCTCTGGGGCTGTTCGGCGAGGACCTTGCACGTGTCCGAGAGAACAGGCTCTTGCCTGTATCATGGTGGGAGAGCTACGGCTACGGGCAGCCAGACCTAAGGACGCTCGCGCTCCAAGTCCTTTCACAGGTATGTTGTCTAATCTCATTCATCCAACCAGTTTTCGCATTTTCTCTACAAGGTCGGTACTCACTCGAGTTGTTGCCAATTAATGCAGGACTGTTCTGCTTGCGTGTGCGAGCAGAGCTGGTCAGCGTTCAGCCTTGTTCACATGAACAGGCGGAACCGTCTGACGATGGAGTGGTGCAATGACCTGGTGTACTGCAACACTAACACCAGAGTGGTTCGACGCATCACGGAGAGCATGAGGGCAGGAGGCGCACGCGCCCTACTCCTGCAGGTATATTTCGTTGCTCTGTCGTTTTGCTTTCGCATTGGTTTGAGACATTCAGTTTAATGCCCTCTCACGAATGATTGACTTGTGCAAGTCAATCCCGATGAGTGCCTAGTTGCAGCGGCAGATCATGAGCCAAAGCCAGAGGTCGATCTAGACAATGCCGCTCGGTGTGCTCTGCGGGGTGAGCTCGACGATGATGCTGATGCCGATGAGACCACCATCACAGGCAGGCAGTTCTTCCCAGAGACCCCCCCGTGGCAGAGGGAGACCCCCAGGCAGGAGTGTACCACAGAGGGTTCCTTCCTGTAGACCCAGAGGCAGGCCAGCCAAGAGGGGGCGCACTGATGAGTTTTCTAGTCTCTTGGCAGGCGTTGGCCCAGACTTAGAGGAGTCCCAGATCCCTCCAGACTTTGTATTTGACACCCCTGCAGATGCATCTGGCACGCAGAGGGATGATTTTTTTAGCACGGACTTGTAGATACCGATACACACTTTAGCATCATGTATAGTGGCATCAGATGAGATGTGGATATTTTTTTACAGTATATTTGTGTCATGGCTAATTTATCGTGGTTGCTTACAAATGGTTAGCTCTATGAAATTTGAATGGTTAGTCAGAAATGGTTTGCACCGTGCAAGATGAGAGAGAGAGAGAGAGAGAGAGAGAGAGAGAGAGAGAGAGAGAGAGAGAGAGACCAGCACATCTGCATCTCATTCATAACATATGCATCATGTTCAACCATTTGACATAACATGGTAAACCCCACACCCCAACAAATGGCACAGTTAACATAACACCCTAAACCCTAACAAATCATCCTAAACCCACAACCCCACAGCCATAACCATCAAAACAAGCCACAAGCATAATCATCATAACCACATCCATAAACATCATCAACCCCACCCATGTCCTCATTGTGTCGTAGGCATTGCACCACAGGTATGTGCAAATTCAACATCAAAGCTGCACTTGTGCAGCATACACTTAAACTTGCGTAGAATGTATAAATGGTCCAGGAATACAGTCCACTGGTTCGTGGAGCGGGTACGTACCCAAGGGACCGAGCCTGGCCCGATTCCGACATCGTCCGGTCAAAATGCTCGTTCGACGGGTTGGAAACGCAATTAGGTCAATTGAAATGGACTAGTTTTGTAGCTATCCGTCCGATGGTCCCGTTTCTCCAAATGGGATCCGTTTCACGTGTCGTCTGTTTCGGCCAGCGAACAACCTCGATAGGAACCTGTGGGAGCAGACGGGACGAGGACCGGACGGACGGCAGGCCCAGTACGTCCTTCCGAAGTTTAGGGTCAAAACAGGACTACGGGGACACTTTGTCCGCTCGGGACCTGAAAACTAGGAGATGTTTCGGAGCCCCCGTGTTGGTACGCAAAATTTCGACATCGTATTGTAGCGTGTTGAAGTAGTGCCATAACTAATAAGCAAGTTGTTGAAGTTCATCCGGGAAGAAACCGATCTCATCAACCGAGTCACAGTAGTGTATAGCTTGTCACTCTTCTGGTGAGCCCTAATTTCCCCCAGAGACTTCTGGTCCTGAGAGCTTGTCACTGGATTTGGTGAGCGTGGACCTCTCCCCAATCCTCTGGCAAGCACTCACTTCTTTGAGACAGTCACTGATGCACCCGAAACCCTAAACCAGTAATATGTTTGCCATACAAACCATCATCTTCACTCGAAACCACTCTCAGATCTTTCTTTGCCGCTTTTTTGGAGCCTAGTTCCCAATGAAGGTTCGTAATAATTTATGAACTGCTCATTAGCCATGGTTGTTTAGTAATATCTCAGTTATGAGAGGCATGGCCCAGTGGTTAGGTCGTTGCAAAAAATTTTGCAAATTTTTTTGGGTACCGTTTTCCTATTTTTTAACAGGAGGGGGCGTGGGTGCCAGACACCCTCTGATAATTAATTCCGGGGGAAAAACAGGGGCTATAAATTGCTTTTATTTTGCTTTTGGGATGGGGGACAATGCAGGCAGGTGCTTGTATTTTTTTTTTTTTTTTAAATTTTTTTTTTTTGAAAAAAAAAGGACGCGTCCGAACGCGGACGCACCCCTAGCGCGTCGGCGTCCGCCATCCGCTTCCTTAGATATATATATATATATATATATATATATCATAGTACCCCGTGGTACCGCTGGTATGGTACCGCCGGTACCATAACAGTGGTACCGCCGGTACGGTAACGCCCTGGGATCCGCGGTACCAGGGCGGTACCATAATATTAAAAAAAAAAAAAAAATTCTCGTGTTATTTTCGCAAAAAAAAAAAAAAAAAAATTTTGGTACCGCCGACCGATATAGTACCGCGGTACCATATATGGTCCCGCGGTACCGAGATCCGCGGGACCTATGATATATATATATATATATCATATATATATCATAGTGGCACGTGGTACCGCCATTATGGCGCCGCCCAAAAATCCGCGGTTATGCTGGTACCGCAGTTATGGTACCGCGATTATGGTGGTACCGCGGTTATGGTGCTGCCCAACAATCCGCGGTACCAGGGCGGCACCATTTTTTATTTTTTATTTTAAAAAAAAAATTAATTTTTTTTTTTATTTTAAAATTTAGTGGGCAATATGGGTATCAACTTGAAGCTCTTGACGAGAGCAGCGCATTTATGCAGGTTGCCGGTGCTTTCAGCTACAAAATGTGTTAGATAACTAAATAATGCACCTCTCAGTTTAGTAGTCACTAGTTAACCGTGAGCTCAGATCTGTAAGGCCCCCGTTATGAGGAGAAGCCATTACTGAGCACAGTTGTTAGTATAGGGTCTACTGTGAGACCATGATGCTTATGAGATGGCTAGATTACAGTTTCTAGATAGCAGCAAGTCTTGGGGGGTCCAGGGGGCGGTAGCCCCCTGACGGTACGACCTCTTCATGATTTGGCCTTCCGACTCCCTGAGCAAAAACACACTTTTTGGTGTTTTGCAACCCCTTGGTCCTTTGGCTGTTCGCTCTCCTCAGAACCGGCAACCTGCATAAATGCACTGCTCTCGTCAACAGCTTCAAGCTGATACCCATATTGCCCACTCATTTCTATTTTATTTATTTTTTTAAATATTTTTAAAAAATATATTATATATAACCGCGGATCAGTATGGATCCGCGGTACCAGTATGGATCTGCGGTACGGGATCTACGGATCCTGGTACCACTGGATATATATATATATATATATATATATATATATATATATATATGTATGTATGTATGTATACATGAAATTTGCACCAACTCCAGGAAAACACGAATGATGAGCCAAGCGTACATGGAGTAGCCACGAAAGTATTTGCGACTGCCTTCCTGACTTTCGAAGGTTTGAATCGATCTTCGACCGCATCGCTCATTTGTCTAACTAAGCTGCTCTATAGAAGGGGACGTAAACAGGCTTCGCTACATGCACTCCAACCATCATTGACAATAGAAACAATCAGGTGCTCGCAACTTCTTGGAAGTAACCAGACTAAACTCCCTCTCTCCCACTGAAAGTTTTGAAGAAAACTCAGCAAGAAATTCTCAACCCTAGGATGCAAAGAACTGGAACTTCATGAGAATATGATTCCAAAAATGTTGATACAAAGTTAATCGAACAATGAGAGAGTCACCAACAATTTTTTCTGAACTAGGATTTGTGAAGATGATTCCTAAGTGAAATGACATGGACCTCCAAGCTACCATAATATGATTCTTTTCAAAAAGCAAAAAGTAACATACAACTTAATTTACATTGCAACTACATTCAGGAACAAGCACCATTGATACAAGCAATTTCCAAAAGTTATTACATAAAGGGGTTCGTGAACCTACTTACGAACTTACGCCAAGGAAAAGATAATGCAAAGTCAAATAGACAGCATTAGAAGGGGAAATCTAGAAAGTAGATAAATGAATGGACCTAAACAATGAAAATATTTACAAACTCCCTTTAACTAAGCAAAGGCCCAGGACATTTCGAAAATCCCTGCTATCCGAGAGTTACATAGAGGTTTATAAGGAGGGTTACTAATGTCTCCTCATTTGTTACATGATAAAATGAGTACCTTCTATTTCAGCTGAAAATTTTGCTTGTTTTATTTTTCAACTTATTAGTTTCCAATTTACGTTCAACTACTTAGTGTAGTTTCAGCTATACATTTGAGATTTCTAGTAGATTTTCATACATGGTAGCCTCTGTGTGATAGTTCAGTTATTGAAAGGGGCACAAAATCTACAGCATTTAACCTTGCTTCCATATTGGATGCTGCAGCAACAAATTTTACGTTCAGAAGTTAGGGTAGAAAACCCTAATCTTTGTTTTTAGCCATAACTTTGACAAAAGACTTCCGATTTCTAATCAAATTGTTGCATCGAGTCCCTCCCAACAGGGCGCTCATGGGGGCATCAATTTTTGGGTCAGCCTACAAAAGGGTTCACCCAATCCCTAGTTTTTCGAGTTTGGTCAACCACCATGATTTTCAAACTTTTCAGCAAGTAAAATCAGATCTGATTACCTCGATTGAAGCAGATGCTTGTTCTACACTGCCAAGCACAGAAATCGGAGTATTCTAGCAAAAGGAGGATAATTTAAATTTTTAAATTTTGGTTCACCAGAAGAATGGGCAAGCAATGAAGGGACGATAAAAAAGCAACCGCCACCTTTTAATACAGAATCACAGTGTCTATTCTCAACAATAGAGAGCATATTTTGTAATAATACATGGATTTTGGCAGACCTGGATATCTGGATCAGCACATATATACTTCTTAAGGGTTTTGTCTCCAAAAGCACGAGAAACTGCAAGAATGCCACCAACACGCCATGTACCTGCAAAATATTCTCTTTTGCTTAAACAAGACTCATCACTCTTTGGATTCCATGCTGGACATGAAAGTATTTCAACAACTCAAGACTCGAAAGCAACTTCTTTCTTGAATAAACAAGCAAAACACGCCCTTTTTATAGTGTTAATGTTGTTAGTAACTTGTTACTCATGTAACATATACAGACTTCTGATAATTATAATTAAGAAAATTACCGGCCCATAAGACAACTCCTCCAGCCTGCTCAATGCGTTGCCTTTCATCCAAACGATTGGGCTTGTGGTCTGTCGAAAGAGGCACAGCTATTTCATCCAGATTTACATGTCAGTTTATCCCTACAGCACTTGCTTATAGCAATAGCTTATGCTTCAAGTCTTCTAAGGAAGGAAGCACATAAATTAAAATGTATAGCCTTTTGCATAGCAGAATGCAATAGAAGAAAATGAGGTGCTTAATTAACAAAATAAAGGCCAAATGTTAAGGGCACCTACCTTGGCCCCCTCTACACAGTACTACTCTAGAATCTCCAACATTAGCAACAATCAACCGATCCCCAACCAAAACGGCTGTTGAAGCTGTCGAACCGCAATCTCTTTGCGGATTGTTATCAGCAATTTTCAGATAATCTAAGTCAGTTTGTCTGTAAACCTCAGCTGTTAATACACAAGAGAAGCCAACTGGTCAAGACAATTACTTAAACTGACTGCCCAAAAAGAATTTGGTATGAATTACACTATCAGCTCTGCTATTCCACCAACAACCTACCAATAGCTTCCTTGGTATCAGTAACAAATTGAGGATGATTCAGCAAATTATCCAACAAATTTTGTTTCACGTACTCTGCTGCTCTAGCCCCACCATGACCTGTACCAACAAATGACCTATCTTTTTGTCATGCTCTCAAAGCTGATCACCAGTGATGGTTATCAGGGTTTATAACTCTACAGGGAATATCACCACCAATAATAAAATTTAGATTGATTTTTTTACAAGTCATCAAATCACAAACTTAGGACTACAGTGTCCCTAGGTGTTGCAGAGTAACACATGCAAGTCACCTGATGCTACAACTTTAAATCCACGATTCACTTATAGCCAAGAAAACCTTATCAAGCTATGTTCTAAGTTGTGTTCATCTGGAAATTCCAAAGAAACTTCAACTCAAAAGGTCTAACTTATGTAGCTCCATTCATGAGAAAGTTGCTTCAGCAGCTCCAACAAAAGCTATAATTAACAGCCCCAAAATACTAGATGTGCTTGAAGTTTCTCAGCAACAATGTCAACCATATACTTCATGCAGTTATCACTTATTACATCCCATTTTCTACAGCATTTTGAAATTGACTTGTGATGCATCTCATGCGGGACAAGCATGTTACTTGAAGATCAAAGCAGATTCTTAACAGTTCTTGAATGACATAATCTGGGACCACAAAACTTCACTAAGAGTATACCATCAAAAACTCCAAAAAGCCCCACCACCTGGTCATTGACTCTAGAGATTCTTGTTTCAAAATAATCCTCCATAGAAGCCCTCCTTCCACACAGACTTGAATAGCCATAGCTAAATCTGCCATCTTCACTGAGAACAAAAACTCAACAGTCAATTGTGGTATCTATCTTTAGGGACATAACCACCAAAATACATAGACAAATATGTGGCATTGACAGCTCTGCTTTCTAATCAAAATGAACATGTGGCCTATAAGCCTACAATAATATAACAGTTTATAGCAAACTTTTAAATAACGATAATAAATGTAAGACTTCAGCGTTGGTAACATACATCATTACATGCATGAAATATATAGCTTCAAAGTGGAACATCACACTTTCATAGCAAACTTTTAAATAACGATAATAAATGTAAGACTTTAGTAAATAATACAACAGGGGCTGCTGCATTGCACCTCAATGTTCCACGTTCCAATCCAAACATTTGGAAAGGAAAAAAGAAAACAAATCAAAAAATTTCTACTGGTTGAGGGGACATCCAGCATATTTGTTTGCAAAAACCTTGAGGTCTTGTGTCAAGTACTATGGTGCTATTTCTGAGGCCTTCGATCTTTTTGTGAAAATATGTGGCAGTTTTCCACTTTCAGCATTTTTGGCATGAGTATATGTTTGCGCCTAGATCAAGCTGTTGTTACTTTTTTCCACATTCTTGTTGACGTGCAAGTACCTAAGAGTATTACATGTTTTATCTCAGTTGCATCATATATTTTTTGATGCAGCTTTATCACACTATTACACTAGTTCCAGCTATTTCCATGTCTACTTTCTGGTTTGATTGTTTCACCTTTTGTGTCACCCATTGTTGCCAGACCTTGAATTTGATTCCATTAACGAATTACAGTTTGCTATCAATTGCCTCTTTCTAGCTATCGTGCTATACAATGAAGCCATTTCAAAATAAATACAGGTTATTATTCTGCAAGTTATATATTTGATAGGCTGTGAGTACAAATCAGGGAATAGGGCTTTCTTGTCTCTTGATTTTCAGTTCCAACTTGCTAATGTATGTTCGCTAGCTATCTAGAATCATTGCTGCTTTACTAATTTTCAACTCATGTCTTTCGAGTGCTAGTTAATGTCAGGCTTTTTATCTTTTTGCTCTTCAATATTAGCCCTCATTGTGATTAGATCTGCCCTTAACAGCCAGAGAAGTGATACAAACTTGATACATTGGTCATTGTTCTAATGTATGAAAGCTAACGTGGACAAACATTTGTGCAAGTGACCTCACTACTTACTCACGTCAAATCCAATGGAGTGGCCGAAAGGAAAAATCCAACCATTGTGAAAAGTGCACGTGCTATGCTAAAGACAAAATCTTTGCCTCACCATTTTTGGGCCAAAGCTGCCCACATGGCTGTCTACTTGCAAAATAGAGCTCCTTATAAGGCTCTTGGCAAAACTCCTCAAGAAGTGTTTTATGGAAAACAAACCTTGTGTTTCCCATTTTAGAATTCTGAATCTTAAGCAATGAGTTGCAGCGGATTGCGATCCGCTGAAGGATCTAGGACAATTACATTATTGCTTAGGCATTGACGTTTGGAGGCAACCTCATGTTACTTTTCTTTCACAAAGCAAGTATAGTAGCAAGCTTTTAAAAAAGCACAACATGTTGGATGCAAAGTTGTTGACACTCTTGTTGAAGCTAACCTTAAGCATTCAAGCACCTTGCATCAAGACAAAGTCGATGCTACTTTGTTTTGTGGACTTGTTGGAAGTCGCATTATGCCATTATATGTTGGTATGGCGAGCCAATTCATGCAAGATCCAAGGGATTCACATTCTAAGGCTGCCAAAAGAATACTTGGATATCTGAAAGGCACCTATAATTTTGAACTTGAATTTCACGATGGTAATGAAATGATTCTACAAGGACTTTGTGATGCTGATTGGACATCAAATGCGGAAAACAAGAGGTCGATTTCAAGCTACAATTTCGCATTGGGTTCAAGTGTTGTTTCCAAATTCCTAAAGCAGCAAGAAGCAACCTATAGTTGCTTTTAACTACTAAGGCCAAGGATAGGGCAGCTCAACTTGGAACCAAAAAAACTATTTGGTTCATGAGGCCTTTGGAGAAATGTGAAGAAAAGCAAGATTTTGCAGCTACATTATTTTGTGATAATCAAAGTTGCATAAAAATCCTAAGAATCATGTTCTCCATGCTAGACCTAGGTACATTGAACTTCATTATCAATTAGTAAGTGAAAAAGTCCTAGCAAGAGAAGTTCCATTGATGATCAAGTAACTAACATCTTGACCAAGGGTCTTTTGAAAGATAAGCTTTAGAGACATCTAATGGGAGTCAAAGGAAACAATTTTTTCTTTAAGAGAGAGAAAGCAGGCATGCATATGGTACAGTCAAGTTGAACCAGGCCGTGTAGTAACCTGGTTACTAATGAAGATTGGCTATGACTAACCTCTAGTTGAAGGTTAACAATGAGAATCTCAATCAAGAGGATAGTACATTTGGATTTACACACTCAATCCCAAGGTAAAAATATTGGCGAAAGTCAAGAGGATGCCTTGGAAAAGCATTAATCAAGTAAAGTTGTGCATATTGCAAGAAAACCGTTATGTTTTGTCGTCATGCATTGACTGTGCTGAAAAAATGAATTGGCAAATTGTGAAGCACTACAACTAAATGGCTTTCGTGAGAGGATGGGTTGGTATGATGCTTGAAGAGAGTCACGTATAAATGAAGGGAGTCATCACTATTATTTCAACGAATCGTGATTCCAATCTTCAATGGATTGTGATTTGATAAGAACCCAATTGCAATATGCTTACGAAGTTTGATATGTTGGTACATGAGTAGATATGAGCTTCAAAAGAGTAATCACTTCCTTTTCATGGCTTCAATGATCAAAAGCTAGATCAATCTACACCAATTACATTGACTACCCAAGTGATAAACTTATTGCGCTACCTACCACATTGGTTCATTTTGTATTCTATTGAGTAAAATCAAAATTCTCAATTGGTGATCAGTATACATAACTCCAATATCAGTTGAAAAGAGCTTAACAATGAATGCCATCATAGATATGTTGATTGAACAATCACTAAACATCTTTGGTGCCACTAGATGCCAATTTAGATCTCAATTCACCAATTTGAATTAGATTTTAGAGTCTGAATTGTCCTATGGGAAAAACCAATATTATGGTCATTTATGTTAATAACTTAAATTCATGTGAGATTAATCGAGATTTGATACCTAAGTAGTTAGAACCAAAGATGTAGGCCACGATCCGGAACACGATCCGGAACGCGTTCCGAATCGCGTTCCAGAACGTGATCCGAGATTTCCCATTAGGGTTTCCGGGAACTCAAATTTTTTTTGTTTTTTTTTTTTATATCTGCCAATATGGGTATCATGTGAAAGGATTTCAAAAGAGCAGTTCTATTGCTTGATTTCAGATAGTTAATCCCCAATATCTGGTAGTCACTTCAATCAGATACTGAAGCAAATTGTTTTTGCAAATACGGATTTGCAAATATAACATTGGCTAATCATTTCATTTGTATCTGCTTCAGTATTTCTGCTGCTATTCATTGGTCATTTATTGCAACTAGCTGTGGGGATCCCTCCACAATAAAAAAAAAAAATTTGCAAGTTTTTTTGCGATCCGGGACTAAGTTTCTGGTCCCGGATCGCTGGCGATCCGGATCGCACGATTCAAATCGTTTTTCCAACAGATTGCGATCCACTGCAACTCAGGTTAGAACTTATAGTAGAAAAGACTTTTGTTCATTGAATTTTAGGTTTTAACGGATTTTGTCAACAATACACTCAAATGGTCCATGGAAGAATCATGGTTAACGTTTCTAACTAGATTGCTGAAATTGTTCGATGTTGTAACCTATTAAGCTGCTTAGAATTTGGATGTATGGTGAATGATAATTGATCATATTATGAATACTTGTCGTAAACTGTCATTTGGATTCTGTAATATGTTCAAGGTTCTCAGAAGATAGGACTCAAATAACGATAGTTTGCATTACAGAAATGTAGTTACTCTCCTTCAACGTTCAAGTATAAACCAATTATATTTTTTCAACTTACATAGATAAATATTTGCCATATTTTCAATCTGGTTCTTGGATTCATAAGGTAGAAGCCAATTCAAAAACATTTGGAACGAACAAATCAAATCCATAAATTTTAAATCCATTAGAAGCATCAGTCGTCACAAGCATGGTATAGCAAAACGTACATTAATCTCGATGACAAAAGGTTCAGCGAGGCATATGTTGATCCCCGAGTATGTACGTGCAATAGCATAGCGGGTTTGTGTTACAACTCCCAAGAATCTCCGACTGCCTTGAAGGTTCCGCACACCCCATACCAGTGACGACGCACCGTATCCGCCCATCCATAGGTCACAACCAACCCACCCCCATGCACTGGAGCTATTGACATAATCATGCCCAGTTGAGCCTCCGGCGATAACTGGCATCCCATACTACCAGCCATCGCCCTTGGCTCTCCCTAGCAAACATCTCCTAGCCTGGAGATACATCCTGGCTCATGCACGTGCTCTCCATCCACCAACTCCTGGGTAGACTGAGTGAATGGCAAAAGGGAAGCCCCACCACTATATAGGCATAGCATGGTGAGTCCCATCAAGCACGGTCCTGCCGGTAACACGTGACCACCTAGGATGGTGACGCGTGGCACCCAAACATGTCGATAACGCCAGACCTGCATCATGCCCCTTGCGAGGCCGTCATTGAAGGGCGTACCGTTATGGTACATAACATTTCCCCCCCCCCCATAAAAACTTCCTTCTATGTAAAAAAACTAGGGAATCTAAGTCTGAAATCGTCTTCCTTCTCCCAGGTGTCCTCATCATTTGACTTACCTTTCCGACGAATCAGATGTTCAGAAATCAAGCGATTTCTCATCTGATGACGTCAGGTATCCATGATCCTTTCTGGTTCATGGGGCACAAAAGCAGTCAAATCCTCCAGTAGCACTAGATCATCTGTGGGAATTAGGTTGTCCTTCCCACCAAGTCGTTCCTTTAAACGACTAACGTGGAATACAGGATAGACCTTAGTTCCAACAGGGAGTTCTAGTCGATAAGCAGCCCTACCAATCTTGTTAAGAACTTTGAAAGGACCGCTGTAACGTGGAGATAACTTCGGACATTTCCCCGTTCGAAGTGTCTTAGAGTCTTTTGGGACTCTAAGATACACCCAAGCACCGATCTCAAATTCTCGAGGAGAGCGGCTTCGGTTGGCATAAAATTGGGCTCTATCCTGAGCCGATCTAATGCTTTCCCTAGCCACCTACAACATTTCCTGCATATCATGTAGGAAATCCGTTGCAGCTTGTACCTTGAGACCTTTGAGTCCAACGAAGATAGGGGAACGAGGCTGAAAGCCTTACAAGAGCATAAAAAGACTAAAACCAGTGGCAGAATGTTTCATACTATTGTATGCGAACTCAACCATTGGGAGGTACTTTTCCCAATCTGATTGTCACCTGGAAACATATGCGCGAAGCATATCTTCCATCGACTGGTTGACACGTTTGGTCTGACCATCGGTTTCTGGGTGATCCATAGACGATAGACTTAAGGTAGTTTCCAGTCTTTCAAAGGCCGCTGCCAAAACTTGCCAATGAACTTGGAATCACAATCACTAACAATATCGTTCGACAAACCATACAACCTGAACAACTTTTCAACGAAGAGTTGAGCAAGTTCAAAAGCTATGACAGTAATTTTTGTTGGAATAAATTGCGCCATCTTGGTTAGTCTGTCAACTACTACCCAAATGGCATCATGACCCTTCCCAGACTTAGGAAGTCCAACCACAAAATCCATGGAAATACTTTCCCACTTCTTGCTGGGAATTTCCAACGGATGTAACAGACCAGCTGCTTTGAGTCTTTCTGCTTTATTAACTTGGCACTGTTCACACTTTTGAACATATGCCTCGACATGACCTTTCATTTTTGGCCAATAAAATTCTCTCTTAACAAGGTCAAGTGTCCTCTGTATACCAGGGTGTCCCGCATTGGGGCAATCGTGGCACTCATGGAGGATTTGGGCCCTATTGTCCGATATCTAGCACACAAACTTTTCCTCTATGTAAAAGCAAACCATTTCTAATGGAATAATCATCAAGTATCTTCTCTTTGCGAGACTTCTTGGAATCCTGCTTTCCAAGATTATTTCTCACTATAGAGCTTCCTGCCAGGACTTCTTGCCAAATAGGACCGAAAAACTCATCGGCCCGACAAAGATCTCGCAGAGAAAGATACAACTCGGATTGGAACTCAGCAAAGCATAGCTGATTAACCTCTCCAATCCGGCTCAAAGCATCAGCGACACAATTCGACGTACCTCGACGGTACTTAATGTCAAATTTGAACTCCTGAATGAGTTCCGACCAACGGGCCTTACGACCGCTAAGGTCCGAGTACCCAGAATCAGAATTTCTCGATACAAGATCAACTCAAAAAATCTGTAATTTTTTGAGTCCTTATAATTTTTCGAGTCATTGTATATATTTCGATACTTGTAAATTTTGATATTGTCCGACCCAACGATTTGGCGTTGATTGGCCGCCCACTTTGTACATGCATTAACCGAAGTGAGACGGTTGTAATAACTGCAACAAAACGGTTGTTGTAATATTTTGTTGTATATTAATCCTAGAATCTTCATCAGAAAACTTCTTCTGATAATTCTTAATCTGATTAATCTTTTTGTAGCCAGCGTTATCACGCTCAACGACTGCAAGTTGAAGTTATCACTTCAAGCATTGTACTCACTGTTTGGTATTAATTAGAGTGCAAATTCTAAGTCTCACTACTGTATTCTTTCATTGAGCATTTGTCTGAATCATTCAATTTGAATATTTTGTTGCTAACTGTGGCGCTTCCGATCCTACACGCACCTGCTCAAGCTTCCGCTGACTAACCTCTCGATTTCCGACACCGTACACTCATTGTATGCAAGTTTTTGGAGTTATGAGATTTTTACTATATTTTGAGTCAAAATTGGTTTCTCTCTCTACTTGAGTTCTTGATTGTGGATTCTCTCTACCCGAGAGGAAGGCATTTTTATACTTAGTTTTCAGTTGTACAAGTCTACACACATGTGAATGTACTTGTTTGGATGATCTATGCATCTAGAAAAGTGCTCTTGCCTTAGATTGATGGAATAGATCTTCGTTTTCAATCTATGTGTGATCTATGTGCAATCACAAAGTCTTAGGAGATCAATAACACACTTTTGGGCACTCCCACATGTGTGAATTTCAACAAACCTTGCTATAATTAAACTTTGGGAAGGGCGGGGGGGGGGGGGGATTTGACCAAACAAGTGAAAGGGCATAGCACTCTATGATACTGTACTCACTCCCATCCATCTTGAAGGCCACTTGCTTGGAGTGGTAGCACAATACACTCAGTTTCCTCCTTGGAGCAGCCATGGAGTGACTGGTGGGAAAAGAGGGTGAGACGTGTTGAGAAAATGAATGGTGGGTGCAAAAGGGACATACACACATAAAAAAGGTCTCTAAGTATTATTTTAGAAAGGGAGAGAGTCTTTGCTATTTTGAAAATCCACTCATGATGCCGTGGTTGGGGTCATGATAAAATTAAGTTTAGGGTTGTAGGAAAATTAAGGTCGCTTACTAATATAAGGTCCAACACTGGACCTGGCTAGCAATGACATTAGTTTTGACCTTCTTGATGTCTTCAAACTCGAACATTTGAAGGAGGTCCTAGCCATTTAAGATCAATGGTCCTGGCCTTTTAGCATTTCAGGCTTGACCAATTAGTAAGATGGAAGTCCAATTGTGGAGATGGCCCCCAAGGGCAATTTTTTCTAGCCTTGCTTATCACTTCAATGCCTATTTTCTTTTGTTCATAACTGACTTTTGCCATGGGCTAGCCGTCTAACTTGCCATGGCATTTGTGCAATTTTTAAGGATGGCACCAACCCACCTCTTGTATAATATTTAAGAGTGCACCACTTGGCATAACTCACCTTTGCTCACTCATTTTCTTAGATCGCATTCTCGAGCTCTAGTTTACAGCTACCCTAGCTCTCTATTGATCTCATCATACGCAATCTATCCATGCTCTGCATACTCTGAGGGACTCCCATTTTACGTTATTGCTTTGAGGTAATAACTAGTTTCCACACATTTTTATTTTCCTTTAACAATTTTTTTACATTTCATTGTAGGACCTATGCTTAACATATGTTTCCTCTAAGCCTATGCTCATGGTGTGTCCGATTTTGACCTATGCTCATCATAAGTCCTACCTCAATCTATGCTGAACATAGGTTCTCTCTTAACTTATGATCAAAATAGATATGCTTAAGAGACTCGCGATCCGTCATAACTATGAATTTAGATCCGTACATATAATGCCTCCAGATCTTCAATGCATGGATGATAACAAAAAGTTCCTTTTCATAAGTAGAATACCTACTTTGGGTTTAACTTCTTGATTTCGAAAGCCACAAGTCTACCATCCCGATAAAGAATTGCACCCACCGCATAGTCACTAGCATCCGTTTCCACCAGGAAAGGTCTGCTAGGGTCCACTATGTGTAAGATAGGAGCTGTAGACACTAACATCTTCAAAGCCTCAAAGCTTTGATTAAGTTCATTGAAATTATGAGTAAGAAAAGCATCCATGTAAGATTCATCTTTCAAATAACATAAATACGATCGATACTCAGAATCCAAAATACATTAATTAGCCTCATGAGCATTTACAAAAGGTAGATTAGGTTCATCGCCTTTAAGACAAACCATAGAGTCATTATGCAAGAAAGATATACTATGAGAAACATAATCTTTCTTTAACGACTCATTCTTAGCATGAAACCATTCTTTACCTAGGATTAAATCTACCTGATCAAGATTCATAACATAAACAGTGTTTCCTCGAAACGAGACGTACGAAACGACCCCGTTTCGAAACGCCGTTTTAGTGTTCGAAACGACTGAAAAAAAAAAAAAAAAAATTTGAAACTGCGCCATAAGCTTTGTAGTATGTACTGGCAATGGGCATGAACAAATTCTCGCAACCTAATAACCTATCCCTGATAGTATCAATAATTGACTGAGGGAAGTGACCATAGTCACCATACACAACTTCTCCTCTTGAAATTGCATTCTAATTTCTCTAGAGCATTCTCATGAAATTGGATGTATCTACTTGTTACTAGACTATCTATGACATCTATAAACTCCAAAAATTGCACCATAAGCTTTGTAGTATGTACTGGCAATGGGCATGAACAGATTCTCGCAACCTAATAACCTATCCATGACAATATCAATAATTGATTGAGGAAAGTCACCATAGTCACCGTACACAGCTTCTCCTCTTGAAATTGCATTCTCTAGAGCATTCTCATGAAATTGGATGTATCTACTTGTTACTAGACTTTCTATGACATCTGTAAACCCCAAAAATCCTCAGAAACACATTTTCAAAAAAAAAAAACCCTAAAAAAAATTTCCCGTTTCGAACCTGAACCAGACGTTTCATACACGTTTCAAAACGACATACGAAACGCGCCCATAAAACATTGAACATGAAAAGATAAACTATCTACTTAGTTTTGAATCTTCAACGGCACGTGGGAGACAAAGTGGTCCTAGACCTGCTGCTCCCCACCAGCTGCCATTCTGACCGCATACTTGTGGTCACTTGGTGCGGTTGCCAACTATAGCTTCTGCACCAACTTAGCATCAATAAAATTATGCGTAGAACCGTCGTCAAAAAGAATACTCACAGGTTGGCTGCCTACGAACCCACTCATACGAATGAGGTCGTGAGGTCCAAAGACTACAGTATTAAAACAACAATTTCTATAAACTGTTTCATCTTTAAAAGATACGTCAATGCAAGAAATAGAAGAATTACCTGGTGCCTTAAAGGAGCGGCCACCCTTCTTCCGTCTCTTCGGGCAGTCCTTGGAAAGGTGCCTGTAATAGATCCTAACACCACAGTAGGGCAAACACTAACTGATCCACCCAACCTTGCCTACTCCCTGATATAGAGTAAGCCCCTCCTAGCCCAGTGTGAGGACTGGTAGCATGCTACTGCCAAGTGTCGGCCACGTGGCACTGACGTGGCCGACTGCACGTCGGGGCCCAACTGGGGGCCCTATCCTGCTGACAGGGTCCCTAGGCTGTGTTAGGCCCGCCATGGCTATGGACCGTGCTGGGGCACACTACTCACACTGTCTTGCCCTGTTGGTCATGTAAGCTAGACACGACCCTGACTGTGGTATCTGACCTATCTGTGTTCTCTAGGGTTCGGCACTGGTTACGAGCTCGTAACACTCCCTCCCCCTTAAGAACCGTCTTGGTCCTCTAAGACAAAGTCTGGAAAAATCTTGCGAAGGACGCTGCCTCTTTCCCAAGTGGCATTCTCAACAGGCTGATCATTCCACTTAACCAGATATTCTCGGTATAGAGTATGACGAGTCTGCGTCTCTCTACTATCAAGAATCTCCTCTGGTTCATGTGGAGGTTGTTGAGGATCCAATGGGAGAACTAGAACACTGTCCCCTACCAGATTGTCTGATCTGGTTAAGGCTTTTCGTAACTGACTTACATGAAAGACTGGAAAAACCTTACTGTTGTGTGGGAGTTCTAGTTCATAGGTGAGCTCGCCTAGTCTCCTACTGATGGTAAAGGGACCACAATACCTTGGAGACAACTTAGCACACACTCCTGATTTGAGGGTTTTAGAGTCAACTGGGACTCTCAAGTAGACTTTCTCACCAGTGGAGAACTGCACATCCCGTCTGTGTGGATCTGCATAATGCCTAGCTCGATCCTGGGACTGTCTAATGCTACGCTTAGCATGTTCTATCATCTGGTTTAGGTCCTATAAAAAGTTTCTGGCTACTTCAACTTTTTCTTGTTTAAACCCTACAGCTGTGGGTGAGCGTGGCTGAAAACCGTACATCAGCATAAATGGGCTGTATCCCGTAGCTGAATGTTTGGTACTGTTGTAAGCAAACTCTAATATCGAGAGATACTCCTCCCAATTAGTCTGCTTCTTGCTGACGTATGCACGAAGCATATCCTCCAGCACTTGATTTACCCTTTCTGTTTGACCGTCCGTCTGTGGATGGTCAGTGGTACTCATATTAAGTTTAGTATGGAGATGATGGAATACTGCCCTCCAAAAATTTCCAGTAAACTTACTGTCCTGGTCGCTGACTATGCCGGAGGGTAGACTGTACAATTTAAATAGCCCGTCTACAAACAACCTCGCTAACTCTGGAGCTCTAACGGTTGTTTTGGTCGGAATGAAATGAGCCATTTTGGTCAGACTGTCAACTGTGACCCATATAGCGTCATTACCCTTTTGGGTTTTAGGCAGGCCTACTATAAAATCCATGGAGATACTCTCCCATTTACCAGCTGGTATTTCTAAGGGATGCAACAACCCTCCTGCCTTTAAACGCTCTGCTTTATTTACTTGACATTTCTGGCAACTGGTTAAATACTGGTGGACGTCCTTTTTCATACTGGGCCAGAAAAATTGCCTACGAAGAAGCTCATAGGTCTTCTGTATGCCTGGGTGTCCTGCACTAGGATTGTCATGACATTCATATAGGACCTGCTGCCTATAATCCTCTGAATTGGGGACACATACTCTATCTCTATAGAGCAAGTACTCATCCTGAATGGAATACTGTTTCCATTTGAATCCTTGAGTCAACTGACCCTCAACCACTGGGGTTTGCTTGGGTAATATAGGCTCAGAATCCTCAACGTCATCTGACGACGTATACTCGGACTCATCATCATCCTCAACGGAAGCTGCCGTATCCTTGGATGAACTGGCACCAGCCCCGGGAACTGGTTCTAGAGTCTGTAACTGTCTGCTCTGGACTGAGTTCCAGATAGTAGAGAAGAATGCATCATGCTGGCATTTCCCTCTCAAGGACTCGAGTAACTCATTACGAATCTGAGTAAAACTCAGCTCGTTTATCATAGGCATTCTGCTAAGGGCATCTGCTACTGTATTGAATTTTCCACGCCTATATCTGATAGACATGTCAAACTCTTGCATCAACTCTGCCCAACGAGCTTTCCGACCACTAAGCTCAGGTTGATTGCAAAGGTGAGACTCTCATGGTCTGTCAGGACCTCAAAGTTGGCACCATACAAATAATGCCTCCAAGTCTTAAGGGCATGGACTATAGAAAAGAGTTCCTTTTCATAGGCACTGTACCTAGTCTGAGCTGGCTCGAGTTTTTTACTCTCGAACGCAACTGGTCGTCCACCCTGAGTTAGCACAGCACCTACTGCAAAGTCGCTAGCATCTGTTTCGACCACAAATGGCTGATTGGGGTCGACGACTTTTAAAACTGGTGCTGTAGCTAAGGCTGTTTTGAGAGCATCAAAGCTCTCCTGCTGTGCGGACTCCCAAAAGAACTCCTTTCCCTTCCCCTTAAGGAGATTTGTCATAGGGAGTGCTATCTGAGCATATTCCTTGACAAATCGTCTGTAATACCCCGCCAAACCAAGAAAGATTTGAAGTTCCAAAATATTCTGAGGTCTCAGCCAACTGAATATGGCTTTAACCTTATTTGGGTCCATCTTAATCCCATCTGAAGAGATAATGTGACCCAAATATGCTACTTCTTCAACGAAGAATTCACACTTGGATTGTTTAGCATAGAGCTTATGCTTTCTGAGCAGTTGAAACACCTTTCTGAGGTGTTTTAGATGCTCCTTCCTCGTTTTGCTATAAACGAGGATGTCATCTAAAAATACGACTACAAACCTACCCAAGTATGGTCTGAGGACACTGTTCATCAAGGTCATAAAGGTAGCTGGAGCATTTGTGAGCCCAAATGGCATCACCTTAACTCATAATGACCGTGACGAGTCCTAAAAGCTGTTTTCGAGACATCTTCCGATTTTATACGAACTTGATGATATCCCGATCGGAGGTCTATTTTATTGAAAAACTTAGCCCCGTCGAGTTGATCAAACAACTCGTCTGCCCGAGGCATAGGTTGGGTATTTATTCTTAATTGTGACTTTATTGAGGGCTCTGTAATCTACGCAAAGACGCATAGACCCCTCTTTCTTTTTCACCAATAGGACTGGTGAGGCCCATGGTGAACTACTGGTCTGAATTTGGCCTTTTCCAAGATAGTCTATTAACTGCCTAGTTATTTCTTCATCCTCTGTTCGGCTGACCCAATACGGAGGTTTAGAAACAGGTGCTGTACCTGGTACTAGGTTTATTACATGATCTACCTCTCTGCTAGGTGGTAAACCATGTGGTAAATCTTCAAGAAAAACGTCTTTAAATTTAGACAATAAAGTTTCTAATTTACTCATTTTCTGCTGAATAGAACTGGAAATAGAAACTTCAGGAATAAACTGAAAGTCACATAAGAATACCTGATGGTCTTCGTCTCCGATTAGCTGACAGAGCTCTGAACTGCAGACCATAGGGCTGTTGGGAACATCATGCTCCCCATGCAACTAGATCTCTCGGCCTTTATGCTGAAAGCTGAGGGTGTTCTCCTGATAGTTTGTGGAGGGAAGGTCCTAAACTGTAGAGCCAATCTCTCCCGAGAACAATGTCTGTTCGATCCAGGTGCATTATCTGAAAGTTTATTTCATCTTGGTACCCCTGAATACCAAGATTTAACTTACTTACCATAGTTTCCCATATTTTTTTATCTTCACCCTTAGCTAATGAAACTATGTACCTATGCTGACTAGGTACTTCTGGTAGTTTAAGCTTTTTAACCAGGGTGTGGTTGATGAAATTATGGGTTGCCCCATCATCAACCATGACTCTTACTGACTGGTTACCAACTTTCCCATGCATACGTACTAGGTCATGCGGCCCAAAGCTGAAGGGTCTCGCTAGCATTGCAGAGGTCAACTGGCAACAGTGTTCATGATCTCGGAAGCTGCCGAGTCACTGGGGAAACATACAGTCTGAACAAGATGAACTTGTTTTTTATCTTTCTTATCTTTTTTAGTGAAAGGCCCCTTGGGACACTGTCTGACTGTGTGTCCCTTGCCCATACACACAAAACACAAACGTTCTTGTTTGGCTTTCTCAAAATCATCTGGTTTTAAGGGCTGTATGAGTGAAGGGCGTTTCTGAGGAGCTTCACCTTTAATGGTCAGGGGTCTGTTTAAGAGCATGAATGTTCTTCCATTTGCTGAGGAAGGTTTGTAGAATATCTGCATTTCTATCCTTCTCTTCCCCATTAAAAGTAGGAGGTTTTAAGTCTTTAAAAACACTGGGGTGAGACCGTAAAGTCTCACCCGAAACTGATGGAAGTGGAGAAGGGGATAACTGAGAAGTGGAGGGAAGGCTTCCTTTCGCGGAACTCAAAATCAAGTTTTTGAGTTCAGCGAACGAGTCGTCCACACTGGACTTGAAATTTGCTTATGCCAACTTCAGTTCATCCACTTCTGTTACCAATTGGAGGAACTGCTCCTTGGTAACCAGTTCGTCGAGTTCTTCGGCGAACTGTTTCTGTTCTTCTACTTCCATGGGTTCCTTCCCTTTTCTGTAAGTCAAGGCTTCTGTTTCAAGTTCGTCGAAGCCTCTCTCCGGGGGTTGATCAGGTCCCTGAGGAGTGGTCATCTTCGGAACTGAAAGAGAGCTACCTTAACTTCTGAAGGAAAAAAAGTCTAAAAGACTAATTTACAACTGTACAAGGGAAAGGAAAGATGACTTAGCTGGTTCTGAGGACTGTACTTCCAAAGAAAGAATGAAGAGGAACCCTTTCAGCTCTTCTTCAACTGCTTTCAGACCTGCTGTCCGGAAAAATCAGGAACCAGGATGCCAAGATGCAAGCAAATCTCTGATTTCCCCTGATCCTACCCTCGGTGTCAGGTTAACACTCGGGTAGATCAAATTTTCCCAGATTGGAGTCAAAAAACAGATGTACCAATCCGAATTTGTGAAGGCCTCTGCTCGCTGAACTGCCTGCTCTGAAAAATCAAATTCCAAGCTTAAACTGTAGGCAAAAAACTGAATTTGATTTATTGTAGACCCTCGCTGACTGGCCAACAGTTCTATGGGCCCACCAAGTCCAGATTTATGGCCTAAAAATCATCTACAATCCTAATTTTGTTGACTTACTACCCTCGCTATCTGTCTTTCAGATCTGTGGCTACTGAAAATCAGACTAAAGGGCCTCAAACGGATTCCAAAACTCAGGATTTCAGAAGATATTATCAGCGCTGGACCTGTACTTGCTTTCCTCTTGAATTTCCGCTCAGATTACAGTGCTTTACACTCAAAAATCAGAAGTTACTATCTGATTTTGCAGCGATGGAACTACCCCTGAATTCTGGTTCGGATTCTGTTAGAAAAGCAAGTAAATCCACCAAGATTTCCTCAGTAGGAGACTGTTCCTACAGCGCTGGCCCTGCTCCTCTACTTTCTGAGAAACTGAGAAACATTTCGTATCTTCTGATAGCTTTCTCTACTGCTGCTCCTGAACTCCCTAGGATGGAGATGGCTCTGATACCAATGTGATAGATCCTAACACCACAGTAGGGCAAACACTAACTGATCCACCCAACCTTGCCTACTCCTTGATATAGAGTAAGCCCCTCCTAGCCCAGTGTGAGGACTGGTAGCATGCTACTGCCAAGTGTCGGCCACGTGGCACTGACGTGGCCAACTGCACGTCGGGACCCAACTGGGGGCCCCTGCTGACAGGGTCCCTAGGCTGTGTTAGGCCCGCCATGGCTATGGACCGTGCTGGGGCACACTACTCACACTGTCTTGCCCTGTTGGTCATGTACGCTGGACACGACCCTGACTGTGGTATCTGACCTATCTGTGTTCTCTAGGGTTCGGCACTGGTTACGAGCTCGTAACAGTGCCCCTTCTCCATACAGGAGAAACACAACCCGTCACTTTTGGCCTTGTCAAAGTCAGCTCTCTCCAACCGAGGGCGCTTCTGTTTCTTTCCCGAAGGGGAAGATTCGTCAAATACACGCTCTTTGCCCTTTTTGAAAGGAGGGCCACCAGGATTGTGGCTGGTTTCGGCGGACCCCCAACTAATATTCTTTGGGCAAGCCCAAAATGCAATGCAGCTTAAGGAGCACTCCGTCAACACGATTAGCAAACCACGAGGTTGCCTCCTAGAAATCTTGCAAGTAGACGTCCAGTGGTTTCGTCCCCATTTGCAACGTGGCAAATCGACGATAATATTCAAAATCGTCGAGGACAGGCATAAAGGCGGCCTTAAAGGCTACCTGAAAGTCATCCCAAGTAGTTGGGACAGTCGCTCGCTCTTTAAGGTCCTGCCACCATGAATACGCTTTACCGCGCAAATACATGATGGCCGTAGAAATCCGCGAGCTGTCTAGTAGATCGTGCATGGAAAAATGTGAAGTCCATCGATCCAACTAGGCCAAGACCACGTCTTGGTGTCTATCCTTTTTCTCTCCAGTGAAAAACTCCGGAGTAAACATCGGGTGGAGGAGTGCCTGCCGAGACTGGGACATAGCCCGCATTTCGGCCTCTGCCCGTTCATGTTTGGCCTGCATGTCAACAATCTGTTGCTGCAACAAATTAATTGCATGCGTTGTGTTGTCCATATCAGTCCTCGGGGGACTTGGAGCTCGGGTTTCTTCCATAGGAGTATCCATGGGACAAGCAATAAGAAGCAAGAAACTAGAGGAGAAACGGAGAGTACCGGTATAAAAACCGCCAAAAACTGAAAGCTAGAGAAGGAGGGCAGAGGTACAACCGAAAAAGACAGGCTCCAAGATTTGTTTCAATCTTTTGGAATTAACAGCTTAGGAACTAAGTTATATCTTTGGTTTTCTTTTGTTTTCTATTAACTACAAACTTAGCACATGGTTTGCATAAAAAAAACTTTGCTTTGCTTGAAGTGTCGTGGGGAGGTGCGCCACTCCCCTCCCCTTGTCAAATCAAAGAATCAAAGATTTAGATATTACGGGGAGGAGAAGGTACAATCTCCCCCCCTCCACCCGCTCTCCAACGCGAAGCGTAGTCCCTACTGCGCGCTGTGAGGCGCCGCGAACCAGTAGTTTGGGGGAGGTATTATCCCCCCCCCCCCCCTTTTTCCAAAATCAGGAAACTAAAACACTGCAGGTACGGTTCGTACCTGCAACTTCTTTCCCAATAATAATTTGAGTAACAAACCTCATTCCAATCGAGACCTAGTACGTGGACTGGCGCCAGCCAAACAAAAGTCCGAACCTCTCTTAAAAAAAAAAAATTGAACATGAAAAGGGGGTATTTCCAAGGAGATTGGATTATACATACTTTCAAAATAGAAGTTCTAACCCAAACCACCTTAACATTTCTTTTAAAAGATCCATTTAAAAGAAACACAACCATGACTCTAAGTTGTTAACAGAGAACGCATGTTTATGTCTTTTCAACTTTAGAACCAAGAAAAGGTTTCAAAGAAAAGGGATAAACACAAAAAACAACCAGTTTATACAACTAGTTCTTAAAATCCAAAAGAACTCATCTTTTCCCCAAAAATAAACTTGAACAAGGATTTAAAAAGGCCATCAACCACATTCCATTAAGGAATACCAAACCACAAAGGCAAAATGAGAACGTGTGCAACTCAAAGGTCATACCAGTGACGACGCACCGTATCCACCCATCCATAGGGTCACAACCGACCCACCCCCATGCACTGGAACAATCGACATAATCATGCCCAGTTGAGCTTCCGACGATAATTGGCATCCCATACTACCAGCCATCGCCCTTGGCTCTTCCTAGCACACATCTCCTCACCTGGAGATAAATCCTGGCTCATGCATGTGCTCTCCATCCACCAACTCTCGGGTAGACTGAGTGAATAGCAAAAGGGAAGCTCCACCACTATATAGGCATAGCATGGGAAGTCCCATCAAGCACGGTCCTGCCGGTGGCACGTGACCACCTAGCGTGGCACCCAAACATGTCGATAATGCCAGACCTGCGTCATGCCCCTTGCGAGGCCATCACTGAAGGGCGTACCGTTATGGTACATAACAATTTGTAATAATAGTGGCAAGTATGTAACGTTGTCATACTTGCATGCAACAATGCGGGAGTTGGGCGGCCCACAATACTAGTTTGGAACTCAAGTAAAGGGAGACAAGACGTGTAGAAAGATTTGGCTACACCAAGGAGCATATTTGAAGGAGATATTGAAACTGGTTAGGGAGGGAAAAGAGCAAATCAAAAAGCACACCTCTTGAGCGAAAGGTAATATTATCCAAAGACGTGTGTGCCCAAGCATTGAAAGAAGAAAAAAGTGAGATGAAGATGTGCCATACATAAACCTAGTCAACAATCTAATGTGCGAACTGATCAATATAGGATCAGATATTGCCACATCAATAAGACGATTAAGTAAATCCCTCAAAAACTCAAGTGAGGAGCCCTAAAGAGCAGTGACAAGAATTTTGTGCCATGTTAAAGAAGCGTAAGATTGTGATGTTCATACAGATTCAGATTTGGACAAACGACTTTGATGTCCGACGCTTAAATAATGGTTATGTCTACATGATGACAAGGGGAAGACAAATTTGTCTAGCTCAAGGCAAAAGCATCAATAGCACTCTAAAGATATGACCTTTGCATTCATATTGACATGTACAATGACTTGGCAAAAGCACATCAACAAATGTCAAGCTAGAATTGTGTCAGTAGATAGCTCCATCATTGTCAATCTCATCACGGTGGTTGCTTTTGTGTACTCATCAATCTGCTTTGAAAAATAAAGGTTGAAGAGGCCCAAGAGCCTTAAGTGGAACGATGCACTCAAGTGGGATCCTATCATAGGAGTAAAAGGACTTAAATTACATGGACTATATATATGAGGAGACATCATCGAACTTTCTCGTTATGGTTCATTCTAACGAAAAACAACTTAATGCAAGAGTAATCTAATGTTACTGCTCAAGGTGTGCTTCTTTCTACAGTGATGAATGATTGATGCTTGTAATGATGACAATTAGAAAGATCTACACCTTGAGATATAATATGGTACCTAAACGAGAAGATCCAACATGAAACGTTGTTGAAAACTATTTAGTATGCAAGCTGAAATATGAAGAAGTTTTTGATAAATAGATCTCCAAGATTGTCTGCATGCTGGTGAATAGCACCTTGATGTTTTCATGCTGAGGACATACTCATTGAGCAGTCATCGTCTAAATTGCATTAAGTCACTATTTATTGATCAAAATAGTATTAACAATGTGAAGGCTTATGCAGTCACCTATCCTTGTGAAAAGGGCCCAGTCCATGGAGGAGATTAAAGGTTAACGATGATGGATCCGTTGCAAAGGAGAACCTTAGTAAGGGTCAAACCATTCTGTCGAGGATCCGGCCTTGAGGTGAAAGGTCAAAGTCAATATTAAACAATAGTGTCCAGCCTGTTGAATTCGAACTCTAAGAGGACTTAACATCTAGACCAAATATATTTTGTTGGATGGCAGCTTTGCCATTCTCAGGTGGTTTCAAACTACCACAAGGGCAAGTGCAGCAAGCAGCAATAATAATTGCCATAATCTGATATCTATTTGTGAGATTGAAATATCCATTAAAACTTAGAAAGAACATACATGCAACAAAAAAAAGTCAAAGAAAACATATTAAAACAATAGTTTAAAATTCAAGAAACAAAAAGTTTAGCCAACCCACACTGCTCATTTCTAATCAGTACCTAAGCATAAGTTGCCATGTAAGTTTCAAAAAAATCTAGATTTTATTGGGTAGACATAGTCATAGTTTTGTAGTACGATACAAGCAAGTACGGAATGTTATTCCATACCTTAGTTGCCCATTCCGGAATGGAACGCATTCCGTTCCGGAACGATGCCCTCAAAAAAAAAATACGTTCTTTTTACAAAGGATTTAATTCATATAAATACAGCTAACTAACTTAAAAACACAAATATCATTCCGACCAGGAACGTTCCGGAACGTACGGAACGTTCCGACCCATTTTGGTCGGAACGGGCTTCTAAGTTCATACAAAGTTTACTTTAGCTAAAAGTTAACTAGAAACATTCTTTTTTTGAATTTTAAAAAAACACCCAGTTGCCCTAAAAATAGATCAGTTTTTTGTAGCCAAAAAAACCCACCAGAAAGCTTCAGCTAGAAAATCCATAGCTAGAAATGATTGCTTGAAACCTATGCAACTGATTCTGTGAGCCAAAAATGCGCGCGTAGCTACAAAAAAACCAATAGCCCAAGAATGCACTTGTAGCTAAAAACAAATGCTAGAAACATTTATAACTGGAAAATCCTTTTTTCGGTGGCCAGAAACGTTTCAAATGGGAAATCCGTAGCTAAACGATTGGCTTGAAACCAAACTTCCAAAGAATTGCTAACATTAGCTATTACATCTTTGAACTGGTTTAACAGATTCCTATAGTTAAAAAATAGAATTGCTAATGATTGCGAACCCGTAGCTGGATAAAGGTTTATATGTTTGTTCTATACATACGGAAAGATGCATTCAGTAACTTTTGGTATGTAATGAACTCCTACGGATCAATGCTAACTAAGCAGTAAATGACAATAAACAACAAAAATTTTGAAACAACACAAAACAAGAGAACTTAAAGCAAACAAGAGAACTTATAGCAAACATACGAGAAACAAACCAGGCTCCTTTAATTTTATAATCAGTAATCTAAAACTTAGCCAGAACTAAAATACCAAAGACAAAACCTTTCAAAGTCTAAAACTTTTCTACCATACATCTCAGGCTCCAAATTTCAGCTTGCCAGACAATATGGCTGGGTTCAAAGAACAAGCTTGAGTCCTTTGCCACACATGAGCCACTGGAGCAAATCAAGCTGAATTTGAAAGAGGGGAATGCCCTTTTATTAACTAGGGACCAATAGCAGCTGGCCAACCCCAATGAGGGACTTGCAGATCTCCCGAATTTGAAACCACCCTCAGACAAAGTCAAGTATATAGAGGCCTATCCTCCGTGATGGGTGGAAGGGTTAGGAATGTCACACCCCTCAAGTCAGGGCCACATAACAAAGCTAGTACAGTTGCATAAAAGATCAATCATCGCACTACACGTTACCAAGATCAACACAAATGGTAAAGGTAACAATAACCAAGGGTACAAGAAAATTTTATCTATTTGAATAGTGAAGGTCTGATTTTAAAATTTCACAAGCTGTGAATAGTGAATAGTAACGAAGGGAACTTGCAAAAGGAAGTAAAGACCACAGCAATAAGTTGGAACTTGCAATATGTAGGCAAAATTATGTTAATCTTAATTGAAGAAGAACTAACCTCAGCCCGCCCCCACTGACAGGAGGAATAACTTTTGTTTGTTCCTTGTGAGCAAACGCCTTACTGAATAAGATCATTGTTTATATACTCGATTCCCCTATTCCTGCTTTCACAAACGTTGTGATAACTGTCTTGTTTGATATCTTGTGTTCAAATTAATCACTATTTATTTCCTGATAAACGGCATCCATCCAAGTCGCTCCTCCTCAAGCTCGATTTCATCCCATGAGTTGTAGAGCTGACTCCACTATCGATCCAAACAACAGTTCACACAGATCGTCAAATAATATCTTCACGAGTTAAAGCAGGAAAGGAATCAAGACCAGGTAGCGGTACTATCAGCGTCTCCTTGACGATTTCAAATCTCCATATTTAACCAGCAGATAACTGTAACGAAGTGATATTGAACTGGGATTCAAAGAGGAGCCCATAGTCGCTTGTAGGGAAAGATGGCCTCTCTGCGCGGAATCTATCTGATCAAAATCCTCGATACTGTACCACATCCAGCTATTATTCGTTGAGGAAATCTCAACCTTCAACTCTTTCTACGATCTACTGTAGTGATCCACTGCTACCAGAAACCAGATGTACATGTGGATGAAAGCAACTAATAACAATACTAATAACGAAGCAAGATTGATAGAGCAAGCTTAGGCATATACGCAAGCATGATTGCCAGCATGTAGACAAGTAATCAAAATGACAATGGAAACGTACGTCTCGCGGTAGCAGTCCAAATTTCCGGATAAGACACCAACATCAACCACAAGGTAATAATAAACAAAAGCTTGCAATCCACAACACAAATGACAACATAAAACTAAGGCAATAATAATAATAACAAAAGCAGCAATCAGGGATGGAAAGAAGCGTAAACGAATGACAGCGTTTGTTTGGTTAGGAAAGTGAGTGGAAGAAGAAGAAGAAGAAGAGGGGAAGGGAAGAGGCAGCACAGAGCAGACTGCCTGTAGTCACGATAGCAGAAGAAGACGAGAAATGAGGATCGCGACGATAAATGTAATAATTTATCGAGGATAATGCAGATCTTCGAGCAAATCTATCGTCCCATATTTTCTCTCTCTCTCTCTCGTCCTGACCGTAAAAGTTTCAGAAATCGTGACAACTTGCCCCAGTTTTTTTTTTTTCCAAGTAACCTAGGGGCAGCTCTCATTTAGATGGCTTTTAAAGCACTGGCCTCTCTAGGTTTGGCCCCAGCTCAATCAAAACCTGCCACGTGTCAAGTTTTATCCGTATTGTGGTGAGTACATCAGTACACACGCAAGATTACCTCATCGTACAGTTTTCAAGATCATGCCCGCCCTTGCACGCTTGAGGATGTAAAACGGACAGGCAGTACATGTCAGGTGCCCATCCAATACACCTGCCCATCCAATGGTGCACGTTGAGTGACTCTCTCACTAAGCATGCACCATTGGATGGGCACCTCGCTTGTACTGCCTCTGCAAACTCTAGTGAAAGGCCACCAACCCGTGTTTTGATATTAAGTTGGCTAAGGGAAGAATTTGGCTTCGGTTAGGGCCTCCGTCCATGAGACCCGTTCACCCACGTATGGTGGTGTTTTTCATCAGCACGGCCTCTAAACAAGTGAGTAGGTTTGTGAATTTCTCTAAAATTAGGTCCTAAAGACTCGAGCGACCCGTTCAACCAGGTGAAAACGTGAAGTAGCACTTGGGTGAACGGGCCACATGGAAAGAGGCCTTTATGGGGGTTGAAAGCACAGCTTTGTCATGTGGCAAGGCTTTTGAATTTTTCTTTACATGTGGCAATGTTTTATCGGGTGTGGTAAAAAGTAAAAACCGGGGTTGTGCCCTCAAGACGCATCACCCCCACCCACCCCTCTTTGGCTTGCATTAATGAAACCTCTGGAATCCTTCTTTGAGTTTCCCTTCAGTATCCTAAGATTTTTAGTGGGGGGGAAGGCCCTGTCTGAGGGCCTTCCTTGCTGGGAGGACCCTCGCCCGAGGGCAGGCCCTGACCAGCAAGGAAGGCCTGAGGACTTCGGGCCTTCCCCTGCGTAATGCCATTTGTGCGAAGGTTTTTTTTCTAGTTTTTTTTTCGATTTTTTGGGGCTGATTTTTTTACATTTGTGGTGGAATGTGAATGTGGACAGCCAATGATGGGCTGCCACATAGCACAGGCACATTCCACCGGAGAGAGGAGAGAGAACGTGCATTCCATAGAGAGGGGATGTCAGATTCCTAGGAGAGAAAATTGGATGGACATTATGCTCCTGGAGGTGGTCCCAAAATACAAAGGACACCTGAGCACAAGGCATTACAGGCTTGTAACTTGGAGACAAAGTGATAAACTACCTTGAATGGTTGACTAATACTTGCTCAATGGACAAGTTTCAGAACAAAAATGTGTTTTTTATTTTTAGCTTTGTCTCAAAGTGAAATGCTATCTTGATAATGTGTGCAAAATGTTGACTTGTTTGTCTTTGACTTGAGCACAAATATATATATATATATATATATATATATATATATATACATATACATACATACATACATACATGTAATCTTTTTTATCATTATAAATTGCAACGTGTCATTTTCTTGAGTATTGGTTCTTTTTTGTGAGAGTAAAGCCCTCGCCTATGTTTATGAAACTTTCTTTGAGTTTCCATTCAATATCCTCTCTCTTTTTTTAAGGCTTGTCGCAACACAATTGGAGAAAAGTTGACACGTTTTGCTTTAAAGAGTTTGAGCAGCTTTGCCCCAACGCGTACCTTGTGGTGATGACGTGCAAAAAATTAACTTGCCTCTCTTTTACAAGTCTCCAACAAGAATGTTTTGGTATGTTACAAAGACATTGCCATAAATTTCTTGAATGAAAATGTGATCATCTAAGATTGGAAGCAAGGAATCAACTATTTTCAAATCCTAGTTGTCTAGGAACTCTGGCATACTAGTTTCCTTTTTTTTCCCTTATCTCAAGTAATAAACTTCTATTTAAAATGTCTCCATGGGTAGAGATATGACAACATTAATAAACGTATAAAAAATGATTTTGTGAATGCACATAGATAATCTTTATTTCATGATAGTTGTTTTTGATGATGTTGGTGCATTATGGAGATTGAGAGATTGGGCGTGCATGTAATAAAAAAAGAGAGACGTGAACTTTTTGCTATTTATGACTTGTATATAGAGGCATATTAAAGTGTGGACATGCATGCAATAAAAAGAGAGGGACGTGAATTTTTTGCTATATACATGTGCATATAAGGAGTTCTTGCAATAAAGTCCTTAGCAATGTGACAAAAAAAAATTAAATCCATATGGATTGAGGTGACATATGTTGTTATCCTCTAATAATCCAATGTTTTTTTATTTGAGCATACGCTAGTGTACGTTGTACCTCAAAGCTTGTCACGATCTTTGAAGATTACTTGTTTTTTGCATTGTTCTAGATTGCAATGTATTTTGTCTTTATTCAAATATAGAATGCTTTTTAACTTTGAGCGTACACTAGTACCATAAAGCTTGTTGTGGTGTCACTTTGTTTTTTTGGATAGTTTTAGATTGCAATGTAATTTTCTATCTCTTTATTCAACTATTGAATGCTTCTTTAACTTTGAGCATAGAAGTCAATTGGAAAGCTTGTCATAATCTTTCACATCACTATGTTGAAAAATCTTGTCTTCCAAATCCTCCAACTTAAAACTCTTGTCGAGGACAATCGTTCCACTACTCAATTTTGTCGTCTCTTTCAAGTGGATAGTATTTCGGGCTATCAAAATTGGGCTCTCACAAAACGTAACTTCACAATATTAAAATTTCCATAGTTTCTCAAATCATTATAACAAACTAGATGAATTGTGTGTATTCTAAATCTTAAGGTTGATAGCTCCAAAAACATTCGCATGAACATAAAATGTTCTATGGAATGACATAATTGTCTATTTTTCGGAGATCAACATACTTCAAAAATTTTACCAAATTGATTTCAGAGCAAAAAGAAATGTAGACTCTATGCTCACACTTTGTCAACTTTCAAACACTACCTCAAGTGTAGGGCTTATGGGACACAAAGTCGAAGGACCTATTAATAAGGGCCCCACCCCTAGTGCTTTACCTAGCATAAATATCCAATGTTTTTTTTCACTTTCTTTATTGCCACCAACACTATTGGGCATGAAGCGCCCTACATAGGCAATTATGGACATAATGGAACGCCCTCATGCAAGAATCCAAACGGCCCATAAAGCCCCTTGTTGAATGTTTTACCCTACGTAAACAACCAATGATCGTTTTTGTAACTTTTTTTGTTGTCCAAACCATTATGTCCACAATACTCTGCTCCAGCCAACAACTCCAAGGCATTATAGGTTCCCCATAACGCCTTAGATATTCGAGCTATTACAAAAATTGGAGTTGTTTTTGTGACTATATTACTTGGCAATACCAATATTGTGCCCAATGTTTATGATGCACATTTCACATTTGATCTATATCCATAGGATTTGGAACCCTTGGGCTTCTAGAAGTACATGTTCTCACATGCAAACCAAGATTCAAGCTTGGGTCTTTACTACCAAGATGAACACTCTTATCTGACTCATCTATGGTAGGGGCCAAACTCTAGTGAATAAAATTTACTCTATATTATGTTAAGTTTGGGTGCCATTGACCGGCGTATCATAGAAAATTGAATTGTGCTCATTATCTACACCTACATAGACCAATACTACTTATTTCAAAGGAAACTGTTTACCCCGTACATTAGCCAACTTGCATAAATTTTACTTATGTGATAATTTAAGTGTTGGCTCAAATCATGACTTCTATTGCAAATTATCATGGTTTTGTGCTCCAAATTTGGCTTGTCTTTCTTGTGGACGTACATCATAAATATTGTGTAAAATGGTAATGGTACAAGTAGTCAAGTTGCAAAAGAGATGTTGACTTTGATGTAGGCTCAAGACTTGGCTAAAACCAATTAGGAATATTTTGAAGCTTTGTGCTCCAAATTTGGTTTGGCCTTAGGTTCCAAACTTATTTTAGCACTAAGAGAAAAACCCCATAAGTTTTCAAAAATCCATGTTATATTATTCTTCCAGTCTCTATAATTGTTTTTGTTTTCGAGTTCAATTCTTCTTTTCTTTTATCATAAGTTACTTGCCAAATTATCAATACATCATTTATATTGTACATAGGAAGATGTGAAAGTGTAACAATTAACTATTAGTGCAACAAATAAAAAAAGGAGTGCAGAATGGATACTTCCACACATGGCCTTACTTAGATGTAGCAAAAACAAAATTGAGATAGCTATATGAGTGACTAATGGATATCTTTATAAGTGGCCTTACTTATGTAAAACTTCTAAGATAGTGGCTGGCAAAATATACACTACACATTGTAAGGTGGATCCCTTCTACCAACTCACAATAGCAAAGAGGTAGGAGCGACACCCTACTACACACATATGTTAAATACAACGTAAGCCCTATTTATAATGTAATGGACATGTTTTGTCATACTTAGTTGTTTTTCCTTTATAGATTCATGCTACTATGACGACTGCCATGTTAATGGCACCTGAATTTAAAAAGTATGGACAACTCGAGGACCACCTTACCATGACATGGTACCCTCCCAAAAAAATTTAAGCTCTCTATATGTATTTCCTTTCAATTACTTGTGAATTTAGAGGATTTGACATGAACTTTTTTGCAATTTTTGCAAGTTTCTTCTCCCCATGATCCAAAAAAAAGGTAATGCATGGTGGTGTGCTACTCTTTTTATCTCACTATATGAATTTTTATGAGCAAAAATTGTGGTTTGATACATAGTTAAAAATTTGATTGTCCATCAAATTGTGAATATGTCCATTACAAGATACTTTGTTACTCTTTAAGTATGGGTTTATATTTATTATGGTGTGCTATCCTAACAAAGAAAATTTATTTGCATGTTTTTTTTTTTTAATTAAAAATGTTTGAGACAATCTGGCTAGTATGTTGGCCTAGTTGATTCCAAAATAGAAATTATATTTTAAGTCTAAAACTAAATAAAAACAAATCTTAATATTTTCTTTAAATCTCTTTTGTACGCTAGCATGTGTGCTATCCTTTACAACTCTATAAGCATTTGTCCATAAAAATAATAATAATAATACACTATATCTAGAAAGTAGTGACGTGTATTTTGAAGGACTTATTGTTTCGCAATATAAGTAAACATGTATTTAAAGAGTAGCAAAGTGTATTTTGATGGACCTATTCCAAAATTAATTTTTTCAACTACGTACCAAACCACAATTTTTATTCATAAAAAATCATGTAATGGCATGAAAATGGTAGCACACCATATGTGTTAGCTTTTTGTTGAATCATGGGCAAAGAGAAACTCACAAAATGCCAAGGCCCTGAAAACAGTTCCTAAGAGTTGCTTGGAGAATGTGTACTTCTCTCCTACAATTCTCTATGTGCTTTTGTGATTGATAGTCTATTTGAATTATAGCATGATTTCACAATTGACCTTTACATGGTATCAAAGCCCTTGATGAGGTATAGACTAGTAGCTACTAGAAGCTGAATTCTGGGAGAATTCGAAAAAGCATTGCAGTTGATGGTAGGGCTAGCAAGTTGCTTGTCTTTATGCATTTGAGAGTTGTGGTGTTCCAAACTAATCATGGCAAGATTCAAAAGGGTGTCCATAGGTGAATTAATCATTTCTACTGCATTAAATGGCATTGCTTTTGGTTGAGAATTGAGCCAGGAGTGACTGAAAAAACTCAATTTTATAACTCCTTTGATTTTTTTGAAGTGTTTCAGACAGAAAACAAGTTTGCAACAAAATCTACACCATATCATGAACCATCAATATGATGACCAAGGTCGAGGTAGAAAGGCAGAGGTAGGGCAACCTTAGAGGAGCTAGAATCTGCAACTAAAATCTCAAAGAGAGGCTAAGAAATGGCCAAGAAAGCTGGCTGGCTTTGAAGCTATGGTTTACAAAAGCAAAGTCCTAGATCTTGTTCTATAGGCAATCATTTCTAGTGTTATAGATTGTTATAGGCAGTTGTTGGAGGAGGGCAAACTGCTAGGAAAAGATTGGGGAGAGATCTAAGAAAACTTTCAAAGAATTCATTGGAGGATCCATAGCCAAGGGCTTGAAGGTCATGAGAGAGAGAGAGAGAGAGAGAGAGAGAGAGAGAGAGAGAGAGAGAGAGAGAGAGAGAGAGAGAGAGAGAGAGAGAGAGAGAGACACACACACACACACACACAAAAAGGGGCATCTGTGTCCTGGATCACGCGCCCAATGCGAGTCCCCACTATGTGTCAAAGAGTTTCCAACAAACTTGAACTTGAGTGTATATGTTGGCGTGCTTGAGTGTGAATCAAGTTCATAGTAGCAAGAATTACATGCATAACAACTTTGGACACTCTAGACATTGTTACAAGTTATTATTTTACACTCCTACTACATTTGAGATTAAGGGACAATTTATCTAGTTTAATGTATTTTTTGTAGTAATCGAGATTTGACCCGGTATTGACATATTTGTTGGACACTTGTTCCATAATTGGCTACTTGGACTAGTTAGGTAGCTACATATAGGAGAATCAGATGTTAAGTACCGTCTATAGCATTTGCTATATTCGAGAACATGTCTCAAGGTTGTCAGTGAAATTTGGCCATTCTGGACCTAACTCTAGTTTGATAGGTGGTAGGCTCATTTCAAATCACTTGTTAGAGACATGCAGTTTTGGTGTCTCCTACATATAATGTTTTTCCTTCGTTAATCATTTGAGAGCTATGGATGCTTGAGCTATGTATATTACTTTTCCTTTGTTAATTATTTGAGAGCTATGGATGCTTGAGCTATGGTGATTGTTGGTGTGATCTGCATGTTGTACTAGGTCATGTATTTTCCTTCAAAAATTTGCACACTATTGGCGCTTGTACAATATGGCTTTAGGCAGTAATTATGTATACAATATGCATTGTCCCCAACCATGTCAGGTTGCACAAATTTTCCTTCTATCTCTACTACAAGTTCATTTGAAACTAATCCTATTTGTAACTTCTCATGCAAGGGGCACATTTGGAGTTGCATAGCATCATGAGTGTCACATAGAGCATGACAAGTCACATCTTAAAATATGTTTTTAGAACCACATACAACTTGTAGAAGAACACGGTGAATCTGGTGACATGAATAGTACTCGTCGACATGTACTTATTTGCAAGTCGTTGGTGCAGTTTGATATGAGTGCCATCTATGGCACCACAAATTTGTTTTATTTCTAGAACACGTTTGAACTTAGTGATAATATTTTTCAACTTTTGCCCAATTGGGATTGTTGAAAAATGTGAGAGATTTCAACAAGTTTAGTCATTTTTTTGGAGAAATTGTCAATATGAGGCCAAAACTCATTTTAGACTGAAAGATAAACTTTTTGAAGTTATATTAGTTTAAAATACATTCAATAAACACTTTTTGAAAGTGTGGGAAAGTTGGTAGTCGAGTTTGAGAGAGATTCAAATTTGAATGTTGGGTACATTGAATCTAGACCCAAAAATAGTAGGGTTTACATTTTGGAGGGAAAGCCAAGTGGCCAAATAGGGTTTGGACATTCTATAAAAGGATGTAACTCATGGAGAGACACATCTTCTCTCTTCTATCTCTCATTTCATCATTATACATGGTTCTCTTTGGGTTCTACTACTCATTGGTGCACTCTCATGATGTTATCTTGCAATTCTATGTGCAGAATGATCATTTTTTGCTGTTTTCGGTTCCGCACGTGTGAAATACAGTAGGGTACTGTAATTGTACGGACAGCAACCATATTTTATGTTTTGGTTCATGTTTGAGCAGTATCTCTTAGAGTTTGCATCTCATTTTGTATGTAGATGCTGATTTTTCTACACTTAGGATGGAGATCATTCTAAAGTTGGATCAAAGTAGTATGGTCAAAACTATGCCAAAACTAGTTGAAGAAGGAGTGTGAGAGATTTCAACAAGTTAAGTCATATTTTGGTAAATTGTCAATATCACCGTTCATTTTTTTTTATTTATTTTTTATTTATTTCTATCTATTTGTAAATATGTCTTATTTGTTTTCCTCCCTCTCAACCTCAATTTTGTTACCACAAATTTTTTTTCCCTCACTTTTCGCAACTTCTCAGCCCCTCTTGTGTATACCTCTTTTTTTCCTTCTTTCCCAACAGTCTCACATCGCCAAGCACACCAACGCCAAAGACATACGCATGTGCTAAGAGACTGCCACCAAATTCGCAATGGGGGCATGTTAGAAGAGTCTAGTGAAGATTCTTCTAACGGAAAATATCCCAATGGATATCAAGTGAAGGAATCAAGCCGCCAAACTACATTAAAGCGTCGACAAATAACCAACAAGGAGTTCCATAATCCATATGTATCGGGAAAGCCAATACCAAAAAGTCGCCAACGAATGAAAACAAAACCTAGTGCCTCACCAACATATTTTACAGCGACAAGAACAAAAGCATGGCCGAGTCGGCAAAATGACTTACGTCTATTTGTAATATAGCGTCAAACACCCTTAGAAGATGCACTGTACTCGCAAGCCAATGGCACAAGAAGTATAATGTGGAGCCTCATGATCCCACATTATCCAAAGTTATTGTTTTATATTGCAAAAAATTTCAATTTTTATATATGTAAATGTGCAATAGTGCCTAAATTCATGTAAAGGCCTATTTGCATCTTGTAAATTCACTTTTAAGTTAGAACTCGCAACGTTTTGTGTGACGTTCTATAGAGACGCCTTAGCGGATCTCAACCAACATCTTAACGGTTGGTAAACGACATTGAGGCCAATGATCGTTCCTATTAGGTCGACACTTCGTGCCATTGTACACACGCACAGATTTGAGTATCAATAGAGAGAGAAGAGAGCCAGTTTCTATAAGCTTGAGCGTTCTCTCTCTGCCATCTCTTGGAACACTTTAAAATCATCATTTCTTAAGCAGTTTAGGGAGATAGAATACTCCACTAGATTGTTGGCACGACTTAATTCAGTTAAGAAAAAGCTGAAGGAATCGTTTAGAAAGTATACTTGTAGAGTTAAGAATTCAATAGGAAAATTAGGAGCCCAGTATCCGGTTCCTATGCAAAACGAATGGTTCTTGGGTGGCTTGCCTAAGAAAATGGATCGTTATTGTCGATAGAGATTGATGACCTCTTTGGAAGATGTCATTGCCTCTGCCAAAAATCATGAAACTTCTCGAATTTCTCGTAGACGGAGGAATGAGAGAAAAAGTAGCAAAAAGCATAAATCAAAACGTACAAAAGAATCTGAATCATCTACTGAGTCTGAATCGGAATCTGATTCAGTAGATGAGGAAGAGACTTCAAAGTATTCATCTTATTCTTTTTCATTAGAAGAAGAATCTTCTTATAGGAAATTCAAGAGTAGGAATTCAGATAGAAAGAAAAGAATGGAGAAATTTGAAAAGATGGATCCATTAAGGAAGAGTGTTGAGATATTGACAAAAGAAATGAGTGATTTAATAGTCCAGATGTTTGACGTTAAAGCCAAACGGAAAAAAGTGAAACTTAACGCCAATGTTTGGTGTACCGCTTGTGGGAAGGAAAGTCATTCTAAGACTAATTGTCCCAGTTAACAAACTAACTATTTAGAAGAAGAATTATTCCTCTGTCCGGTTAATAATCATGAGGAGGTAGCTTATATTGCAACTCCCACTAACAAAAAAAAACATTATAACAAAACTGCGTACTGGTCAAACAATACACTATTTTGCATAGAGGAGGGATAAGAGAGACCACTCCTCTACCTAGAGTAAGGGGTTCGTACTACAATTGCGGAGCCCCGGGTCACTATTCGCCTGATTGTCCTGAACTCAGGAGGTCAGTAGGATATGTGCCGCTCTGTGCTAACTGTAAAGACAAAGGGCATGTCACTGCTGAATTTCCTCAACCACAACAGCCATGGTCTAAACCGAGGTTTGTTAACTCGCCTAGAGAAGATGAGCTTCGGCCATCTAAAACTAACATTGACATGATAGTTCAAAGGATAGAAGTAGAGTCCAAATCACAAGATCAAGACCGTCAATGGCCTAATTTAGATGTAAAAATAAATAAAGTAACTACTAGAAGTAGTAAAGATGTTTCAACTCTTAAAGATAAGAAGAAAACTAAGAAGACGAAATCTGTGAAAAACACGACAAAAAAAGAGAAAGTCGCATAACAGCCAATAGAAATTTCTAATAGTAAAGAATTAGACCTTGATAGGCCTACCGAAAAATATTATGATGTTGATATTAGTTCGGAAGCTAAAAGCTTTTAGACGAAGAAACCAGAAAAGTTAAGAAGCCTAATGTTCTTACATCCAGTTATAAGTAGCAAGATACCTAGAGATCTATTGCCACTTAGAACTCATTCATATGATATAGTGAAAGACCTTGTCTCCAACAATATAACTTTTAGAAAGTTATTAGAGGATAATCAGTATTATAAGAAAGAAATTAAGCAATTTTTGCAAAGGAAAAAAAAAAAAAAGCGAAGTTACCATTAGTCAATGTACAACTAGTTAACTATGGTGATGAAGGTCAACCCGAGATTCAGGTAGTAATCAATGGCTGCAATTTAGATAGTGTGCCCATAGATTCCAGATCTAGTGTAAATATAATGACTGAAGAAACAACATACGAGTTAGGCATTCACCATAGAATTCTCCTATCGGTGATCTTCTAGTTCCGATGAATATGACGAAGTTCAGTTTTTTGCGAAATTTGCAAAACATGCGAAATTTCTGATACGATTCACATTTCATCCAGTTTGAAAAACCCGTCACCTTTGGTCCAATAATTTCCAATGTAGTTTGCGAAATTTGCAACACTTGCACCTTCACATTTTTGGCCATATGTTGTAACAAAATTTGTGACACTGTTCACATTTCATCCAACTTGTTATTTCCACTGTTGGACAATCCTTCACCTTCGCAAAATGTGCAAAAAAGATGGCCACTTTGCTACATTTGTATTTTCTGCTACATTTTTGCAAAAATGCCAACACCTTCTCTTCATTATTGTCACTATATTCTTGCGAAAAATGCGACACCATTTGGGAATATGGTATGTTAAGTAGATCCACCATTTTTGGGAACACGGAAATTGCGACACTTCAACCTTCGCATTTTTCGGGATTTACCTTCGTTCCATGTTTGAGCTTCGGGAAATTTGTGAAAAAATATAAAATTGTGCTAGTATGTTGCATATCGTTTTGTTATGTTCCTTTGTTTCCATCATGTTTCCATGTTAACTGCATATTGGAAATATGCAAACAACCCGACACCTTTGCGATTATAATTTTCATGGTAGTTTGCGAAGAATGCGACATTATTTTAAAATTTATCATGTTGCTCAATTTACCATTTTGGGAAAGCGGGAAGTGCGACACAATCAACCTTCGCATTTTTCGCTCATACATTTTTTGCCCATATATTTTTTGCCCATATATTTTTTGCTCATACATTTTTTTTTTCGCTCATACATGCTCATTTGTTATAACAAAAAAAGCGATAGTCTTCACTACCCATAGATTGTATATTATTTATTTTCGCAGTTCAATACTCATAAATATCGAGCTAGACTTTTGCGAACTGAGCGAAGCATTTGTGTATTTTATTTATTTATATTTATTTATTTATATTTATTTATTTATTTTTGTTTTTTAGGACTAGATACTTTATTGTTGAGACTGTACCTTCAAAATGAAGGACACGCTTTTATTAAATATTTGTCTAAACCGCCCATATATCATTAATAGACCAAAAACCTCAAACACTTTTGTTTTTTCGCCACCTCTTTTCCATCACTCATCTTGCTTTCTGATTTCGTGAACTTTTATGATTAAGCTCTCTTTCGCCATCGCTCGTTTACCATTACTATCGTTATGGCAATTGTGTTCAAAATGCACCTAAACCAGTCTTATGGGTTTTGTAGCCATTAACCATACGAGCATGGATTGGAGGACTCCTTCAATTCGATCCATCAGTAATTCTTATAGATGTGTGCCATGAGCTAATTCGAAATCTGAGTGAAACAGAGGAGGGACATATTTCCAGCATTGTTCGAAATCAAGAGATTGTTATTACAGAGAGATTTTATTGTCGTGCCTTAGGTTTGCCTATGGATGGCAGTACGCTTGTTACTAAGCCCGACTTCATCACTAGGAGCGGAGCTTTTCGGGAGGAAGCTTATCTGGAGAAAAGGGGATATAAGCTTTCTTATATCAGAGATCCCAATCTCAAGAGCTTTGTGCAGTTCGCTCTTGCTTCCATATTCTTATCAGAGCAAGAGTACACCATTTCCAATACAAACATGGGATACCTGCTAAGAGCCTTGAATGGAGAACCCATCGCCTTCGAACAGATTGCTTTTAAGCAATTCTGTAAATTAGTAAAGATTAATCAATTTTCCAGGCTAGGATTGCAGTTTGGTATTCCATGTATGCATGCCAGTATTCTGTCTATGTAGGAAGATATTAGAATTGCGCCGGTGCTGCCAGAATTAGCCTCTTTAATTGAGGGTGATTCACAAATGAAAACATCAAAGGCGACCACCATAGAGATTGCATCATCATCATCAAACCAACAACAAGGAAGCTCAGTGAGGATGTCCTCTCCATCATCCCAATATAAGCCACTTTCCAGTGTAGAAAGGAGCCGAGAAGTTGAAGAAGAAGAAGAAACAGAGATTGTGAAAATATTTTGCATTTTGAGCTTCCAGATAGTAAAGTCAGTATCATCTACCTTACTTGATTTTGATATTATTATCATTCAATCCTACCATTGTTAAACAATAATATTGATCTATAGCAACTTTTCTTTGACGATTTGATCTCTTTCTAGAAGATCCACATTGTCCTCATAAGCAAGAAGGTTGTACAAACTTCAAGCTGAAGTGGTGGGTCATGACGCAAGTATTGTGGATATTGGTTTAGTGAGCACGAAAAGTTTGGACATATGAATGTTAAAAGTCTATAGGTCTTGAGGAAATATAATATGGTTATTGATTTACCTCAAGTTGTTTCTAATCACAAGTTTGGTAAGAGTTGTGTCTTAGGAAAACATCATATGAAGAAATTTTCACCTAGTACTTTTAGGATGAGAAATGTTCTAGAACTTGTTCATACAAATTTGTGTGGTCCTATGAAAACTTAGTCTTATGAGAGAGCAAGTTACTTTATGGTGTTTATTAATGATTATTTTAGGAAAATGTGGATATATTTTCTCAA
Organism: Diphasiastrum complanatum; assembly: GCA_029204225.1. NCBI lineage: Eukaryota > Viridiplantae > Streptophyta > Lycopodiopsida > Lycopodiales > Lycopodiaceae > Diphasiastrum > Diphasiastrum complanatum. The sequence goes on along the minus strand of CM055104.1, from coordinate 50,626,683 downwards.
GAATATGAGTGAGGCATTCAAGTATTTTACATGGTGTAAGACATAGGTGGAGAAAGAAACAGATAGATAGATTAAAATACTTCATTCGCATAAAGGGGAAGAGTAGCTTTTTGTAGAATTTTAGGTGTTTTGCAAGGATCATGGTATAAAGAGACAATTTGCAAGTATGGAAATGACTCAACAAAATGGAGTTGCAGAAAGGAAGAATTGGTCTATTATGGAAATTGGTTGGGGCTTGCTTAAAAGTAAGAAACTTTCAAATATGTTCTGAGGTGAAACAGTTCAAATAGCGACTTATCTTTTGAATCAAAGTCCTACAAAAGTTGTAGAGAATCGGACTCCAAATGAAGCTTACACGGATTGGAAACCTGATGTAAGTCATTTGAGGGTTTTGGGTAGTATTGCATATGCTTACATACCTAAGGATTCGAAGAGAAAATTGGATTAAATACTACAACATGTTTACTTCTTGGATATGATAGTCAAGAGAAGGGATATAGGTTGTATGATTTGGAGAGTAAGAAAATTATCAAAAGCAAGGATGTAATTTTTGATGAGAATGGATCTGATAAAGATACAAAAATTTGTTATGATAGGATTTCCTATCTGACAAGATCAATAGGAGGATCATCATGAGGATGAGGATGAGGATGTACACTTTGCCTATATGGCTGCAGTGTTGGAAATTAAAAATCCATGTACTTTCAAGAAGTTGAAAAAAAGGATATTTGGATGAAAGCTGTTGATGAGAAAAAATTAAATTATAAAAAACAAGACTAGGAAGTTTGGTCAGTTATCTATAGGTAAAAGGCTATTGGATGCAAGTGGATCAATAGAATTAAATATAGATCAAATGGTTCTATAGACATAAGGCAAGGTTGTTTGCAAAAGAATATGTTCAACAACAAGAGATTGACTATGAAGAAACTCTTGCACCAGTTGCTAAGATAACTGCTATGAGGATAATTTTGTCATTGGCAACTCATTTTGGATAGAATATTCAACAAATGGATGTTAAGAGTGCATCTCGAATGGATTTTAGGAGGAGGAAGTCTACATGGAGCAGTTAGAGAGATACATAGTAGCAAGATAGGAAGACAAGGTTTGCATGTTGGACAAGGCATTATACGAACTTAAGCAAGCACCCAAGGCATGGTACACGAGGACACAAACTTTGCGAAGCTTGGTTTTCGGAAGAATAGTTCAAAGCTTACACTTAATATTTTGATCATGGATTATCATATTGTCATTGTAGTTATGTATGTGAACGATCTTCTTGTCATAAGTTTGGATCGTGATTTGATTCAAAATTTTAAGAAAGATCTCTCTTTAGAGTTTGATATGAAAGATCTTGACTCACTACAATATTTTCTTGGGATATCGAGAGATTTAAAATTTTGATAGGATCTAGTGCAGTATACAGATCACATCAATTAATTACCATAGGCACTCCTCACAAGCTCTCAATGATGGCACAACAGAAATTTGATTGTATTACCAAAAAAATGGTACATATAGAGTATTCACAAACTCCCTAAAAAAAATACTTTGGTCCTAGACCAATAAGGTGATATGGTTCAAGGTTGAGACCCAAGGTTTAGAAAAAAAGTCATCCAATGACTTTCTAACACCTCTCTAGGTTCCATACCTCCATCCAAGGCATAGACACCTATATGCCCTTAACGAAAGACACTAGTACCGTAATCTAAGACACCTACCCTTAGTACTAAGGGTATCCCTTATTCAAGGGTCACGTCACTCCATACCTCCGACTAAGTTATAGTCACTTGCCTGTCCTTATCCAAGGGCAGATACCCTTAATCCTAAGGGTACCTTGCCATTTAGCCCCCAACACTAAATGGACTATTATGGATCTAAAGTATTGCTAGTTACATAGGTATGTAACATTCCTTCCCCCTAAACTTAAATTGTTTATTGTAGAAAACAATTTGGAAAATTCTTCTGGAGATCAGCCTCCTTTTCCCAGGTATCCTCCTCTTCTGATTTGCCCCTCCACCTAACTAAAAAATCTCGAAGCTCTCTACTCCATAGAGTCCTCTGTCGACTATTAACAATCGCCTTGGGTACAGGGGGTCCACTCACTGACTCATCACGAAGAAGTTCCACTAGATCTTCCACAGGGACCAGGGTCTCCCCAACCCCCAACGAGGGTTTCAACTTACTAACATGAAAAACAAGATGAATTCCAACATTAGCTAGAAGGTCTAGTTTGTATGCGACCTTGGTTATCACTTGGATAACCTTAAAAGGACCGCAATACCTAGGCGCCAACTTTGCACACTTACTATTTTTCAAGCCCCTAGAGTGACTAGGGACTATCAAAAACACCCAGTCGTTGACCATGAATACCTTGTGCTTCCAAGATAGATCAGCATAGTGCCTTGCCCTGTCCTAGGCACTTCTTATGCTATCTTTAGCTAGTTGTAACATTTCTTGCATATCCGCAAGGAAATCAACTGCGGCTTGCACCCGTAGGTTTTTCATGCCAACACTAATTGGTAATCGAGGTTGAAAACCATACATAAGCATGAAAGGGCTGAATTTGGTCGCTGAATGTTTTGCACTGTTATATGCAAATTCCACCAGTGGAAGGTATTGTTCCCAATCAGACTGCCGATGGCCCACATATGTTTGAAGCATATCTTCCATCGTCTGATTGGTCCTTTTGTTTGACCATCTGATTTTCGATGATCTGTAGAACTCATACTTAAAGTTGTTTCCAACTTTTCAAATAATGCTTGCCAAAAATTCCTAGTGAATTTTGGGTCACGGTCACTGACAATATCGCAAGGCAACCCGTATAGTCGAAAAAGCTTCTCAGCAAACAGTTGAGCTATTCCTTGGGATAAATCACTTGATTTCTCGAACTGTGGTGAAAATAGGCCAATCAATAACCCTCTGGTTATGATCAGCCTCAATCTCCATCCCCCGTTCGGAAATCTTATTCCCCAAGTAGGGCAATTCCTTAGCAAAAAAGTCACACTTAGACTACGTGGCAAAGAGCTTTTCCCTTCTTAGGATATCCAAGACAATCCTAAGATACTCTTTATGTTGCGCCAAAGTCTTACTGAACACTAGGATATCATCTAAGAATACCACTACGAATCTTCCCAAATATGGTCTGAACAAATCGTTCATCATATGTTGGAAAGTTGCCGGTGCATTGGTCAAACCAAAAGGCAATACCAAAATTCATAGTGACCAAAGCGAGTTCGAAACCTGGTTTTTGGTATATCTTCTGCCTTAATGCGTATATGATGAAAGCCCGATCTTAAATCTATCTTGGTAAAGTACCCAGCACCACCAAGATAGTCTATTAGATCATCCATCCACGACAGTGGATATCTATTATTAACGGTTACCTTGTTTTTCTTATAGTCGACGCAAAACCTTATAGTCCCATCCTTCTTGGCAACCAGAACCACCGGTGATGCCCAAGGAGACTTACTAGGTTGTACCGATCTCTTTTTCAGGTAATCATGTAATAGCCTATTTACCTCAGCCTCTTCCGATGCACTCATCCTATAAGGACGCTGTGCGATTGGAATTGCTCTAGGTATTAGTCAATTTTATGATCAACTGTCCTTTCTGGTGGTAAACCTATAGGAAGGTCTAAAAAAACATCATTGAATTTCTGCCTAGTTCATTATAGGCTTCAAATTTTGTAGATGGCATTTATGTTAAGTTCATCATCATTGCAACAAATGACATCATTATGAAAACATAAATAAACTTTAAAATCAGAATTCTTCATAATTGAATTCCTGTTGAGAATAAGGTTTAACATTTTTTGTGTCAACACTTAAACTAGCCTTAATCTTAATTAAAGAATTCTCGTGCATAAAAGATAAAGATTTTTCAACAAAATCAATTCTCCATGACTTGTTCTTATCAAAATGCCATTGTTGCCCAAGAACAATATCTACATTAGCTAATTGAACAACATGAAATTCTAGTTTTTCAGAATAATCCTGAATGTGCAATTCTATCTCAGGAACAATAAAATCATCAAATCAGAATTACTTCCCGATGCCATTGTCAGACAGTATTTTTTCTCACTTTTTCTGGTAGGAAGGTTTAGCGTCTGCACCAAATTACATTAATAAAGTTATGAGTGGATCCCGTGTCAAAAAGAACATTAACAACTTGATCATTAACTTTACCTTTAATGCAAATAAGGTCATTAGGTTCAAAAACTAAAGAACTAAGAAAACAAACATCCATCTCATTACTTCGAGATAGATTACCTGAGGTTGAAGCTTGTTTTTTGATGCAATCACGTGCAAGGTGACTCTCCTCATTGCACTTGAAGCACGGGTTGTTCTTACGAGCTTCAGCTTTATCATTGCCACCTTGATGGTTTTTAAAAGTTTTCTTGGTTTTCTTAGGATTGTTGGAATTGGGATGTGTTTTACTAACAGCTTTCCTATCTTTCCTCTTAAATTGAAAACCTTTTTTCTGCTCATTAGGCTGTTGACCCCTGGGTGGCTTAGGTGTGTCATCAAAGTATTTTGCAGCCCTAATAGCATCTTCTAGGGTTTTTGGATGGATCCTACAAACATCCACTTGATAATCTTCTGGTAATCCATCAATGAACATTAACATTTGTACCTTAGGCGGAATATCACTATAAAGTGGATTCAGGTACTCATGAAAATCTTGAATAAATTGTTCCAAACCTTTATTCATGGTTAGCTGACTCAACTTTTGGAAGTGTTCATGGTCATCTAAAAGTGGTAGAAAATAATCCCTAAAAAGCTTGCAAAAATCATCCCATGTACAACATTGATTGCCCTTTGCAACTATGTCATCCCACCAAACTAAGGCTCTTCCTTCAAGGAACTTGGTGACAGTGGATAACTTTCAGATTCAGGGAATTGGTTCATGGCAAAGTATTTGTTCCAAACATTTAGCCAAGATGCCAATTCTTCCAATTCACAAATACCACTTGTCTCTTATCTATGCCATAACAATACACAACAAACATAGGCTATTATGGTGATCTTGGTGATGATTTGAAGTTGAAATCACAACTTTCTAGTTTCCAACTATCCACGCTGGACTTGTAGTCATATAACTAGGTTTTTGGGGCCTCATACAATCCATTTTCTAGCTTGAAAAGTGCTCAATTCTCACTATACCTCAATGCTGACCTACAACCTTCTATTAGCTCTAATCTCTAACAAATTTCCAACACTTCATAGGCTCTTATCAATGATGGTCATGGTGACTCTAATTTGAAAAAAATTGCAACCCTCTTTTCAAGTATCGGCTCTGATACCAAATGTCATACTCTCCCTAAACTACACTCATACACAAACCATAGTACAATATGTATAGATAAATCTCAAAACTCAAACTTTATTGAATACACAATAAGTACATCACATCAACAACAAGAAACACAGTGGAGCTGGCTGCCTTGCTTGCTCCCACAACCTTTGTTGCATAGATTATGATGAGGAATGCTTTTCTCAAGGCTCACTTATCTACCATACTCAAGCATGTTAGAAAACAATGATAAACTTATTATTGTTTACGATTTGCTGTTGACAGTTGTTACCAGCTGTAAGAAGCTGTAGGCTAGTCTATACTCAACTACTAGTTTCTCTCTCTATATTCAGGGTCTATTGTACTCTTCATTATTAAGTGTGAGTGTGTGATGGTGTATTCTTCTTCCTCCTTTTCATGTTGATTGCTTATGGTTAATGCTTGGTAGTGTTTATCTGATTATCTATATGGTATCAGAGCCTGATAGTCCTGCATGTCTAATTAGTAGATACAGCTTGACATAGGCTATACAATGAAGTGAGAAAGTCCTTCACAAGAGGTGAAAGCTTGGAGAGGCAAAAGTTGGAAGAAATCCTTCCTTGGAGTATTTTGCAGGTTTTAAAGCTCAGAATCATCAATGGAAAATGAAGACACAGTCCCGGAGGCATCAAAAAGGCCAGGGTAGCATCAGACAGATTGAAAATATGCTGAGTGGGGAGATTTTTACAATACTTCCTAGGTTTTGGTGAAAAGTATCATTTGTGAGAGAGTTTTTCCAAGAAATCCCTCATTTGCTTGTTTGGAGAACTTTAAATCACACTAGACTGTGTCTAGTACTGCCATTCACAATTATGAGGCATTTAGAAACTGAAAAATTGTGATTTCATTGAGTTTTTGCCTACTTTTGTGATTTCGTGTGAAACTTGTGCAAGCAAGTAGGATAGGCATGAAAAACTCAATATTCTCCATCATTTTCAGTGAGAGTAGTGTTGGGATGTAGCCAACTGCAAGGAGAATTGGATTAGTAGCTCATTCCATAAAAAAATTGTTGCTTTTGGTGAAGATTTGAGTAAGAAACAACATTTTTTGGCTAGAAAACCTAACGAATATACCAAGGCACCAACCGTGACCTTAAGGGGGACTGTTGAAAATTAAGCCCACAGTTGCCTCCATGGTGAATCATAACTTAGACAACCAATTACTTGAAAAACATCTACAACGGACTTCCGGCTGATCTCTAGAAAAGGGTAACCAATCCCATTATAAATTTGAGTCCAGATGTTAAGCTCAATAACTTGAAATCATTGAAGACTTGGCCATCTTCAAGGACTTCCACAAACTTGCAATTAGAACAAGTCTGCAGATTTACATTACTTTTTGAACAGTTTGCAGAGATACACTAAGTGTCGCAGAGTTTGCATTGTTTGCACTTTTTCGAAAAATGCAACACTTACCTTCAACTTCTTCCGTTCAACTATTTTGAAGAAGTCAAACTTGTTCATAGTTCAAAAGTTTAACTATTTTTCAGCACCTTCGACTTTATCGCATTTTTCCGAAAAATGGGTCCTCTATTTTTAAGGGTTAAACTGTTAAAGACACCTTCGCCAACTTTTCAAGGGCACCTTCGGCTTTCCCGAAAAGAGCGAAAGAGTTGAACTGGTAAAGAGATCTTCACTTTTTTAAGAGGCACCTTAAACTTATTTAGGACACCTTCGGCTTTTTTCTCAAAAACCTGAAGAGAGAGAAAAATGCCGAAGGTCATCTAAAATGAACGAGGTTCGTTTCTAGTCACTCTGCGAAGTGAGAGAAAACCACTTCACGTAAAATGCAAAGTGAGAGATTTTGCAATGTCCTCGTCTGCGTCAACGATATTGATTTGTTGATCGTATATACCATGTATAGTTGTCATAGAAGCCATATACTTCCAAGTAAAACGACTTTCCCAATTAGGTGACAAACATTCAATGTAATTAATACACGGATGAAATCTATAAATAGATCATCCAAGCACAGATTAGTAGTTGCTCCATCGATGAGACGTATTATTTGAGCCTCCCAATTACGCCGTCATTTTTTTATTGTAATTGCTATTTGTATTGTGCTTCAATGTAATATAGCAGCAGCACGTTTTTATTTGTGTACAACGTAGATGAATGCTTGTTGTGATTGAATGCACTTTGATTGTTGTTTGATCGCGCTTGTTTACTCACTCTGATCAGAACACGGACATTTATGACTTCTTAGTTTTTGATCAGACGATGGCTGTCTTTGACACCCGAGGAACTCGCAATATCATACCGCTCTTCCATTTATTTCAAAACTATACTTCACATTGAATCTGATTTCAGTAGTACCACATACAAACCATCTCTAATCTCTTCGGTGGACTGTACTCTCATTTTAGAGTATGAATTAATTTTTAAGATCATGTTGGGCAATCAAAACACATAAAGATGTGATTATCTTTAGAATAAGCTGTCTATTAGACTGTTTTTACACCTAATAGCCGATTAGAACAGGAGAGCTGTTCCGCAATATTCCTGCTCTCTTCTCCGTTCTCGTTCTTCCTTCTAACTTGCCCCCATTGGATTGGTATCAGAGCTTAGTCCAAATAAACCGAGAGATTAAGTTTGTTCTATTTCTATATTGTTATCATGTCTCATATAGGTAGCTCTTCATCTTCATCACTTAGTGAAACTAGAGTCATTGACAAGTTCAATGGTTCTAACTTCTACATTTGGAAATTGGAACTTAGAATGATGTTGATAGATAGAGATCTTTGGGATGTAGTAGAAGGTGCAGACCTGAAACCAGAAAATGGTGATCAAGCAAAGGCCTGGAGGATCAAAGATCAGAAAGCCTTAGCATGTATCACACTCAATTTGGTCGACTCCCCAATATCTCACGTTACCACGTGCACCACTGGACTTATTATCGAGTCTCTATGAGACTCACTACGTAACCGCGAGATTACATCTTAGAAGGAAGTTCTTTACCCTTAGCATATCTGATTCTACTGGATAATGATGCCGTTATGACCTTGCTTTCTTCTCTTCCAAAGTCCTATGAGCACTTTGTAGTGATGATCTCCACACAACCGGACCTCATCCTTCAAAAGGTGATTGGTCATCTTCTTCAAGAATAAATGCGGAGAAAGACTAGCAGCCTGTCCGTCAAAGACAAATCCATGGCTCTATACACCAAGAAGAAAGATCATTCCAAGGCAAGAATCAGGTGCAGCAGCAATAACAGAAGCCTCATACTCAGACTTTGCATGGTAAATTGTGGAAGAAGCTCTTCTGTAGATTTTGCAAAAGAGCTAATCATGACATCAAGGAGTGTCGCATCTAGATCTACAACGAGACAAAGAAACAACAACAATAGCAACAGCCAGACTCCTCCAACACAGCGGACTTCAAGGTGCAAGACACACATTTGTTAATGGCTTACAACAGCAGCAACGAAGATTGTGATAGATGGAATGGTTTATGAAGTACACAGCTTACAATAGAGACGAATTGATCTACCTCGGAGATTCAAGCACCGTACACATGGAAGGAAAAGGAACAGTGAAGATTGCCTTCAACAACGATCTATCTATTTGTGTTCCCAACGTCCTTCACGTTCCTCAGCTATCAAAGAACTTGTTATCAGTCTCTAAGATAACTGATGAGGGCTACACTATTACTTTCTCATCTGAGCAGTGTACAATACTCGAGGAAGATACTCCTCTGACTACATGCACTAGAGTTGGAAACCTTTATGTACTCTCTAATTCAGCTGCATTAGCTAGTATCTCTAATGAAAATGTAAACGACAGTGCTGTTTTGTGGCATAGTTGATTTGGACACGTGGACACAAGATCACTTTTTTATATGCTTTGTAATAATTTAGTTGATGGTTTGAATTTCCCGTTTTCATTAGATAGGAAATCTTTCTTTTGTGAATCATGCATATATGGGAAGCACTCTAGAAGCAAGTTTCCAAAATCACATTCCATCAAATCAATGCATGTATTAGATCTTGTACATAGCGATCTATGTGGTCCAATGCCAACTCCATCCTTAGGAGATACAGTCTATTTTATCACTATCATAGATGATTACTCCATATGGTCTACAGTCATGTTCACTAAGCACAAATCTGAAGCCTTTGAATGCTTTAGGAGATTCAAGGCCATGGCTGAGACACAAACATCTAGGAAAGTGAAAATACTCTGAACTGATGGTGGCAGCGAATACATCTCCAACGAAATGTCCGACTACTTGGCTGAACATGGCATCAAAAGACAATTCACTACTTCCTATTCACCTCAACAGAATGGGACTGTAGAAAGAAAGAACCAAACTCTTCTCAACTTAGCTAGATCAATGCTACATCAAGCACACCTACCTGCGAATTTTTGGGCAGAAGCTACTGCCACAGCCTGTTACGTGCAGAATAGATCTAAATACACTATGTTTCCAACAATCTGCAGAAATGAACTAATTGTCGCACAGTTTGCATATTATATTTTGTTCACCTCCTAAACAGCTAGGAAGAAGCTAGATCATAGGACAAATAAATGTATTTTCATTGGCTATCTTGATGAACATAAAACTTATAGATTTTATGATCCATCCACCAATGTAGTGTTTGTCTCTAGGGATGCTTGGTCAGAACCATCCTTGTGATCAAGGTGTTCTCTAGCCTTGGCTTCCTCTCGAATGTCGACAATTGCCTTTTTGAGGGTCATTGTAGGATCTTTCGCGAGCAAGGTTCTCATCGTCTGGAAAGATCTGGGTAAGGCTCTCAACAGGTAAGTGAGCTGCTTCTCAACTGACACTGTGTTTTCTCCTCCATAATTGTGTAGTGATAGAAATAGACCCTTCATCTTCCTTACAAAATAAGTGAGATCTTTCTTATTCCACTTAGATTTGTCAACTGATCTTTCAGCATCATTATTTGACTTCCTTATTTCCTTTAAAATCTCGTATTCCACATCTTCTTAGCTTTGGAGAGTGTACTCAGATCAAATGTGAGACTATCTTCGATGGATGAAGATAGCAAGGTTACTACCTTGTCATTTTTCTCCCTCCACTCGCGTAGCTCTTTGCCTGATGTCATAGGCATCTCCTTTGTGCCATCCACCCAGGGGAATAAACCTTCACCCTTTAGTATCAATGATGTCTTAACTTTCTAGGCTAGAAAGTTAGATCTCGAAGAATCCAAAACTGTACAGATCTTGTTTTGTATGCTGATGATTGAAGCCATTGCTTTTGAAGTGTGTTCTCTTGTTAATGGTTGTTTGTTTGAATGCTTAGCCCCTTTGGTACTGATAGCTCTTTCAGTTATGTCAGATTATGACAAAGTAGGTTCTGTTACTACTTATGACAATCACAAACGTGAAAAACAATATAGATGGATTTCAGATATGATTGTTGGTCACTGCCAGCTGTATCATTCCTACAGTCCTCCAGAATGTAGACACACTACTGTAGCTATGTTTTGATTAACACAACATTCAACAAAAGTCAACCAGTGTGCGGAATTGATAAAATGAGTGAATGAGATACACAAACGATGGCAGACAACAATCCATTCAAGATCAGACAAGATAAGAGTGATATGTGCATAATGGCTACAATATCACTCTATTGTTCTTCTTTTGTGTGTTGTATGACAGACCCACAACACAACACGTTGGTGTGAGAGAAGCGGCGCTCTCTCATGAGTAATGTCTCACTTACCAGTGGACTTCTTGGATCTTTGTGGATATTGCTTACAAAACTTGTCTCGCTCGTAGGCAAACTTCTATTCTATATTATGTCTGTCTATCTTGCTTACTAGCATTAGACTTGTTATATAATGCATCAACCAGAAGGTAAATAGTGGTGTCGTGTAACTTATAGATTAGAGTGATTAAACATCTACAACTAATCACGAATTACAAGAGTGACAGATTAGAGTGATTAAAAATCTACAACTAATCACGAATTACAAGAGTGACATATTAGCCACAACCTAGAGTGCATCTGTTGATGTCATGATATCAGATCAGATATCTGTACTTCTTGGTACTTGCATGATCTTGCTGATCCTTTTTGGAACGTGAGGGTTGAAAAAAAAAGAAGACGGCGCAACAATTTTTGTGTTGCTTTGAGTCGTTTGACTTTCGCGTCGTCCGACTTTCTCCTGCTGTACCGCGAAAAAATTCTCTTTTGCAATTTTTTTATTTTTTTGCTTCGTGTCTTTTGACTTTTGTGTTCGCAAACATTTTCGTTAGAATGAGAGCTAAAAGCTAGCAAAGCTTTGATAATAGAAACATTTTGTTTCTTCAGGCCTTTACATGAATTTAGGCACTATAGCACATTTACACGTATAAAAATTGAAATTTTTTAAAATATAAGACAATAACTTTGGATAATGTGGGACCATGAGGCTCCACACTTCTAAAGCCATGTTCAACCATGTAGTCGGACATCTCATTAGAAAGGTATTCGCTGCCACCATCAGTTCGGAGTGCTTTCACTTTTGTAGATGTTTGTGTCTCAACCATGGCCTTGAATCTCTTGAAACATTCAAAGGCTTCAGATTTGTGCTTAATGAACATGACTGTAGACCATCTCGAATAATCATCTATGAAAGTGATAGATTAGATTGCATCTCCTAAGGACGGAGTTGGCATTGGACCACAAAGATAACTATGTACAAGATCCAATACATGCTTTGTTTTGATGGAATGTGATTTGGGAAACTTGCTTCTAGAGTGTTTGCCTTAGACGCATGATTCATGAAAGAAAGATTTCCTATCTAATGAAGAAGAGAAATACAATCCATCAACTAAATTATTACAACGCATGTAGGAAAGTGAGCTTGTATTCACTTATCCAAATCGACTATGCCACAAAATAGCATTATCGTTTACTTTTTCATGAGATGCTAGCTAATGCAACTGAATTAGAGAGTACGTAAAGATTTCTGACTCTAGTGCATGTAGTCAGAGTAGTATCTTCCTCGAATATTGTACACATCTCAGATGAGAAAGGGACAATATAGCCCTCATCAGTTATCTTAGAGAGTAATAACATGTTTTTTCATAGTTGAGGAATGTGAAGGACATTGGGAACACACATAGATAGATCGTTGTTGAATGTGATCTTAATTGTCCCTTTGCCTTCCACGCGTATGGTGCTTGAATCTCCGAGGTAGATGAGTTGATCTTTGCTGTAAGCTACATACTTGGTAAACCATTCCTTGCAAGAGGTTATGTGCTGGGTAGCACTGCTGTCCAAGTACCAGCTATCATAGTCTTTGTTGATGTTGATGTAAGCCATTAACAAATGTGTATCTTGCTCCTTGAGTTTTGTCGTGCTGGAGGAGTCTGGCTATTGCTGTTGTTGCTTCTTCGTCTCATTGTAGATCCAGATACGACACTCCTTGATGTCGTGATTGGCTCTCTTGCAATATCTGCAAAAAATCCTCTTTCGTGATCCACTATTCTCACCTTGAGTATGAGGCTTCTAATGTTGCTGCTGCACTTGATTCTTGCCCTTGGACTAGTCTTTCTTCTTGGTGTATAGAGCCATGGATTTGTCTTTGATAGACAGGCTACTAGTCTTTCTCCACATTTCTTCTGCAAGTAGGTGACCAATCACCTTTTGAAGAGTGAGGTCGGGTTGTGTGGATATCGTCTTCACAAAGTGCTCATATGACTTTGGAAGAAAAGAAAACAAGGTCATGAAGGCAACATATCTTGAATAGAACATCCTACAACTGATAACTGATCTAATAAAGACTTGAAACGGTTAATGTGAAAAGTGATGGCAGTAGAATCAGACATTCTAAGAGTAAAGAACTTCCTTCTCAGATGTAATCTAGTGGTTACATCTTGAGTCTCATAAAGATTTGATAACAAATCTAATGCATCCTTAAAGGTTTGCATGTGGTAACATGGGATATTTGGGAGTCGGCCAGATTGAGTGTGATACTTGCTAAGGCCTTCTGATCTTTGATCTTCCATGCCTTTGCTTGATCACCATCTTCTGGTTTCATGTCAACACCTTCTACTACATCCCAAAGATCTCTATCTATCAATATCATCCGGAGTTTTAACTTCCAGATGTAGAAGTTAGAACCATTGAACTTGTCAATCACTTCTAGCTTCATTGGATGATGAAGATGAAGAGCTATCTATATGGGACATACTAACATTAATACAAATAGAACACACTTAATCTCTCAATTTATATGAGCTACGCTCTGATACCAATCTGATGGGGCAAGGGAGATAGAAGAACGCGAACGAAAAAGAGAACAAGAATATTACGGAACAGCTCTCCCATTACAATCAGCTATTAGATGCAAAACAGTCTAATAGAAAGCTTATGCTAGATATAATCATAGCTTTAAGTGTTCTAATTGCCCAACATGATCTTAAAAATTAATTCATAATCACAAAAACAAGAGTGCAGCCCCCCGCTTTGTGGCAATAGTAACATTTGTCTTTCTTCTTTTTTTTTGCCTTTGATGATGACTCTCCCTCGTCATCATCATCCTTGGATTTCTTGGAAATCCTTTTCCATTCTTTCTGCTTGCCTTTAGCAAGCAAGGCCTGATCCTCCTGTGGAGTTTGCCCTCATGTCACCTGGAGTGGTATTTGGACGGACTTCAATACCTGCCACGATCTCCCATAACTCTTTCTCCATCAAAATGCTCTTCATTTTGAATTTCCAGATGTTGTAGTTAGAAGCCCCATCAAGTTTGCTTGCATTGCCCAAAATTGTCTCATTGATGTTTGCCATTTCCAAACTGCTTGAAACTTCACCTATAGGCTAAAAAGTGTATGACAAAGCCAACTGTGGTGTCAAAAATAAAAAATAATGAACTCCAATTTTTGGCTTACCAGGCCACCCGCCGCTCTTTCGCCAAATTGAAAGCCAAACTGGCATCACTTTCCGAAATGACTCTCATCACCAACTCCCAACTACGTGCCCAGTGGAATGGTGAGATCACTTTCGGCGTGTTTTGAACACTTTCTTCGTGGCAATCACTCTGTTTTGGTGTACCATACTTGCAGGTACAGTCAGGGTGCCCTTCGTTTGGAGGCTATAGCCTTTCGTTTGGCCAAAATAGGCTAAAGGAAGTGAAAATAAGGGCACTTTGAGTTTTTGAATTGTTTCTTCAGTGTGAAGAAACTTCACCCTTCAAAAATTTGGGACCCAACAATTTTTTCAGTTTGAAAATTTTTAATGAAAGGAAAGCCTATTTTGCCTTTCAGTTCTTCAGGGTCCTTTCAAAGTCCATCTCCACCATTAGTTTCAATTCGACGGTTGATATAGTTTTTCGAAATTTCAATCATGTCCATCGATCTTGATGGACCTCCATCCAACGATCCTGTGCATTTGTGTGCATTGAAGATCTGTCCTCCAGCCGCTATAGACTTCGAAACACGGAGTTCCTGGTCCTGTTCACTGTGCGCGACTATCCCGAGAGTCCTCCACGGCTCTCCCTCACGAGTTCCTGCTAGGGTTTTGTGATGGATGCAGATTCAAACTGCTCCACTACCTTCCATAGCTCACGGCCGCCCACGGCTAATTACCAGCCACTTCACAGCTAGGGTGCCCTCCATCACATGTTTACAGAAACGAAAAGGTTCAGAAACCAGAGAGATTCACCATTGTTTAGTTCAAAATCCTAGCTGAGTGAAGAACAACTTTCTTTGGAGAAATGTGTAGCCCTGCGTAGAAATGCGTATGTACAATGGCACATAGTGCTATCCTTATAGGAATGTTCTTCAGCCTCAATGTCGCTTACAAACCGTCAAATGTCGTTTCTGAACTTCTATTGCATCTCTTTAGAACGTTGGAACTTCTACTAGAAATATGAATTAACAAAGTGCGAAATAGGCCGTTACATGTATTTAGGCACTATAGCACATTTTATATATGGAAATTGAAAATTTTTATTGTATATGACAAAATTTGGATAATGTGAGATCATAAGACTCCACATATCCCCTTCCTCAACTGTGCAGCGGCTCGCAAACAATCTGATTTATGTCCTTCTTTATCGCTTTCAACTAGTTGGCTTGCTGTGGAAAATAGCCTTGGCTCGGGCTTCATTTTCTTGTTCCAATGTCAGTCCTTTTATTGCCAGGAAATAGTTGTTCTTCTGGTTGTAGTCTTCTTGGAATGACAAATTTGGATAACCACCCATTCCTTGATTGCCGATTGGTGCAAGGGAGTTATCAATTAATGTATTATTAACAAGATGTGTATACCAATATCCTCGGTCAGGATTTTAGACATCTCGGTAGAAGGGACAGTTAGCATATGTATATTCGAAAAATTTCTCTTTAATATATAGTTGTTGAATAGACAGGAGGGCATACGAAATGAGAGAAGCAATATTTACATGGCTATAAGTATAATATCGTCTAGTTATTGGGTTAGTGGAGTGAAGTATATTATTTGATTTTACTTCTTCCAAATAACGAGAATAGTTAGTTTCCCAATCTGTGTAGATTTCCCACAGATCACGGAATAAGAACTGATGAGTAACTCCGGAAGAAACTGATTTAGAATTAGAAACAACTTCTTTCTCATCAAAAATGTTAATTGATTCTAACTTATTCAAATACTCATCCAATGCTAGACAAATATTATTTTCAAATGTTCTTAGGTATTCTAAGATGTATATATACAAGGATCCTGCAACACATGAATATAGTTAGTTTGCACATTGAACTTATTCTGAACAATGGCAAGGGCGAGGATTTCTTTTTTATATACAGTTAGTCTAGACCATAAAGTATTTATGTTAGAAAAAGTCCAAGGTCTCTCCCATTGTTCTTTTGTGTAACCAAAAAGTTTAGGTAAAAAAAGGTAATCCATTCTCCATTGGAGTTCTGGACTACAAAAAGGTGGAATAAAAAATTTTAGTTCCCGATGAAATGTCTGAAATTATGACCTTAGTAGTGAGTAGACAATCTTGTTTTTCTTTACAACTGCTCCACTTGGTGATACCTAGGCTTGGTATGGAATGACGCCTAACGCCTCAAGTTGGTATTCAGTAGCTTGTACCTCTGCAGCATCCTTGGTTTCAGTCTGTGTTTCTTGATCTCTCAGGATCTACCTGTAGATGGTATCCATTTGGATGGCCTTTTCTGACATTACTGGTGCTGGCTCATCTGTCCGCGTCTCCTGATCTTGTCCTTGCACTACTTCTTCTGCATCATAAATCTGCATTTGGCCTGATTGGAATTTGGCCTCTTTTAATTCTTCCTTCAGCTTCTCATAAGCAATCATCTGCGGCTGCAGATATTGCATCTGGAAGGTCTGGATCATTCTCTCCTGGATTCCCTTCCATGCTACCGGATCAATTCGATACATGCCATGAGATACGCAGGCACCGAGTGTGACTTCGGCGCTGATTCGCCACAGTATTGCCTCTTCGGCCTGTTTCTTGTATATCTAATTGTCTTTCTTTAATCTTTCTGCAGAATTTTGCAGTTGGGTAATTGATTCCTGAGCATTGCTGAGTTTATTGCTCAACTCCGTATTGCTACTCTGAAGAGTAGTTTGCACTCGTCTCTCCTCCTACAAAGAAGCCTGCAGGGTCTGAAGTTGTTGTCTAAGCAGTATGTTCTCACTTTCGAAGGCGTTGGACTGCTCTTGCATTTCTTCCAACACTTCGAACGTGGCATCCTGCCTCCCTTTCGCTTCTTCAAGCTCTGTATCTTTTCTGCTTAGCTCCGCATTAGCTACTTCAAGCTCCTCATTTCTATAGGCCAACTCAGCCTTTGTTTCGCCCAACTCTGTATCTTTTTGGGTGAGGTCTGCTCGGACTCTTTCATACTTGGACGCCAACTTCCTGGATACCTTCTCCAAGCTAGCAAGATGCTGAATAGCTGCCCGAGTATCTGGCAGTAGTGTTCCAAAAACCTTTTGATATAACTCGGCATCGAGAATTGGTTCCTCGACAGTCGCTTTCGTTGCCCTGTTGGTCATCATAAAGCTGCTATGCTCCTTGTGGTTCTGGCTCTTGTGGTATTTCAGCCTAATTATGCTCCTGATCAGCAGTGTCCTCCTCCTCCTCTTTCGCATTACTATTTCCTTCTTTGATGGACAATGGTGTGTACTGGGATGATGGCGAAGCCATCCTCATCGTGCTCCTTTGACTGGATGATGATGATGTGGCTGCTACGGTGGTTGCCTTTGATGTCTGCATCTGGGATTCCACCTCAATTGATGGTGCTAGCTCTGGTAGTACTGGTGCAATCCTGATATCCTCCTGCATTGTCAGCACACCAGCATGCATACATAAAATGCCCATCTGCTAACCCATCCTGGAGGACGGATTAACTTTTATTAATTTACAGAATTGCTTGAAAGCAATCTATTTAAAGGCAATTTGTTCTCCATTTAAAGCTCTTAGCAGGTATCCCATATTGGTATTTGAAATTGTGTACTCTTGCTCTGGTAAGAAGATAGGAACGAAGCTCTTGAGATTGGAGTCTCTTATGTAAGAGAGTTTGTATTCCCGTTTCTCAATATAAGCCTCTTCTTGAAAAGCTCCGCTCTCCACAATGAAATCCGGTTTAGTAACTGGCATACTGCCATTCATAGGCAATCCTAAGGCACAATAGTAAAACCCCTCTGAGATAACAATCTCTTGATTGCGGACGGTTGTGGAAATATGTCCTTCTGTTACGCCCAAATTGCGGATCATCTCATAACATAAATCAATAAGAATTACTGATGGATTGAATTGAAGAAGACCTTCAATTCGCACTCGAACAACTAGTGGTTGTAATACTGGTATCACTAGCTTTGGGACATGTTTTGGATGTAGCCTCCACCAAATAGGAGGGGAGCAGAAGGCGTATTCATAACGAAATGAATATACTATTTACAATCGTGTAAGGTCCTACCTTAGAAAAAAAAATAGTTTTTCGCTGTTTACTAAAATGTTCAGGATATATCTGGCCCTGTAAAAAATTAATAATGTCCCTATAAATTGATGTTTCTGATTGAATATGCATTATATGTTCATTTGAAAATTCATCACAAATGGGTTCTAATTGATTTTTTGTTTGGAGACGGGATATATAGTCGGCATTTTGATGATCCTTGATTCTTCTTAATTCTACTTCATAATTAAACTCATCTAATAATAATATCCATCTAGCTATTCTACCCGAATTATCAGGTTTATTCACTAAATGTTTTAATGCGTAATGATCTACGTGAAAAACAAAGGGTATTCTAAAAGGTAATGTCTAAATTTCTTTACTGAATAAATCATCCCTAGTGCTTCTCGCTCTGTAGCGGAATAATTCTTTTTTGATGCAGCGAGTTGCCTCCCCGCATAGTAAATTGGATAGTCTATATTTTGGTCATCTTTTTGACTAAGCACTACACCTATCTCAAAAGATGATGTGTCTACATTTACATGGAACTTTTAGCCCTACCACCCCAGTGGCTTCTGCTAATGACTGTTTCAATTGATCAAAAGCTTGCTGATGGTCCTGTGTCCAGTGGTACTCAACAATTTTTTTTAATAAACTTGTTAAAGGAGTTACTATTATAGCATAATCTTTAATTATCCTCCGATAGTAACCTACATGTCCTAGAAAACCTCTAAGCTCTCTTAAATTGGTTGGTTCTAATAATTGTAAAATCATTTTTATTTTTTCGATGTCGGCTTGTATGCCATCCTTCAAAATTTTATGCCCTAAAAGGATGCCTTCCTTCATCCCAAAGTAACACTTAGCTGGATGCAGTTTAAGAGATGTCTCTTGACATCTTCTCAATGTTTTCTCTAATGCATCTAAATGGCTTTTAGTTGATGAATAGACACAAAAGTCATCCATAAAAATTTCTAAAAACTTCCTTAAAATTTTTTGAAAAATATTGTCATGATACGTTGTGGCAGGTGCATTACAAAGACCAAAGGGCATTCACATATATGCGTACGTCCCCCAATCAGTGGTGAAAGTAGTTTTGGATCTATCTTCCTCTTTTATAAAAACTTGGTTATGACCTGAGAATCCATCTAAAAAACTGTAACGTTCATGTCCAGCTACCTGGTCAAGAATGGTATTAGTATACGACAGAGGATGATAATCTTTTGCTGTGGTAGCATTTAGTTTTCTAAAATCTTGACAAACTCTAATCTCGTTTGTCTTCTTCTTAGGTACTATAAATATTGGTGAGACCCACTCACTGCTTAGAACAGGATATATAATACTCGCTCTAAGACCTCTATCTAATTCATCTTTTACTAATAAGGAGTAGATTCAATCTATATTGGCGCTACCTGACAAGTATTGTTCCCTGAATGAGATCTATTCTATGTTCACCCCATTTAACTGGTATACCTATTAAATCATCCATCGACCAAGCAAACACATTTTGGTATTTCTGAAGAAGCAATATATACTCTTCACATTCTTGGTCCGATTGGTGTTTATATAGATTCAAAGTCTTACCTTTATTAATTTCTATTTCTACATAATTTGTTTTATCTACCATCCCCTCGGTCAGACTTGCTCTGGTTCCACCCAGAACTTCTCTCGACTCGGATGTTGTATTATGTCTACTTCCTCATCAATCTCATAGCATTCTATGAAATTGATCCATGATTCAGCAGGTCTAGCTAACTCCTCACCCCATCTCAAAAGGTGACCCCCTATTGGACTAGCTGTGAGAATACCTGGGAAAATATCTGTTTGGTAGACCAATCTATAATAGCATATGCTTGATATAACCATGGTTTTTCAAATAATATCGAATAAGGTGGTGTATCTACTGGATTTATGACAAGGAAATTCATAACAAACGTCTCTGTCTCTATTACTACGTTAATACCTTTTAGCTCGCCTACTAGTATACATTTAGTCGCGTCTGCTAAATGGATTTCGTGATAAGTGATAGGCTGTATTTGGTTTTCTAATCCTAATTCTTTAACCATTGTTTTCATTACTAGGATGATACTAGATCTTGAGTCTATTAGTATTCTATCTATGGTCTGATCTCCTATGATCGCACTAATCTTTGGAACTCCACAATCTCTTCTATCTACATATTCTACTCTATTACTGTATGTAGGTATACTTAATGTAGCTAACCTCTCCCCTTCCTCAGTCCCTACTGACTGAAGCCCTTCTTCCTCCGAAGTATAGCTCGAAGAAGATGTAGGTGTCTCACCTTCGTACTTATCTTTTTCCCATGATATGAAAATTCTTTTATGACTTTTTCCTGTCGGTGTCTCCATCTGGTCTCTGAAGGTAATCTCCTTTTTCTTCTAGTGGGTTATAACATCGGCCTGATAGAGCCATGGTCGTCCTAATAACACTTTATATGACAATTGTCTCGTAGTTTTTAGTATTATAAAATCCATAAGAAACTTATGGTCTCCAATATAAACTGTAACCTGAGATAGTTCTCATATTGGTGATCTTCTAGTTGCATCGGCTAACTTTAAATGTCTTAAAGTGGGTGCTATTCTATGATGAATGCCTAATTCATATGTTGTTTCTTCAGTCCTTATATTTACTCTAGATCCGAAATCTATGGGTACATTATCTAAGATGCAGCTACTAATTACTACTTGAATCTCTGGTTGGCCTTCATCAACATAATTAACTAATCCTATGTTGACTACTGGTAACTTTGCTTTTCTTCTCTTTTTATTTTGCAAAAATTGCTTAATTTCTTTTTTATAATATTGGTTATCGTCTAATAACTATTTAAAAGTTATATTGGGCATTCTAAAAACAAGGTCTTCGACAATATTAGAAGAATGATTTCTAAGTGGAAACAGATCTCTAGGTATCTCGCTACTTATAACTGGATCTAAAAATGTCAATTTTTTAATTTTCTAGTTTCTTCGTCTAAAAGCTTCTTAGCTTCTGAACTAATATCAACATCATAATGTTTTCCATTAGACTTATCAAGTTTTGATTCTTTACTACTGGGAATTTTTACTAACTATTCTGCGACCTTCGCTTTCTCTGTCACGTTTTTCACAACTTTCATCTTAGTTTTTTTCTTATCTTTAAGAGTTAAAGAATCTTTACTACTTCTTGTAGTTACTTTATTTACTTTTTCCTCTAAATCTGGCCATTGATGATCTTGATCTAATAATTCAAACTCTACTTCTATCCTCTGAACTATCATGTCAGTGTTAGTCTTAGATGGCCGAAGGTTGTCTTCCCTAGGCGAGTTTACAAACCTTGGTTTAGACCGTGGCTGTTGTGGCTGAGGACATTCAGCAGTGACATGCCCTTCTCCTTTACAGTTAGTGCAGAGTGGCACATATCCTGCTGATCTCCTGGGTTCAGGGAAATCAGGCGAATAGTGACCCGAGGCTCTGCAATTGTAGCACGAACCCCTTACTCTGGTTGGTGAAGTGAAATCTCGTGTTTTGTCCCCTTCGCAAAATAGTGTACTGTTGACCAGCACGATGTTTTGGTATCATAGTTTTTTGGTTAGTAGGAGTTGCAGTATAAGCTACATCCTCATGATTATTAATCGGACAGAGGAATAGTTCCTCTTCTAAATAATTAGTCTGTAAACTGGGACAGTTGTTCTTAGAATGACCTTCCTTTCCACACGTAGTACACCAAACATTGGCGTTAGGCTTCGCTTTCTTTTGCTTGGCTTTAACATCAGATATTTGGACCTTTAGATCACTCATTTCTCTTGTTAACAACTCAACACTTTTCCTTAATGGATCCATCTTTTCGGATTTCTCCATTCTTTTCTTTCTTTCTGAGTTCCTATTCTTAGTTTTTCTATAAGAAGATTCTTCTTCCGATGAAAAGATAAGATGAATACTCTGGAGATTCATATCCATTGAATCGGATTCTGATTCAGACTCAGTATGTTTCAGATTCTTGTGCTCTTTTAAATTTGTGTTTTTTACTACTTTTTCTTTCATTTCTCCGTCTGCGAGAAATTCGAGAGGTTTTCGTAATTCTTGGCAGAGGCAATGACATCTTCCAAAGAAGTCATCAAACCCTTGTAGACAATAACAATCCATTTTCTTAGGCAAACCACCCAAGAACCATTCATTTTGCATAGGAACTGGATACTGGGCTCCTGACTTTCCTATTAGATTCTTAACCTTATGAGTATATTTCCTAAGTGATTCCTTTGGTTTTTTTTTCAACAGAATCAATCCGAGCCAACAATCTAGTAGAATATCCTATCTCTCTAAACTGTTTAAGGAATGCTGCTTTTAAAGCGCTCCAAGTGTTAATTGTTTTCGGTACTAATTGACTGTACCAAATCCTAGCCTGCTTCCGTAGAAGACCTAGCAAAATTCTAACTTTATCCTCGTCTGTCTGCTCTTTGTTTGCTATGGTAATGGATTCACATTGCGACATATAACTATCCACATCTTCAGATGATGATCTCTTAAAGAAATCGTATCTGATTTTTGTAGATGTGGGTGGCGCTGGATTAGCCATATTAACAGATGGTGGTGAACTAGATGAACTTGGAGGATCTGAATCTAAACTTCACTCGAACAAAGAGTCTGAACTTGGTGAATATACAAATGTTGTAGTAGCGTGTAAAAGATCATTAAACGCTTCAGGTGTTAATCTTGCTCTAACTGGTGAGTTTTGCAAATTCTGCAAATACAAATATCTAGACTTCCTATATGCTTCTAAATGCTGTGCACCCTCTAAACATTTCTGTTCAATAATTGTTTGAGAGTATGTTCTTGGCATGCATTACATGAGAAAGATTCGTAGATGTAATATACTTAAAAATATTGCAAAAGGTGAAATTCATCTCTCCGGCAACGGTGCCAAATTATGTGGTGGCCTAGTCATTATAGATTTCCACAAAATCAATGAATTACGTAGTATAAAAAGTTGATAGAGAATTAGTTTTTATCGCAGGAAGCAAACAAGAGAGAGCCTCAATCAATCCCATTATCTGAACACATAGCTCATTCAGAGTTGAAGGAATTTCTGCTAAAAGTTATGTTTAACCGCTTCGGCTAATTCCCTGCGCACATTAGTCAGAATTATTACTTGCTGGTGTCACCTGAAAATCCGTGTTAAGGTCCTCCTAACACCTCACTAGGTTCCATATCTCCATCCAAGGCAAAGAAATCTTCATGTCCTTATCCAAGGACACAAGTACCTTAATCCAAAGGCACCTACCCTTATCCAAGACATTTAGCTCTCATGATCCTAAATGGGCACATAGGAGTACTGAAGTATTGCTAGTTACATAGGTATGTAACACTCTGGTAGTTAGATGCATTGTTTGTCACAACCTAGACAACGTTGGCCACACCAACCTTTGTCATCACCTATCGTATGATGTCGTATATGTACTCGACAATAATGGTGACTCCGCCTCTAGAAGCATCTACGACACGGTAGAACATAATGCCCATGCAACACGACACCAAAACGTTGATGACTAGACGACGAACATCAATCCGGCTATCAGACATGATGGAGTAGCCGTATCTCTCCCATGCACCTCTCAACTAGAAAAGATCCTCGGAGAGCATCTCCACTCATGATGTTAGAAAGCTGGTGTGTATGGCCTCAGATAAGGGGAGGGTTCACACATTGTGGATGTGACAAAAGTAGCCTTGAATGTTGTGGTGTCTACAATGGCGAACGGTAGGTTCAGGTCATAGATCGCATTGGTGATAGCTAGTCAGCCTCCCTCCTCAGGGTGGGCATCAAGGCAAGTTCAATTCGTAGTTCATGTTGGTGATAGGTAGGCCCTCGACGTGGGCATCAAGGCACGTCGCATGGTCTACTGCCTATCCCGACTACTTGTACCATGGCCTCTGTGAGGCCCAAGATGTCCATGGCATGTCAAATGGCGTGGAAGCTGCACTACGAGGAGGCACAGAATGGTGTGACAATGACAAGATGTCAATAGGGGGAGCATGTAGAAGAGCATCGTCAATATTGGTCGTGGGTGGCCGGTCTTAGCCATGGGTGGTATGTTGTGTGAAGAAAATCAAGACACAAAGATCTAATTATGATGTTTGATCTTTGGCTTGGTAGGAAAGCACATCTACCATCATTAACAATGTAGAAATCCCAATAAGAACTTCACAAAATCACGTAGGTATGATAATTTATTATTCCAGTCCATACAGCAGTTGTACAACAACATACTCACACATTTGGATCAATCACATAAGAAAAAATAGCATTCTACACATGACAAGATTTTACTATATCTTCACCAAGATGCAAAAATGGATGTAGAATTCACATTTTACATGCAAAAGCTAAAAACTTGATATAGAATCTTGAAGAATGTCCTAAGACGTTTCTTATGCATCAAAACTCACCACAATTTAAGAAGTATAGTGAGAAATCGGCCTAATACAAATATTTTAACCTAAATTGAGCTTTGGATCACAAAAAATCCTCATTTTACACATGAAAATGCTTGATTTTGATGAGAAATCACTCTAGCATGCTCTATAATTGGTGTCACCTCCAAATCACTCACTAGAAATGGATGCTCCTCCAAAATAGCATGCAACAAAGCTTTGATAGCATGTAAAAAAACCAAATCACAAAGATCTAATTATGTCCTTTGATCTTTGGCTTGGTAGGAAAGCACATCTAGCATTATTAACAATGTAGAAATCTTGCATCTAGTACACATAGAAGATGTAAACTCAATAAGAACTTGAAAGAATCACTTAGGTATGATAATTGATTGTTCTAGTCTGTAAAACAGCCAATAGTACTCACACGTGTGGATCAATCACATAAGAAAAAATAGCATTCTACACACAAGATTTCAGCATATCACCACCAAGATGCAAAAATGGATGTAGAACCTTAAGGATATATCTTCCATAAGAATGAATGAGAGAGGAAGGAGAGAGATGAAATGCTCCCATGCTTGTAGCCTATTTATAACAGCCCTTTGCCCTATTTGGATGCCCTTGCTCAAGCTTATCAACTTATGGAAAGTTCTAGATCTCTTACAAAAACCCTAGATCTATCTTGACTAGATTCAATGCATCTATAACAACCAATTAGAGTAGGTCCACATGCGACCCTATCAACATGCCTAAGTTGTCAAAAATAGTAAATCAACTATTCTTAGGCCTTATTAACTTTGCAAAGTCTATCTCTAAGTTTAAAATACATATTGGCCAAAATTTCCAAATAAACATAACATGAAAAATCTCAGAACTAGTTGACAATTTCTCACATGTCATGCGAGTGGTCATACTGGGTGGCTGGCACAAAGTCCAGGTCATCATCGTCCTCCTCCTCAGCAGTGTGGGTGTCCGACACGGTGGAATATGGTGGGGTGGGGTCACACAACCTCTAGAATAGGGAGGATGTGTGTGCGGTTGTAGGTGCGACGGGCTGCTGCGATGGGTCACTGGTGGAGTGAATGGCACCAAGCCCCCACTCATTGTGAGGAGCATGGTCATGCATGCGGGAGTTGGAAGGAAGTGGCATGTGGGAAGAGGTGGAGGACTAGCATGGACGTGGTGGTATACGGGATGTCGATGGCAATTGGGTGGGTGGTGGCATGCGGGAGGAGGATGGCTGTTGAGAGAGAGGTGGCTGTTGAGAACCAGATATCTTTTGGTAGACATGGCCTAGCCTAGCATTATTCTCTTCGTATTGTGCCAGGAGACACTAGTGCACATCTGGTGGGACCTGGTTGTAGGAGGTCATTCCCAGAAGCCCTCAGGCCTAGTGACACCCAATAGGTGGGCCTTGAGCCTCGTAAGAGTGCTCACCCTCTCGACTCCAAAGTAGCAGCACCGCTAATGTCTGACACCATACCTACTCTCGAGCAATTCGACCTTTTTTCACAGTCTAAAAAAAACTCTGATGCAGGCATGGTAAAATGGAAAAAAAAGGAACCTAATCCCTATATCCTATACCTTAAACCCAACCCTAAACCCTAATCCTTGGACCGTAAACCCTAGTATCTATTGTCTCCATACAATCACTCTACTATCACACCATTGCAATCAAAATCGATCAAAACGGAGAGTAGGTAGCGAATCTACAGCTAATGTAATAAAACCAATAAACCTGTAGGCAGAAAACAACCCTCCTTTGTTCCCCCCCACTCCCCTTCTTTTTTTTTTTTTTTTTTTTTTGTCTTTTTTCATCCTCATTTCACACACAAATGTGCATTTTAAAACCTTCTTAGCCTTTCACAATCTAATCTTCTTTCATAGAGACGCAATTTCTTTCCAGTTAAAAGCTTATAATTTTAGAAAAACTTGTGGTGCCCTTTAGATTGAGTAAAATCTTTAGTTATAAAAGTTTTTTTGGATTTACACCTTTCACCCAAAAAGTAGATACCCACCCTTCAAAACATAGTTGGCGGGGCCTTTGTTCTCTCTCCTCTATCCAATAACAACCAACATGATGTTCTCCCACCTAAAAATTCAAATCTCAAGGTCTCCTATAAAGTAGTGGCCCTACAATAGTGGAGATACAAATCGGCGTATTCCTCACCCTCACTTCCATGGCAGTGAGAGTGCATACATGATCCAAAGGTGGTGGTGGGTGCACCACCACCTTCCCCTCTACTCCCCCATCTCTCCTTGCCCTTCCATTGTTGGATGGAAGGGCCCCAGTACTGCCATGGCAGTGGGGGTGGGGATTATGTTGCTCTTGGAGGTATCAGGGGGTAGTGCCTAGCATCTTCAATTACCCCAAGTCGACATTTTTTATGCCAAGTCATTTGCCACATGGGCGCCTTTGCTTTGCTATGTAAAATGGGGTAATGGCCTTTCTATCTTTTCTCTCCAATGAGGGTTGAGTTTTTTGACAAATAGGCATGCCTTAGGCCTATGTGTGAAAACACCCTAAGTATACAATTTGATATAGAAAAAATTGTTGTTTATTGCAAGTACAAAATTTTACATTCTAAAAAATAATTAGCAATTAAGACATGAACAAGACCTAGCATGATGAAGAACACTTACTCATAACAACTTAGAGATTTTTGTAATTGGAGAAAGTCTTAAATGGCATAATAGTACGCTTGAGTATATTATTTTACAATAGATGTCCTCATAAATATCTTACAAATATGTGATTCATTACTGTTTTTAGAAAGTCACACCTGTGATATAGAGTAGGCCTTTGTTTTGAGGGGTGTGTATACTTTCCTTGTGAAAGATGCAAAACAAAATTGACCTTCAATGCTAACGATTTCACTCATCTTGAAAGGTGGTTTTCATTAAAAGCCTTTTAGTTTTAAATGTTAAAGTGAAGAAAAAAACGATTGTCAAGGGCTAGGAAGCCTTCAAAATGCGAAGAGGTGCGTAATGTATCCGTTATTATTTAATTTTACAGGTGCCCAACATTTTCAAGCTTACTAAAAATAGGAGTAAATCTACAAAAGAAACGTTAAAAAAAAAAACCTCACACGACGTTACGTAGGGAAGGCCCCCGAAAGAGCCTTCCTCTGTATGTAACGCATTGTACGTGGTAGATTTTGCCCATTTTTAGGTTGTGCACAAGCGCAAAACATTCAAGTGCTAAAAATACAAATGACTCGTGTTTGATTATTCGAATTTCCTTCATTTCAGTTTCATAATCTCCATGTGAAATGATGTTGTACATCATGCAATGAAAGTTTTGGTGACACGACATGCTACCCCATCTAGACTTTAAAAATTTTACACTTGATAAAATGCACTCTACTATATTAAACTTAGACATTTTTATGTATTAAATTTCAATTTTTATATGAAATTGAAATTTGTTATCAAAATTTTGTGGTTGGCCTTTCGATTATAGTTCATAGTGTATTTGGAGGAAGCCTTAAATGGTACAATATTACACTTACAGGAATTCATGGAGCAATAAATATTCACAATGTGTAAGGTATTATTTTTAGAAAGTCACAAAAGCACATTACAATTTTGTAAGAATCAGTTGCTACTTTTGGAAATTTGTACCCCTCCATATTTACTATATTTAGAAGTGTGACTGCCATGAACTTAAATCAGCAGATTTTTTACAGAGGGAAGGCCCCCTCCCGTTGTCGCTTGTTGGCACGAGTACAGGAGTAACGGGTGGGCCTGTATGCTCCGGACGCGTGGACGGCCAGCCCGTGCGATCTCAAGGTAGGTAGGGCGCTCGGGTCCCAAGATTTTTTCTCAGGCAAAATTGGTCCCTAGCTAGTGCGATTCTCGGGGCACGCGAGTCTCAAGATTTTATCGCGGGCACCACCTCACGAGCACCACACGGTCCTGGGCACGCGCGAGGGGCCAAGTACCAGATTTTATTCGGGCACGAGCGTGGCCCTCACGCCTACGTGCATTTGAGAGACATATGCTTGGTTTACTATATATTTGATGGAGGATCATTTCCCATAAGTTTTTATGGGATATATTGAAGAGTGCCACGTGGCATGCACATGTGTTGGGGCCGTGCTTTCTCAAAAAAGTTTGGGAGCAGTGAAATTTCTGCGGGCACGCGATTTTCGTACACCATGGTCCCGGGGCAACATCTGGAGCACCAGGGACACACGAAGGTCATCTAACTGCTTCGCTTGTTATCCATATCGTGACTGCAAGAGATGGGCCCCCCATACATTGATTCCAGCTGCGATGGGGCCTTCCTTGTTGTGAGGTACCCAAGGGAGATATGACCCCGCGGGCCTTGGGCGCTCCCATCCCTATACGTGGATTCCTCGTTGCTGTGAGACATGACCCTTGGGAAGGCCCTTGTAGGGGGCGGGGGGTGGCGGGCCTTCCTTCCCCTATGCTTTGATTTCAACTCCCATGCCCCTTCCCCACCAGGGGCTCCGGTCCTTCTCTTTCCCAGGGCCTTCTAGCCAGGCAGGCAGCAACAACGGGGAAGGACCACCACCTCCCACAATAAAACTCACTCTCATCTCGATTCAGCAGCAACGAATCCATTCTGATCTCAGTCTGCTGCAGCTTCCTCTACTGGCCTGAAGCACATGAAGAAGTTCATGAGATCTTGTGCTGTTCATAATCTGCAGGATATTGTCCACGATGAGCTACAAGAGATGGACCAGCATCAGCTGCAACATCAACACCCACCATCACCTTTTAGTTCGACCCTTTGGGATGTTGATAAGAAACGTACTGCAGATGATGAGCGTCACAGATTGAAGCCTGTGTTGTCATTCTTCGATCCGATGTTGCTTGGCAGGTTTGTGGGTTGTAAAGCTGCATCAGGGGCAAGAGGTTTTGCGTGGTTGCAGTCTCAAATTGTTGGCCATGATTTGAAGATACGTACTCCTTTTGGAAGACGATTGCTCACTTACGCAGACCACACAGCCAGTGGGCGTAGCTTACTATTTATTGAGCGCTTTATATTGGAAAATGTTTTACCAGCTTACGGTATATGTAGCTCTATCGCTACGTATTATTGTTGGTATTTGCTTTTGATTCATTCGAATACGTTTTATATATATGTGTTGATGTTACTGATTTGTGTTGACGATTGTTGACTGATTCGAATACGTTTTATATGTGTTGATGTTACTGATTTGTGTTGACGATTGTTGACTGCTTAGGCAATACTCATACAGACGATAGCTACGTTGGTCAACTGACATCGAGCACGGTGCATGAGGCAGCCATGTACATTAAAGCGTGTATGGGAGGGACTAACGATGACGCTCTCTTCTTTTGTGGATCCGGCTGTACGGCGGCATTAAAAAGGTTGCAGGAGGTGATGGGTATATCTGTACCTTCCATGCTTAGAGAGAAGATACTGCAAATGTTGCAGCCACGAGAGAGATGGCTGGTGTTTGTAGGGCCTTATGAACATCATTCTAACCTGCTGTCATGGCAGAACAGCCTTGCTGAGGTAAGTAGCTAATTTTTTATCATCATGACTGAGGGATAAGTTGCATTCACTGAGAAATCGTTGTATCTCGCCAGTTCAATAATAAAGTACATATGTGTGTGTACACATGAGAGAGAGAGAGAGAGAGAGAGAGAGATATGAAAAGCTAAGTTTTTATGGTTCAGGTCATAGAAATCCCTGCGGATGGTGAAGGGTTGATTGACCTGGCCAAGCTGAAAGAACATCTGGAAGATCCCAAACATAAAATGCGTCGGAAGCTTGGATCATTTTCCGCCTGTAGCAACGTTACGGGAATTCTCACTGATACAAGGAAGATTTCTCGGCTCTTTCACAAATACAAAGCATTCGTTTGCTTTGATTTTGCGAGCTGGTAAAACTTGCTAGATCATTACAACTATATGCCAACATTTCTCTAGAAAAAAAAAAGAATGTCGTGATTTCTCAATATATCCATTTTTTGTGCTGTATTGCCTTGAAGAGTGAAATGTTCCTCATGAAATTTGTGCAGTGGCTCGCATGAGCAAATTGACATAAGATCAGGGCAACTAGACGGGTATGATGCAGTAGTGTTGAGCCCACACAAGTTCGTCGGTGGACCCGGCTCTCCTGGCATTCTTCTCATGAATAAGCACCTTTATCTTCTTCAAGGAAACCCTCCTTCTACTTGTGGCGGCGGCACAGTCGATTATGTCAATAACATCTCTTACAAGGTAAATCATATACTACATAACAGGACATAGATGATATAACCCTCTTAATATGTTTGCTGATTGATATGTAATTGGTCAGAAATGAAAAATCACAAGGCTGATTATCATCGTGTACAGGATACGTTGTTTGTTGATGACGTTGAGATGAGAGAAAATGCGGGAACACCACCTATACTGCAAACCATAAGAGCGGCCTTGGCATTTTGGATAAAACAATACATGGGCGTCGACTTGATTGTGCAACGTGAGTGTTTTCTTGCTCAAAAAGCCTTGTCAAGACTTTTATCCAACCGGAAGGTACTTGTGCTGGGAAACACACAAGTTAAGCGCACACCTATAGTCTCTTTCGTGATTTTAACAGAAGAGCTATGGGTCTCACCTCATGCATATGCCGAAAGCATGAAACCCGCTTGCATTATGTCAACACAGGATAACCCCCAAAACAAGCTAGAGCATTCTCAAAGATATAAAAGACTTCATGGAAGATTTGTTACCAAGCTACTTAGTGATCTTTTTGGAATTCAGGCACGAGGAGGTTGCTCTTGCGCAGGCGCATATGCACACTCACTCCTAAGCATTGACAAGCCATACTCTTTAAAGATTCGAACTGCTGTGCAGCAGGTAAATTACCCAATAGGCAAAAAGGCTAATCCACATTTCTTCATGATTCCAACACTCGTAGGTTTTATAACTTGTCAAGCTTACATACTTTACTGCAGGGATACCATGGTGTGAAGCCGGGTTGGACAAGAGTGAGCTTCGCTTATTACACATCGAATGATGAGTTCGAATACATCATGTCTTCCATTGAATTTATAGCGGAGCATGGGCAACACTTTTTGCCTTTGTATGACTTTGATTGGAAAACAGGAAATTGGACAAACAAACAGAAAATTGTTGAATCCAAAAGAATGGTATCCCTTGAAATTGAGGACAAGGCTCTTTCAAACATCAAAAAGGTAGTAAAGCTGATCAATCTACACAAAAAAGAGAAAATGAACAAAGATGGCAACTTCGCTAATCAAGCCCAAAGGCGGAAAGCCTACATCAAATATATGCAAGCAGCAGAACGGATTGCCAAATGCTTACCTCCTCAATCACACCAAAGTGCAATAAATTATCCCATCGATCCTCATATTGTAAATTTTAGAATCTGATTGAAATGCTAGGTCGGATCACTACAATCGATTCCTTACATCTGTTTTTATTCCTTACCAACTAATTCTTTTATACTCCTCAGAATTCAGGCATATAAATATGGGTAATTTGTGTATCAAAGTGGGTAATGTACTCCATAGATCATGATTCCGAGTTGCAAAATTATATAGAAAGTGGGAAACCTGCATATAATCACAACAAGCATTCATCTACATTGTACACAAATAAAAACGTGTTGCTGCTATATTACATTGAAGCACAATACAAATAGCAATTACAACAAAAAATTAACGGCGTAATTAGGAGGCTCAAATAATACGTTTCATGTACGGAGCAACTACTAATCTGTGCTTGGATGATCTATTTATAGATTTCATCCGTGTATTAATTACATTGAATGTTTTTCACCTAATTGGAAAAGTCGTTGCACTTGGAAGTATATGGCTTCTGTGACAACTGTACATAGTGTATACGGTCAACAAATCAGTATTGTTGACGCGGACGAGGACGTTGCAAAATCTCACTGCGCATTTTACGTGAAGTGGCTTTCTCTCACTTTGCAAATTACGGGAAGTGGCTGGGAACGAACCTCGTTCATTTTCGACGACCTTCGACATTTTTGTCGTGCTATACCAACAAGGTTAATATAGATTTTGTAGTGAATAGTATCGTTCCCACAGAGGACATCGTTAGAAAGCTATGTTTTTTGTACAATTTATGACAAGTGGTTTCGAGTGTTATTCTGGTTGTTGACAGACAATAAAAAGTAACCAGTATTATTTATGTTTGGGATGGGTAATGTTAATAAATTCAGAACAACAATCTGGTCTCTATCGAATTGAAGGAAGCGCGTTCTACAGATGAGATGTTATCAGAGTAGTACAACAGTACTACACTCTGGCTGATTAAGGTGTCAACAGAGAATCGAGAATTGTTCAATGTATTTGCGACTGTGCAGACAATTAATTAATCGCGTTCGCGAACTATTCGTTTCTAAACAGAAGTTCTCAACAACTAAAGCACAACTTAACGGTTAAAGAACACAAAGAGTTTTAGAGCACGTTAGAAACTTATGTCAATGCCAATCATGAAAACAGATCAAAGACTCAATTCTTCAGACAGGGACTGTCATCTCATTTGTATACATACAGCTTAATCCAATGATCATGCTAGAGTGTACCAAAGATAGTCGTTATTCGAGTGCCGAAAAGAAAGTATTCTCGACAGACGAATAAGATGGTTTTAAGACAGTTCTTTAGAGCATGCTTTACAGAAACACAGCAAACGACTGTAATGCACTAGAGCGTCTGTCTGATCAGAGAGTAATTCATGAAATGCGTTAGAGATTGTTAGCAGACTCAAGATCACTCACACTCAGCAGTGCGGAGAACAAAGATAAGAGAGAATAACTCACAGAACTCTATTCACTTCTTCCATCTTTTACATAAGCATAAATTCTTCTCTCTCTCGATGATCGAGACTGAAGTGTGAGATCAATATATATTCTACGGGACGAACAAACAGACCTCTTAAACAATACTTGTGTCGCTCCCGCGAAAGGGTCTAGTTAAGAATTAGACTGAAAATACGTTCAACTATACCATAGGAGATATACTTAACTATGAGACATGTCTTTTTGTATCTAGTCGTCTTGTATGGACGACCTAGTAAAGGTTATCCAAGACAATGTCTTTTCCTTTTAAAGGTCTTGCCCTTAACTACAAGGCCAGTACTTAGGAGATATATTCCCGAAAAATGACTTAGGCCTCTTCGTTATTTATACTTAACCAACTCATATCTTCGTTTTCGAGTATATCATGCCATATTTATGTTGATATTCAATATTTAACATTTTCGTGGCATCACATATCCCCTTCCTCAAATGTGAAACGTCCTCGTGAACATATCATTTTCATTGCGAGGATTATTCGAGAAACATTATTGTTTGTCAGATTTTCGTTGATGCAAAAAGATATTTCTTCGTGTATTTCGTCCTTTAGATATTTCTTCGTCTTAGAGAATATGTGTCTTGCTGTTTCTTTAATTGAATAGGTTGTTTTGAGTTGATCTTTGAATTGTTGATGAAAACTGGAATCAAACTTCAAAACATCTTTAAACTTCAAAAATTTAGCATCCCATAGAAACATCACCACGACAAAGGCATGAATGAATATTCATGAACGATTCAGTTCTTCATATAATTTTTGAACAAGCTCCAAGTTTTGTTGAGCTTCGATCAACAACAAGTCTTCTTTTGATTTTGTGTAGTGGCCAACTGGTAAGTTGCCGAATTCTTCTAACTTAAACGGGAGCAATGTTCCATCGAACAGCTCCTGGGTTAACTTGGTATCTTCGTCTGAATCACTACGTAGAGTGATTTCTTTACAATAACGAGCTGAAAATCTAATAAAATTGCTTTTAACATAAAGATTCTGAACAAAAAATAACGTCTTCGTCGCAAAGGTACCAAACTGCCAAAATGTATATGTACAGAACTGCTTATAACGAAATGACTTCTTTCTATCTTGCAAATTATGTCAAATCTCCGCAAAATATTCTAAAAGGTTTCGCTCCCAATCCACATAAAGACTGAATAATTCCGGATAAGCCATATTTATATTAATCAGCAATCCTGCATTGTCAAATGTGCCTAAATCCGCAACAACTTGTGGTTTGTACAGCTGAAACTGCGACTTTCGCTTCCAAAAATGTCGCTTATTATCTTCGTTCCGCAAAAATTGAAGTTCTTTGATTCGAATATATTCGAGAGCATACATAGCCGAAGAGCCTATGTATAACTTTGCTGATCCGAAAGGTACGACCTGGAACTTACCCTGGATTATGTCCCAGTAGAGACATCCTTTCTGCTCGATAGAGAGCTGGGCCCATAACCAGAGAAAGTCCTCCTTCTCCCAGGGTCGCTTCCATTCGTCGAAGGCGATGCCTACTACGCCTGGTAGCATCATATAATCCACATGCTATTGCAATTCAATATTAAAAGCATGTGGACACCATTTTCACAAGCGTTCAGCAAATGCACGAAATCTGTCAACACATACCTTCGACTGATTTCGTCGCATTCGCTTTGGCTGTGTAGATGTAGTTGCCAAGTCCTGAGTTTGCAACTCAGCAGCCAGCTTCTGATCTTCCAATTGTTGCTTAAGATTCTGATGAGAAATCGAGTCAGCACTCTGATACCACTGATGAGAAATCGAGTCAGCGCTCTGATACCACTGTTGGATATTGATTTTTTCTGATTTCTTCAGGGCACTGCATGCGAATCCACACAGTGCATTGGCGTGAGAGAAGCACGGTTCTCTCATGAGTATTAGTCTCGCTTTACTAGCGGACAATCGGACCTTCTGATCCTAGATGAAAATGTCTTCTCGCATGCAGGTGGAGCTTCCATCTGTATTCGTCTTGATTGCTTACTAGCATCAGACTACTTCTTGTTCTTTTTTCCTTACTCAGTTACACACTGTGTATCCTATTGATATATGTTAAGTATTATTCAGTAAGTACAGTCTCTCTATGCAAATCTAAGATTAGAGTGACTATCCATCTACAACTAACTAGAGAATTACAAGAGTGGCAGTTTAGCCACGACCTATGTAGTATCTGCTGACGTCATGTCGGCAGGTCAGATCTCTGTACTTCTAGTACTTGCGTGATCTCTGGTGGTAGTCCTTAGAGAGTGAGGATAGAACAGGTTTCGTTTCCACTGTTGGTTTCGTTTACCTCGTTCGCTTTTCTCTCGTATAGGACCGCAAGGGAATCTCGTTCGTGGATCGTTTGTGTTCGCGAACCGTTGATCTTCGTCTTCATTGACTTTCATGTTCACGAAACTCTTCGTGTTTCGTGTCTTCAGATGTTCGAGTTCGTGAAGATGCTCGTCATCATCTTCGTTGACTTTCGTGTTCGCGAAACTCTTCGTGTTTCGTGTCTTCAGATATTCGAGTTCGCGAAGATGCTCGTCAACATCTTCGTTGACTTTCGTGTTCGCGAAACTCTTTGTGTTTCGTGTCAAGGGGCTGTAAGCTAGCAAGGCTTTGTGTTCAGAAACACTTTGTTTCTTCGCGACAGCCTCCAAGAATTCTGGATGGTTTCAGGCTCCGGTGCAGGCAGACATTTGCTGTGTGAGGTCATCAATTCGAAGCAGGGCCTAAAGGTATTCATCGTGTGCATCGGGCCCGCTGCAAGATGGGGTGGCATCACTCGAGAGCTCCTTTAGCTTAGCCAACTCTTCCTCGACAAGAGCCTTCGCATCCTCGAGCGGTTGTAAGAACTCGACTCAAAAATGTTTTAGCATTTGGCCTTGGAGGTGGTTCAGCTTTGTGAGATCGACTGTGATTGACCCTGCATTGGTGCTCAAAGACAGAGCAGCTTCTATCTTTAGTCTTGTCATTCGCTCCTCCTGTAAATGTTTCTGGAGAGTGACATTGTGTTGATTCGCAGCCAAAAGTTGCTGCTTCAAATAATCGTTTTGAGGCTCTACTGCTTCTGAGATATGGAAGCAGATGTTGGCTTTGAAGAATCAGCAGCAGCAGTTGCATCGATATCCATTGCCACAGCTTCAATCTCCATAGTAGTGGTGGCTGCTACTTCGACTGCTGGTGCAACATCGGATGTAACCAGAATAGGCACAGAAATGAGGCTAGAAAGATCAATTGGCTTGGGAGCCAACATCCTTCCCGTTAGCATTATTTTTTCTTGCTCAGTCAAAATTTGAAAATGAGCGCATAGGCGAGAAACATGGGCTCCGAAAACTTTTGATGTTTGATCCAGCGCAAAAAAGCTTTGTATGTGATAACGCCGAAGCACACTAGATTACCCGCAAGTGCATCCAATATGTAACCAAAATTTGGAACTGAAATTGTGGCATCCGCATCCATCAAAATATTGACCACGTCCGGAATGATGTAGCATAACTAATAATCACATACAACTAGAGGGATCGACTATCCATGTCAGGAATTATTCTGATTCCCTTGTACAAGACATGGACATAGCATTCTTTCCCCCTTGAACCACTTCTATATCTAGAAGTGAAACCTAGGGAAATTCTTCTTTATGCTTTCAACCTACTCCCACGAATCATTATCCTCAGTCCGTCCCTTCCACCTGATCAAGCACTCAGAGATAGAATGATTTCTCAATTGTTTATCTCTGGTTCTGATTACTTTTTCAGGTTCCAAAGGAACATTAAGTGATAAGTCCTCCAAATGGATAAGATCTTTCTTTCAACCAACTACATCACCTTCATGTAAACTTAATTTCAGGCGGCTTACATGAAACACAAGGTGAGCTGTAGATTTGTTCTGAAGATCTAGTTCGTAAGCTAAAGAACCAATTTTCTTTATAATCCGAAATGGTCCATAATATCTCGTAGACAATTTATAATGCTTCCCCATACACATAGTCTTAGGATACTTAGGTATTTTAAGATATACCCAGTCATCAACTTTAAAATCTCTGAGAGACCTCTTAAGATTGGCATAGTGCTTAGCTCTATCATGAGCACTCCGGATACAACTACGAGCCACTTGCAACATTTCATGCATATCATGCAAGAAATCTGCAACTTTTTGGATCTTAACAGACTTTGTCGCCACATTTACCGGAGATCTAGGTTGAAAATTGTACATAAACATAAACGGACTATAACCAGTAGCAAAATGTTTCCTACTATTATAAGCAAACTCAATCAAAGAAACGTAGTCTTCCCACTGAGATTGTCTGTTGAGACACATATGCTGTCAACATATCTTCCATAGTCTGATTAGTTCTCTCAGTCTGGCCATATGATTCAGGATTATCAGAAGAACTAAAACTAAATGAGGTTTCAAGCTTATGGAACACAGTTGACCAAAAGTGACCTATAAATTTAGGATCTCTAACACTAACTATATCACTTAGTAGTCCATAAAGCCTAAATAATCTTTCCACAAAGATTTGAGCTAAATCCTAAGCCTTAGCAGTTGACTTGACTGGTATAAAAGTAGCTAGCTTTATCAACCTGTCCACCACAACCCAAATAGAATCATTTTGGCGTTGGGTCTTTGGAAGTCCAACCACAAAATCCATAGATATACTTTTCCATCATTTCTAAAAGATATCTAGGGGATGTAACAACTCTCCAATCTTTAAGCATTTCGCTTTGTCTAACTGACAAGGTCTACATTTTACCACATAAGACTCGACAAATGGCTTGAGTTTCGGCCAATAAAACTCTCTTCTGACCAAGTCCAAAGTCTTGTGTATACCCGGACGACCTATACAGGGAACATCATGACACTCATAAAGAATCCTATTCTTTAACTCATCATTTGCTGGTACACAAAATTTTCCATTCCGAAATAGTAAACCACCTCGGATAGAGAATTGTTCCGCTATCTTCTTATCTTTCCTAGATAGGAACCTGAGACCCATGTGAGTAAATCTCTATTCCATTCTCATTTTTACCAATTCACACTTTCCTCTCAGCGAAAGATATAGATCAGTGGAAATCTGGGTGAATGAAAGTTCATTAAGTTCACCAATTTGACTAAGCACATCTGCAACTTGGTTAGAGATACCCTTGACATATCGGATCTCATGATCAAATTCTTGCATAAGCTCAGCCCAGCGAGCTTTATGACCCCTCAGATCATTCTGATTACAAAAGTACTTCAGAGGCTGGTGATCTATATACACTATAAACTGACTACCATAAAGGTAATGGCTCCAAGTTTTAAGTGCATGTATCACAACAAATAACTCCTTCTCCTGAGTTGTATAATGCAACTGAGGGCCCGTGGGTTTCTTGCTTTCAAACGCTACCGGTCTATCATCTTGTAGAAGAACTTCTCCTATAGCTGAATCACTTGCCTCAGTTCTCACGGCGTAAGGTATATCAGGATTCGCGATCTGTAAGACAGGAGTTGAATCAATCATTTGCTTGAGTTTCTCAAAGCATTGGTTCAATTCATCATTCCACTCAATAGGCTCACTAGGTTGACCTCTCTTTTTCTTTCTGTTAACTCTGGCTTTAGTCAAATTATTTAAAGGTGCTGCCACTTTTGCATAATCTTCAATTGACTTACAAAAGAAAACTGTAAAACCGAGAAAAGATTTAACTTCTCTAACCGTCTTCGGTATCGGCCACTCAAGCATTATCTTGACCTTACTCTCATCAATCTCCAACTCACTACGGGTGATCTTATGACCAAGGTACACAACTCATGCTTAAAGAATTCGCATTTAGATTTCTTAGCATAAAGTTTCTCTCGCTTGAAAATATCTAAGATAGTCTTAAGATGACTCAAATGCTCCTTAAGTGTCCTACTATAGATGAGAATATCATCTAAGAATACAACCACAAACTTCCCAAGATATGGACGAAAAAGATCATTCATCATCTGTTGGAACGTAGCTGGTGCATTCGTCAACCCAAAAGGAAGCACGAGAAATTCATAATGACCGAATCTCGTCCAAAAACCAGTCTTTTGCATGTCATTTAGATGAATCCTAATCTGATGATATCTGGTTCTAAGATCTATCTTTGTGAGGTATTGAGTTCCACCTAATCGATCTACCAAATCATCCATACGAGGCAAAAGATATTTATTTTTAATAGTTACCTTATTCAACCCCTTGCAGTCCACACACAACCTGAAGCCTCCATCTTTCTTCGATTTAAGAAGAACAAGAGCACCCCAAGGCGACTTACTTGGCTGAATATGACCCATCTTTAGGTAATTTTCAATTTGCTTAGTAATCTCTATCTCTTTTTTCTGAGAGAACCTGTAAGGTTGTCTAGAGATAGGGTGACTACCTCTATCTTATGGTCTACCGATTTGGACGGTGGTGTTCCATGAGGTAATTCAACTGGAAATACATCATTAAATTCAAACAGTATCTTATTCTTCTCAACATGTTCTTAATCTAAGTCTACCGAGTTAAGAATCTTTGACAATCCACAACTACTTAGATGCATTTCAGATAAATCCAAAATTGGCTTGGAAAATAAAGAATAAGCTTCATATTGTGAATAAAAAATTTCCATTACATTAGCAAATGAACTCATCCCAGATGAATGTACAAAATTGTCTCCAAACAGTGTAACTATTTCTTTACCCTCCTGAAAAGAGAGAACATGCTTCTCAAAATCTATCTCAAGATGGTTATTAAATAACCACTTGTATTCTAGAATTATGTCCATATGTGCTAAATCTATAACATGGAAATCATTAACTCTCTATAATCTTGGATCAAAACTGGGAGCTTTGGAACTTTAACATCCCATGTCACCAACTCCGCACCTGAAGCTAGATATACTCGATATCTATGATTACAGGCTTTCGTTTTGAGGCCGAGTTTCTGCACAAGAACAAAGTTAATGAAATTATGAGTAGATCCATTGTCCACTAAAATACTAATTTCATGTCCATTCACAATGCCTTTCAAATGAAATAAATCATTTGGCAAGAATGAAGTAGTACTAAAAGAACAATCACACTCACAATTAACTTTATTAATTTCCAGCTTAAGATTTTCTTTACCTGGCATCTCAATCACTTGAGCTGCACCTTTCTTTCGCTCAGGGCAAAATTTCATAACATGTCCAGGTTGACTATAATGGAAACACACATTGGTCCTTCTTGTTTTTTTTTAGGACAAACGTTTCTTTTGTCTAAACTCATATGCAACTTGATCTAGTTCATCAAAATACTTAGATTTTTTGTTACCACGAACTCTTTTTTTCTCTTTCTTCTGGCTGGGTCCGGATGATCCAAATGGATTAGCCTGTAATTGCTTCCTAGATGCCACCACTGTGGAATCATATGCTTTTGCGACTCGTACGATGTTATCGAAAGTTTGAAGCACATTACGCTCACACTCATTCATATAATCTGCAAGCAGACAACTGCCACAGTGCCAGTTTTGCACCGAATAAGAGAACTTTATTCCATAAATCCATAAAATCTTGCAGGTATGAGTCCAAACTCCAAGTACCCATTTTGCAGTTCACAAATTTTTGGTAGAAATTTGAGTCATCCACAACCACAAACGACTTTCTGAACACCTCCATAAACTCGTCCCATGTGATAGGCTTTGGTTGCAGATCACGTCACCACGACGAAGCTTTCGCACGGAAAAACATAATAATACTCTCAATCTTTTTTTCTTCAGGAATTCCATGTAGATTAAAATAACCGATCCACTTGGTTAACCAGTCATCCACAACTTAAGGTTTTTTCTCTTTCTTCTCTCCCAAAAAAGGTCCAAGCTGAATGCCCAAATTTGAAACAGATAAAGTTTTCACTTGATTCAATAGTACTTCCATTTGTTGATCCCGTAAAGTATTCCTGTTGTTTATCTCATTAAACGCTTGGCTTAACGACTGGCAACTGACCATCAAGAGCTGCATTTGCATTATCATCTGCCATATTGATTTCCTGACATACAAAATTAGCTTAATTAGTCGATATCCAATCATCAACTAATAAGTGAAACGTTCAAAACCTTCATAACTGGCCGATATTACTCAGCAAGGTCTTTCACTCAATTAAGCCAAAAATTTCACAAAATCAATATTAGATTGATTAAACAACAACACCGTTTAGGACCAAGTCTAAAAATTTACAAAACCCTAGAATTCTCGAAATCCGACCGAAACGGACCAACTATGAAAATCGATTAGGAAAATCGATTTAACAGATTCACAGGCACTGTCACATTCCGAAACATTTCAAAACATTCTGCATGCAACTATCTATTCTTGCATTAAAGCAGTCTTCAGTATGGATGTGCTCCTATGTCCAATTATAGGTCTGGGCCCTTATATGATTATTAATTATTTGATACGACCACGTCCGGAATGACGTAGCATAACTAATATTCACATACAATTGGAGTGACCAGCTATCCATAGTAGAAATTATTCCCATTCCCTTGTACAGGACATGGACATAACTTCTCTCTTCTTGAAGCCCTCTGTCTCGCCTATAACAAGCTTCTGACTCTCTATTATGATTGCCATCAATACCACCCCACCACCCTCATCATCTGCTATAATGCGGACTTGGTACATTATAATGCCATTGTCCAAGATCCATCCATCCACCTTCCTTGCTCCATTTCTGATTTCTCCTTCATTGAATCCACCTCCACTATTGACTACCAGCAACTCCAGCTAACATCCTCTCATTTTGACCTCCAAACTAGCGGAGACCGCACCTTCGACTAGGATGTCCAATACGCCGCTCAGGCTGAAGCCACTGCGACATTTTCAATCGATCCTAACATGCCCGCGCTTAAACTCGCAACTTCGCCTTGTGGCACGTCACCACCTCGTGCCATATCACCTCCCACCGCCTCCTCACTACTCCCCCATCGTTTCTTCACATCCTAAATCTGATCTTCCATCCACCTTCACCATTCCTCCTCGCATCGTGGACAACCTTCCTGATTCTGTGGCGATACACAAGAATTGGTACTAGAAAGTGTTTCCAATTGGCAAAGAGGTCCGGAGCAGCCGGAGCCTTTGTCAAACAATATCGGGATGTCAAGACACAAGGCAACTACAAGCTACTTGGAAAGCTTCACGAGCTCCTTAGGAAGAAACCGACTGATATCCTCTTACTTTTGCATCCTCAACCAGAGTGGAGGAAGGCGGAGCTCATAAAAGAGCATCTTACAGCTCCGATGGTGTGATGCCACGAAAATGTTAAATATTGAATATCAACATAAATATGGCATGATATACTCAAAAATGAAGATATGAGCTGGATAAGTATAAATGATGAAGAGGCCTAAGTCATTTTTTGGGAATATATCTCCTAAGTACTTGCCTTGTAATTAAGGAGAAGACCTTTTAAAGGAAAAGACATTGTCTTGGACAACCTTTACTAGGTTATCCATATGAATCGACTAGATACGAAAAGACATGATAAACTAGAGTAACTTTAACTCATAGTTAAGTATACCTCCTATGGTATAGGTGAACGTATTTTCAGTCTAATTGTTGACCAGACCCTTTCGCGGGTGCAACGCACCTGTTGTTTTAGAGATGTGTTTGTTCGCCCCGTAGAACATATATTGATTTCACACTTCAGTATCGATCATCGAGAGAGAAGAGTTTATGCTTATGTAAGAGATTGAAGAAGTGAATAGAGTTCTGTGAGTTATTCTCTCCTATCTATGTTCTCCGCATTGCTGAGTGTGAGTGATCTGGAGTCTGCTAACAATCTCTAACGCATTTCATGAATTTCTCTCTGATCAAACAGACGCTCTAGTGCATTACAGTCGTTTGCTGTGTTTCCGTAAAGCATGCTCTAAAGAACTGTCTTTAAACCATCTTATTCGTCTATCGTGAATATTTTTTTTTCGGCACTTGAATAACGACTATCTTTGGTACAGTCTAGCATGATCATTGAATAAAGTTGTATGGATACATATGAGATGACAGTCCCTGTCTGAAGATTTAAGTCTCTGATCTGTCTTCCTTATTGGCATTGACATAAGTTGCTAACGTATTCTAAAACTCTTCGTGTTCTTTAACCATTAAGTTGGACTTTAGTTGTTGAGGACTTCTGTCTAGAAATGAATAGTTCGCGAATGCAATTAATTAATTGTTTGCACAGTTGCGAATACATCAAAAAAC
The DNA here is from genome assembly GCA_029204225.1 of Diphasiastrum complanatum. Lineage (NCBI taxonomy): Eukaryota > Viridiplantae > Streptophyta > Lycopodiopsida > Lycopodiales > Lycopodiaceae > Diphasiastrum > Diphasiastrum complanatum. Next base: position 50,583,053 of record CM055104.1, on the reverse strand, counting down.
TCTCGATTCTTTATTGACACCTTAATCAGCCAGAGTGTAGTACTGCTGTACTACTCTAATAACATCTCATCTGTAGAACGCGCTTCATCCAATTCGATAGAGGTCAGATTGTTATTCTAAATTTATTAACACTATCCATCCCAAATATAGGTAATACTAGTCACTTTTTAATGTCTGTCGACAACCAGAATAACACTCGAAACCACTTGCCATAATTGTACAAAAAATATAATTTTCTAATGTTGTCCTCTGTGGGAACAACATTATTTACTATAAAATCTATATTAACCTTGTTGGTATAGTACGACATATACCAATTTTTGGCGCTGTTGCCAGGATAGTTTAGGAAAGTTATATTTATCTGACAAATCCATTTCCATCTCTAATGTATGTCAGATAGAGAATCTAGATTAGAACGATATTGTAAGCTTAGAGAGGAATTTTTAAAAAGACAAAGTGAGAATACTAGTCGAAGAAATCTAGACGAAATCACTGCTTAGTTACTTGAACTCCTAATTAGCTTCAATATGGAGGGTCCTGCTGCACGTTTCACTTCTATCTCCAAAATTAAATACAATGATTTTAAGGGGACCTCTTTCGATGATGCAGATAGCTATGTCTCACAATTCGAGTCAATCACTATTGCGAATAACGAGGGAACTGACGTAGACAAACTACAAATTTTCCCTGGTCTGCTAAGAAAGCAGATGCGCATGTACAGACAAGTTGAACCAGGCCGTGTAGGAACTTGGTACTTGCTGAAAGATGCGTTTCTGAACCAGTTCAGAGAGATTGGTTACAAATCTAGAATTCTTGGATGTCTGAACAATGTTCAAAAAAAGAGTAAAGAATCTCTTCGCAAATATACATGAAAGGTTAAAAATCTCATAGGAAAACTAACCGGTGTATATCCCGTAGATATGCAGATCGAATGGGTTTTGGCTGGTTTACCACCAAAGATTGATTGGTATTGCAGACAAGGGGACATGACCTCCTTAGCAACAACAATAGCTAGTGCCAAAAATTTTGAGACCTGAAAACTAACACGAAAGCAACGATCGACGAAGAAATCTTGAAAGTCGAAGACTGATTCTAGTGACAATGATGAAGATTTAGATTCTGATTCATGTACCAGTTCTTCAAGCTCGGAATCTGAAAGTAGCGATTCATCAGAATCAAAAGTTGACAAAGGAGAGAGAAAGAATAAACGACGAATTAAACGAAAGGACGACACAAAAGTTGTCGAGGATAAGTCGTCAACTTCTAAAGTTGAAAAGCTTTGGAAGAGTAATATGGCTGACCTTAATAAAAAGTTTAATGACTTGAAAGTGCAGATCTCTGAAGTTGCAGATAAAAGACCAAAAGCATCTTCTTCTAACTCAGGAATGTGGTGTACGAAATGTGGAACTTCTGGACACACTAAGGAAGACTGCACTACTGTAAATGTCAAATACATTGAAGATCTTGCCCAAGAGGTACTTTTTATTTTTCAAAATGATGCGACTACTAACTATGTACAAGGTACTGCAGCATCAGCCTAGCAGGACAAACCCAAGTTCGCACCAAGAAGACATAATCCTCCTGAATTTGTTGGACCAGCGAAGTATCAAACCGTGACTAAACCAGTTTCGGGCAACTGCTACAACTGTGGAGAGCCGGGACATTTTTCTCCTGACTGTCCTCAACCGCAAAAGCCAATTGGTTATGTACCATTATGTTCGAATTGCAGAGAGCCTAGCCACAAGTATCCTGATTGCCCTCAGCCACAGAAGCCGCGACCCAAATATCAGTATGTAGCAATACCAACTGTTGTAGACACGAAAGCGAAAGTTGCGACTGATGCTGTTGGGCAGAGAATATTCTGTGTTCGAGAAATATTCCTTCTTTCATACCAAAAAAAAATTTCTCTGGATGAAGAGATAAACAAGTATCTCGACACCGTTGCAATGTTAATTTCAGCTTCTGCAGATGTGTCTTCATATCACTATATACACAGAAATCATCAATAAATATTTCGAAAAAAGTTCTCAAGAAGGCAGCAAAGATTAACATCATAATTCGCTGAAAAGTCGTTGGAGCGTTACAAAGACCAAAGGGCATTTTGTTGTAGGCATAAGTGCCCCAATTTGTAGTGAATGTGGTCTTTGAACGATCCTCCTTTCGCACTCCAACCTGATTATATCCAGAAAAGCCGTCACAAAAACTGTAACGCTCTTGACCAGCAAGCTGATCTAGGATGGAATCAGTGAAAGGCAGAGGATGATGGTCCTTCCTTGTGGCAGCATTGAGTTTGCGGAAATCCTGGCATATTCATATTTTGCCAGTCTTCTTCTTTGGGATGACAACAATGGGTGAAACCCATTCACTACGTAAGACGAGATAGATTATACCTGCCTTAAGGTGCTTGTTAAGTTCGTCCTTAACCATGAGAGAGTACTTAGGATTGAGACGATACTGTCTCTGTCGAATAGGTACAACATCTTCCTTAAGATCAATTCAGTGCTCTCCAAATTTTGCAGGTATACTCTTCAAATCGTCGAGCGACCAGGCAAAAACATCTTGATACTCCTTCAATAGTTCAGTGAATTCCCCTAACTCCGATTCTCCAAGTGACTTCGAAACATGCACAAATCTGCCAGGTGCAAGTTCAATCAGTTCTATAGAATCTAGTAAAATGATACCTTTTGTCATACTGGCCTTGGTATGGCCATGAATTCCACGCATGGTTGACTCCACAGATGTTTTCTTGTCGTCAACCTGGTTCTTGTTACCAAATTCGTGTTTAGATTCATCACTCGAATCGTTAGACTCTTTCGAGTTCGTGTCTGCAATATTAATTTCTTCATACAAAACATCCGCTTCAACGTTGCAGACATCGAAGAATTCTTCGTCATCAGCATTCTCATAACATTCAAAGTACTGCACTTCAATATCAGATCCATTGAAAAAAATATTCAAGGCATACGAAGATTCTTCTGATGTAAAGCTGGTGTCGGACAAAGGAGTTTCACCTTCATAATTGTCACGACTCCAAGTTATGATTTATTCTACTGGCTTACCTCGGTTATTGCTCTCACCAGTCTAAAATCTCAGCTCTCTGGATTTCCAATGTAAACTTGCGTTTGATTGATAAAGTCAAGGTCGTCCAGTCAGCACAGAATAGGATGACAAACCGAGTGGTTTGATAACAATGAAATTCATTGTGAATGGCTTGGCTTGAATATAGACAGTGACATCTTTCAGTTCTCCAACAGGTTTTCGTCGTGTCGAATCAGCTAACTTGATGTTTTGTTGTGAATGTCAGTCAGCCCCAGAGCATGAGCTGTGTCTTCTATTATTATATTTACACCGGAACCAAAGTCAATTGGCACTTTTTTGATCAGCCATCCCGCAATGGTAATATCAATCTCAGGTGCACCAAGATCACCTAAATCGATGGACAAAACACCAGCATCTGGCAAAGAAATTTTTTTTCTTCTTTTTGGGCACAAAAAGACCTTTCAGTTGCTTTCCATAACAAGTGTTATCTGCCAACAGCTGTTCAAAAGTAATGTTCGGATGAAGGGATCCAATATCACTCACGATGTCATATCTTTTATCTTTGATTTCGAGGTTGCTTTATCGATAACAGCACTAGAAAAATACAGTTAATAAGATATTGACTGCCAAGTATTGGTGGCCAATAATATTCAAGGATGTATCAAATTTTATTCGTTCATGTGATCCATGCCAGAGATCTGGTAAGCCTACAAAAGCAATGAATTGGCCGTTGACAACAATCTTGCCTCTTGCACCATTCGAGAAGTGGGAGATTGACTTTGTCGGTCCAATCAAACCTGTTACCCGACATACAAAATGTCGTTATATTCTAGTTGCCACGGAATATGCTACCAAGAACATTGAAGCAGAGGCGACAAAACGAAACGATGCGAAAACTGTCACGATGTTCTTATTCAAAAGTATAATCACAAGATATGGTTGTCCACTCGAACTAGTAAGTGACCGAGGAACACATTTTCTAAATGATATGATACAGTTGCTGACAACCTATTTCCTGATCAAATATATAAAAACTACACCGTATAGTCCAAAAGCAAACTGGTTGACAGAAAGAGCTAATGGAATCTTATGTAAGATCTTGACTAAAATTACTATTGCACATGCAATGGATTGGGATCAGAAACTACCATCAGTTCTTTGGGCTTATCGCAACACAGAGAAAATCACGACGAAACAGACACTATATTTCCTTACATATGGTATGCATCCTATCTTGCCAATTAAATTCGAGGTGAAAACCTTTCGTATTCAAGCTCAACGAACAGATGCAGGATTAATAAACGAAAGGTTGACTAATATTGAAGAACTAGCTGAAGCTCGAGAGACTTCACAAAAACTAACGGAGGAAATCCAGAGACAAAGAAAGAAGAAATATGATAGTCATATAAAAAAATGTGATCTTAAAGCTGATGATTATGCGCTGATATATGACAGCCGCCATCAAAAGTTCCCTGGAAAATTCCATATGCGATGGCTTGGACCGTATAAAGTCATAGAGGTGTTCGACAATGGTTCTGTGCAACTTCAATCACTTGAAGGTGAACTATTACCGACACGTATTAACGGGTCCAGAGTGAAGAAATACTACCTTTGACCAGAATTATTATTTTTTTAATTCTTATTATTTTCTAGTATTTTTCTGAAAATAATCGCAAATTTTCTTTTATCTTGTCTAAATTTTTTTTCGCAACATTTCTTTTATTTTCTTTCTTTATAGAAATTTTTGAAAATTTTTCGAGAATTGTTCTTGACTTCTCTCAATCTTTTCATATCATTTTAAAAGTATTTTCGAGAACTTTTCGAGATTTTTTTTTCGCGACACTAAAATTGTTAATCAAATTTTCGTAAATCATTTTCGAGAATTTTTCTAGCATTATCTCTAGTTTTTTGAGAAATTTTCTAGTATGTTGCTAAAATTTTCGAGAAATTTTCGTGAGTTTCTGTAACATTTTTTTTCAAGATCCTTTGAGAAAGTTTTGCGAAACTTTCTAGAATCTTTCTGGCATATTTTTGAGAAGCTTTTGAGAATCTCTCGACCTACTTTTTGTATTCCTCCATTAAAGATGATGGCCACGTGATCATCATTATTCACATGTGTGTACGCTCACAAATATTGTTCTTCCTTAATTTATTTTTTTCTTTTTACAAACGGTCTTCCTTCATTAAAGATCGATCTGGCAAAGCGGATTATCTCTGGATGGGAAGTTGCTTTCAACTAACAAAGATTCGGTGGATAAAGTTGCGCACTTCTTAAGCAACTGTTTCGTACCCACGAAGGGGTACAAAATCTCCACGATCCGAGATACAACATTCAAGTTGTTTCGTAAATATGCAAACCAAGCAATCTTTTTGACGGATGCGGATGCCACCATTTCAATTCAAAATTTTGGGTATATATTAGATGCTCTTGCGGGTAATCCAGTGTGCTTCAGTGTTATCACATAGAAAGCCTTTTTGCGCTGGATTAAGCACCAAAAGTTTTCTGGAGTTAGCGCATGTATCTCGACTCTGCGCTCATTTTGACATATTGAACGATCAAGAGAAAGGCATCCTGACAGGAAGATTGTTGGTTCCCAAGCCAATAGATCTTTCCAGCATCCTTTATGTACCTATTCCGGTTCCACTTGATGCTGCACCAGCAGTCGAAGTAGCAGCCACCACTGCTATGGAGAGTGAAGCTGTGGCAATGGAAACCGATGGAGCTACTGCTGCTATGGATTCTTCAAAGCCAGCATCTGCTTCCACATCTCAGAAGCAGCCAAGCGCATCCACCTCTAAGGATGACGCAACCCTGTCCGATACATCAGACAAGGGACGCATAGCTGCTGAAAGCGACACTGGCGCACATGTGGCAGATGACGAAGAACCAGATGACCAGCCCCAGTGGTTTCGATCCATGACAGAGAAAGCCAAGAATCTTGTGGCTGAAGTATATGAGTTCGACAAGTACCACCGTCAACTCACAATGCAGCTTATCACCTCAAAGAGGAAATCACTCGACTCTCTTAAGGAGTCCTTCGAGAAGATCGATTCGCTTGAATCAGACAACACGAAGCTAATTGAACAACATCGTTCTCTCAAAACACAGCTTCAAAATTTAATAAAAGAAGCTGATTCTTTGAAGCAGACCAATAAGGCGATTCAGGCCAAGTCTGACAATTTTCAGACTCAAAATAATTCTTTGAAGCGGCAACTTTTGGCTGCAAATCAACATAATGCCGCGCTCCAGAAACATCTACAGGAGGAGCGAATGACAAGATTAAAGACAGAAGTTGCTTTGTCCCTGAGCACCACTGCAGGGTCAATCACTATCGATCTCACGAAGCTGAACCAGCTCCAAGGCCAGACACTCGACAATTTTCGAGTCAAGTTCTTACAACCGCTCGAAGATGTGAAGGCTCTTGTCGAGAAAGATGAAGCTTCTGTCTGGGCATTCAGATCCACAGAGACAGAGCGAGACAACTTATCTACATTACTCAACAAAGGTATCTTCACAATGTTATTAACAAATACAATCTAAGGAATTGTAAGTTAGCTCACTCACCAATGGATCCAGACCTGCATTTGTCAAAGGACCAATGTAGGCTAGACCAAGTAGGAAGAGGAGCAGATGAGAGAGTTTCTTTATCGATCGATACTTGGATCTCTCATGTCCGCAATGGTCTATAATCTCTTTTGCAATAAGCTCACTCAGCCAATATATGGCTATTCCTGGCATTACCCATTGGAAGGCTCTCATAAGAATCATGAGGTACATTCGAGCTACCATGGACCAATGCATCTGCTATGGAGATGTCAGCAACAACAATCTTCATCAACTCAGTGGATATTCTGATGCAAGTTGGGGAGGAGATGTAGACAATCGTAAGTCCACATATGGATTTACATTCTTCTTCAACGATGGTCCTATCTCATGGAACAATCGTAAGCAAACCTCTATCACTCTTTCTTCTACTGAAACAAAATACATTGCTACTTCTCAATCTATTAAAGAAACATTTTGGTTAAGAAATTTACTGTCAGACATTAATTTGTATCAGTACAACCCCACAATTTTATTCTGTGATAATCATAGTGCTATTGCCTTATTGACCAACCCTAGATTTCACTCTAGGAGTAATCACACTGAAATCTGATATCACTACATCAGAGGCAAGGTTCTCAACAAGGAGGTGAGTTTAACGTACTGTAGAACGCGAAGACATGGTTGCAGATATTAAGTGTTAATGCACACAACAAATTTTGTGCATTGCTTAGTCTGAAGATCAAGGCATTCACGGATCCAGATTAAAGGGGGGTGTTGGATTTATCTCCTCTACTCTCCTAAATCCTATTTTAATCTACCTCCAATCATGCTGCATTTTTACTTATGTTGTCGCACAATCTGCATATTTACATGTAAAATAAGACAGTGTTGACATCCATAGGTGTACTCAAAGGCTTACAATCCTACATATTGAACTTATAAAGCAAATCTCGTGCATATTTTCTTTGTGTAAGAAAGACAACGTCTTTCTTTTGCCATACTTCAATGCCAAGACAATAGTGCATCAATCCTAGATTACTCATGTCAAAAGCATGGGAAAGATCTAATTTGATTTCATCAATTAACCTCTCAATACTTCCTGTCATAATCAAATCATCCACTTACAAGACAATGAACACTATATCTGAATCTTGCCTTAGAATGTAAAGATTAGGATTAGCATCAGTCTTTATCATTCCCCTTCGCTTGAAGTGTTTACTAATGCAAGAGTACCGTGCCCGTGGTGCTTGCTTCAATTCTTAAATGGCTTTGTTGAGCTTACAAACAAGATGCTCTCTCCCTGGCTCAACAAATCCTTGAAGTTGTACTAAGTACACCTCTTCATCCAGCACTCCATTAAGAAAAATAGATTTAACATCCATTTGCTGGATCTTCCAATCATAGAAAGCAGAAATAGCAATGATAGAATGTATAGTCACCATTTTAGCTACGAGTGCAAAGGTTTTTCTCAAAATCAATACCTTCTTGCTGCTCAAATCCTCTCGTAAGCAGCCATGCTTTGTACTTGTTGAGTTGCCCATCTGCTCGTATTTCATTACCTTCATTGACGAATATTCTAGAAGAGCTATTGTTTATTTTATTAAGCAAAATTAGAGGCTTTCAAAATCTTTCGACAATCCAAAGAGCATGTAGCAATGGAAACTGGTAAAAGAATTAAAGCACTGAGGTCCGACAATGGGGGAGAGTACATCTTTACCAAATTTAAGGAGTGTTGCATTAACAATGACATTGAGCAACAGTCCATTACCTCCTATTCGCCTCAGTCAAATGGACTTGTTGAGAAAAAGAACAGAACCTTAGTCAAATTGGCTAAGTGTATGCTTGCTCATGCAACACTTTCAAAAATCTTCTGGGCTGAAGCTGTTTCTGTTGGATTTCTATCATCTCCATCTCTATCTCTCTACTAATCTCGATCCATTCACTAGCTGTTGTAAATATTTGTACAGTCACATACTCTGCATAAATTCACTTATTTTTTGACAATCTGTAGAAATAAAAATGGATCAATGACAATGTTTTCCCGATTGTTTGAACACCTTCTAAAGAAACTTAAAGTTTCTTATGTCAAAGCACCCATATTTTGTGTTCCACTGGAGCCGAGAGCCGTGATGAAAAGGTAAACTTCAGAAGCCTTTCGTCGGCTTTTTCGCATTTTGTAGAAGTCAAATTTGACTTCAAAAACATGTTTCCAAAGGTTTTCGCACATATTGCATTTTTTGCATTTTGCAAAAAACGCGATATCGCCCAGTTCGCAGTTTTTGCATTTTTGAACCAAACTAGCATGACTTTTGACTTTTTAAAGTTACCTTTCATATGACACTTTTCATTATCCTCTCTCTCTCTCTCTCTCTCTCTCTCTCTCTCTCTCTCTCTCTCTCTCTCTCTCTCTCTCTCTCTCTCTCTCTCTCTCTCTCTCTCGCATGCACAAGGCAAGGATCTCACAACCTTCATCAGAAAGATGAAGAATCTGTTCCTCTCCTTGTACAATGTTGAAATAGAACATGTTTTTTCACAAGAGAAGCAGCTCAAATACCTCCTACGTGCTCTACCAAGATCTTTCCAGACCACTCGAACTATACTAGCCGAAGGTCCTCAAATGATTCTTGAAAAGGCTATAAATGAGATCAAAGAAGAAGTAGAGGCTCGCGAGCACTATGATGACAAGAATCAGTTAGATTTGCTCTCTACAGCTACAAAGAACAAAAGAAGAAGTTTCAGCCTAAGAGGAAGTCAGCTTAGAGTTAAGAACGGAGTCAGCAAAAAGAGGGAGATCAAAAAGGTAGATGGAAAGGAAGGAGCAAGCAAAAACAACAAGGTGGTGAGAAGAAAACTTGCATAAAATATAGACGTGATGGTTGTGAAAGATTCAACTAGTTTCCTCACATTTTGCAATATTTCCATATTTGGCATATTGAGGCCAAAATTTGTTTTAGACTTAGAGGTTGACTTTTCAAAGTTCATTAGTCTAAATTTCATTTGAATAACTACTTTTTGAAAGTGTGGGAAAGATAGAATGCGAGTTTGAGTAAATTCAATTTGAATAAGTTGGGTACATTGAATCTAGACCCAAAATTGGTAGGGTTAGCATTTTGGTGGGAAAGCCAAGTGGCCAAATAGGGTTTGGACCTGCTATAAAAGGATGTAACTCGTGGAGAGAGTCATCTTATCTCTTCTCTATCTCATTTCATGCTTATACATGGTTCTCTTGGGTTCTACTATCCATAGTCTTTTGTATGTTGAAGGTACTATAGGATTCTCTTGGCAATTTTCCAGTGTGCAGGTCCTGGATTAATATTGAATTGGCTCAGTCTGAACACTGCATAGGCAATGTCTAGCCTTGTATTATCTACCAAGTACATCAAAGAACCAATTATTTTTCTATAAGGCTTATTGAGCATTGCTTCTTGTTCTTCTTGGTTTTTTAAACAGTCTTTGTTGGTCAAAACTATACCAAACACCATTGGAGTATTTACTCCTTCACAATCTGTATCATTTAGAAATCATCAATGATTTTTTAAGTGTACCTTGATTGGTGTAGATATAGCCTACCACCCTCAAGGTCTCTGTTAATCTGTAATCTAAGTAGCATCTTGCTTCTCCTAGGTCTGATATTTCAAAGTGCTTGGAAATATCTTCCTTCAGTTGTGCAATTAGCTAATCACTTCTTGATAGGACCAGTGTGTCACCTACATAGACACCTATGATGATGATTCCTCCATCTATGACTTTCACATAGACATTATAGTCAGCTATTAAGGTTTGGAAACCCAAGGATCTGAGAGCATGATCCTTCTTCTTGTACCACTACCCGGTAGACTATTTCAGTCCATAGATGTTTTTATGCATTTGGTAGGCATAATCAACAAATGATTTATAGGTAAATCTTGGTGGTTGATCCATAGAGACCTCTTCTCTGAGTTTCCCATGTAAAAAAGCTGTTTTCTCATCTACAATGTGATTTTCAGACTATAGGTTGTTGCATATGCAATCAATAGACGTATGGATCCATGTTTGACAACAGGAGAAAAGTTTTCAATGTAATCAACTTCATACTTTTGTGAAAAACCTTTTGCAACTAGTCTTGCCTTGTATCTTGACATCTTGCCATCTGGTCCATACTTGTATTTGTAGATCCATTTGCATTTGACAAACTTCATGTCGTCTAGTATGGGTTCGAGTGTTCGCACCCTATTCTGATCCATGGAATTTATTTCTTCTTCCATGGCTCTTATCCACTTGTCTTTGTCTGGATTGTCAACCACTTCCTCATATGTCTGTGGTTCACCATTGAAGCCACAAAGCTCTTCTATTGTAGAGGCTGAGCTGTCTGCTCCATATCTGACAGGTAGCTCAATTGCTTTGTGTTTGTCCTTGTGATTGTCTGTAGAACCATTGTGTGCTCCAAGCATTTTAGGTATAGGCTGCTCCTCAATCAGTTCATCGTTTGAACTATCACTCAGTTAATTTGGCATTTGAACATCCTGATTCAGATGTTCATGGTTTGCTCCCTTAGTTTGTGTGGGTAGGTCAAAGTACTTTTTGCTAAAAATCTCATAACCAACTGGATCTCCATCAGCCATTGATCTTGCTTCATCAAATTTCACATCTCTGACAGTTTTGACTTCCTTGGTCTTGGGCATGTAAATCCTATAATATGAGGAATGTACATCATAGCCTACAAGGAAACTTTGCTCCACTTTTTCATCTAATTTCTTCTTTTACTTATCTGGTTTGTGGGCATATGCTACACACCCAAAGATATGTACATGGGCCATATTTGGCTTGTTGCCCCCACCACACTTCATGTGGAGTAGTGTAGGGAATGTCAGAGTAGAAACTCATACCTTCAAATGATACAGATTGCCCAGTGCGCTTGCCTTCTGTAATAAGATGAGTGGTTTTAGTTTCAACCACTTTACATGAATCACTTGTGAATGTGACACACATGTCTGCATCTACAATCTTTGCCACAAATAGCAGATCTTTCTAAAGTGACTTGATGTTTGAAACCATCTTCTAGAATTATATATATGAAAAGATCCATTTTTTGAAAATCAGCAATCATTTTTTTTTTTGTCACGAAATGTGACATAGATCCTGAATCAAGAATTGCCTCTTGTATATCAGCTTGTGATGTGGCACACACATCATCACACAAATAAACAGCTAGATTCTTGTTGGTTCTTTCTTCAGCCATTGTAGAAGGTTCTGGTTCCTCCACATAGGATGAGCTATTGGAGTTCTCCCTTCTGCTTTGTGGTTGCTTGTTTCTTGGGTTCTGATAGCAGTCTATAGCTGCATGGCCTTTCTTGTGAAAATGCATGCACTCTATCTTGAAATTTAGTTTGCATGTGTCAACTGTATGACCATTGTGAAAGATTTCAGATCCTTAAGATCCAATCTACTTGAATGATCTTTGGTTAGAAAGAGAAATACACTACCAATTTCACCAATGTAGAAAAATCAGCATCTACACACAATTTGAGATGCAAACACTAATAGAACTTGATCAAACTTGAATGAAATGATTATGTACTATTGCTGTCCATATAAAACCAGCAAGCTACTGTATTTCACACGTGTGGATCCAAAAATAACAAATATAGATCATTCTACACATAGAATTGCAAGCAATCACCAAGATAGTGCACCAATGGATAGTAGAACCCAAGAGAACCATGTATAAGCATGAAATGAGATAGAGAAGAGAGAAGATGACTCTCTCCACGAGCTACATCCTTTTATAGCAGGTCCAGACCCTATTTGGCCACTTGGCTTTCCCACCAAAATGCTAACCCTACCAATTTTGGGTCTAGATTCAATGTACCCAACTTATTCAAATTGAATTTACTCAAACTCGCATTCTATCTTTCCCACACTTTCAAAAAGTGTTTATTCAAATGAAATTTAGACTAATGAACTTTGAAAAGTCAACCTCTAAGTCTAAAACAAGTTTTGGCCTCAATATGCCAAATATGGAAATATTGCAAAATGTGATGAAACTAGTTGAATCTTTCACACTCCCTCTTCAACTAGTTCTAGCATAGACTTTGATAATACTCCAAGTGAAGTCCTATGCTTCATGATCAAGTCTTTTCCCAATGCTTTGGTGAAGATATCAACTACACATTCCCTTGAAGACACATGTTGAAGCTCCACCTCCTTTGCAATGACTCGCTCCCTCACAAAATGATATTGTATCTCAATATGCTTGCTCCTAGCATGAAAGATAGGATTGGATGCCATTCTTTGGGCTGATTGATTGTCACAAAAGATGATTGGGCTCTCTGAAAAATCCAGCAAGTGAAGATCCTTGATCATCCTTTTGATCCATACCATCTCCTTTGTGCAATGTGTAAGAGCTTTGTACTCGGCCTCACTAGATGACAATGAGATAGTGGCTTGTTTCTTTGACATCCATGATATAGCTCCATCACCTATGAAAATACAATAAGAACTAATGGATTTCCTATCCATTACATCTCCAGCATAGTCCGAATCTGAAAATCCAAAAAAATTAGGTGATCATCCCTCATACAATATGCAAAATCTCGAGTTCCAATGATATACCTCAAAACTCGCTTTTCTAGCTTCCAATGCTCCTCACTAGGATCTTGAATGAATTGACTCAATCTTCCAACACAATAGCTTAGATCAGGTCTAGTAATGGTTAGATAGATGAGTGAACCAACTAGCTTTCTATAGAGACTAATGTCCTTGAAGGATCTTTCATTACCTCTTATAGTAAGCTTTACATGAGACTCCATAGGTGTATCAATAGCTTTTGCATCTACCATATGAAATCTTTCTAGAATAGAATTAGCATACTTCTCTTGACAAATGAAAGTAGATTGAGAATATCTAATGACTTCTATTCCTAAAATGTAATGCAAATTACCAAGATCATGCACCTCAAACTCCTTCTTAAGAGCATTCTTGATATCCTCCACATCTTGATTGTTTCCACCACTCAAGATGATATCATCCACATAGATTAGCAAGATGGTAACATCATTTCCAGCAAACCTATAATAAAGTGAGTGATCATACTCACTCATAACAAAGCCTTGAGAGAGTAAAAAAGTGTTAAGCTTAGCATACCAACTCCTTGGTGCTTGCTTAAGGCCATACAAACTCTTTTGTAGAAGACACACATGATTTGGCTTTGTTGATGAAATGTAGCTCTCGGGTTGCTCCATGTATACTTCCTCCTCAAGATCACCATTCAAGAATGCATTTGAAATGTCCATTTGCCATAGATCCCATCCATAAAGTGTAGCAAGTGAAATGATGACTCGAATGCTTACCATCTTTGCCATGGGTGCAAAGGTCTCATCATAGTCAATTCCTTGTTGTTGAGCATATCCTTTTGCCACTAACCTTGCCTTGTACTTGTTGATAGATCCATCTTGATTTGTCTTCACCTTGAAGATCCATTTGCATCCAATAGCTTTCTTGTCCTTAGGCAACTCCACCAATCTCCATGTTCCATTCTTCATAAGCCATGTAGCAATGACCTGATCTTCTCTTTCAACCTGCTTCAATGCACAAAGCACTCCTTTGAACAACAACAAATGCTTTCTATATAAGGCTAAGAACCCCCTGTGCAAATAGTAATGCAAGGTCCCAACTCCCCTATACATAGATTCCACTACACATAGATTGCTATTGATACTTTACACATGCATAGACTGTCCCAGACCATGTATTAACTCCAATATTAATTGATAAAATTCCAGCAAGTTCACACGTCTGGGGAATGATCCTCAAGTGTGAATGATCTTGTTAAGCTTTGTGTTTAGCACATAAATTGATTCTAGATTAAATATCAAGATCTAGTTCTAGTATTTATGACCAAAGCACAATCTAGCATGCTAATAATCAAAGAATGATTGCATTCAAAATCAAAAGAAAAGAAGTGTTGCAGATTCTGTTAACCCACGCAAGATCGTGCCCAGCTTATACCTCTAATGATGATGAAGTTGAAGTTCAAGTCAATAAAGACGCGCCCAACTTATTGGAAATGTAAATTGAAATACATAGATATATTGACTTCTACATAGAGAAAACAATTGTGTGGATAGTCTTTTGCATCACATGATCATGCATAGAAGACATAGAAGATATACATTGTATTCCATGCAGATTATATAAAATATACTGGGGTTTTTTTAAACAATGTGCATTCTCTAAAATAATTCAATACTATCACGGAAATGTAAATTAAAATACATAGAAAATTGACTTTGTGTATATAACTTTTGTATCACATGATCATGCATAGAAGACATAGAAGATATACATTGTATTCCATTCTGAGTATAGAAAATATATAAAAAGTTGGCTATCAACGAAAGCCACATTTTATTTTGGTTTTGTTTTTAACATTGTTCATTCTCCAAAATGATTCGATATTATCATTGTCCAAGATAATTTTTCAGTCATTTGAGCTCAAACCTTTTTTTTCTCTTCCAAACCTTGGCATAGAAAATTATAAAAATTGTGTTTCCTTTGGAACCTGCACATGAAAACATGACATGAAAATCTTCAAAAGAAGCTTGAGACATACTTGCTACACTCTATGATATTAGAGATGTAATCTCTAAGCTTCATCTAAAAAAAATGTTCTTCACAATTAATATGTCTGAAATTCGATTCTGCCCATCTAGACAAGTTCAAATTTCTTTTTAAATAAATGTCTGCTATTGGGTTAGTTTTAACTAATTCTG
Organism: Diphasiastrum complanatum; assembly: GCA_029204225.1. NCBI lineage: Eukaryota > Viridiplantae > Streptophyta > Lycopodiopsida > Lycopodiales > Lycopodiaceae > Diphasiastrum > Diphasiastrum complanatum. Next base: position 50,567,717 of record CM055104.1, on the reverse strand, counting down.
ACGCAATTATGACTCTAATGTCAAATTTTCCTAAAGCATATGAAAATTGGGTCATTGTGATTTCAACTCAACAAGATCTAACTCTACCAAGAGTAACATCAATGCTACTTTAGAAAGAGATTAGAAGAAATGGTTTATCTTCTAATTCTATTCAAAATCACAAGCTCTTTATTTAAAAGAAGGCTCAAAGTCCAAGAAATCAACAAAATCTATAGAATCGAGCCAAAATAAAATATTACAAAAGATTGGATCATGTCATGAAGGACTGCAAAACCCTGAAATATAAAAATGAGAGAAAGAAGCAACTTCAACAACTGACAAATGCAGCTAACTCTACTACGACCCAAGAAAATGAAATTGCATTCATGGCCAAATTAGGGGAACTCCAAGATGATGAGGTATCTGGACTTAAGAGCAATTCAGCATATGACACACCATCAAGATTGCTTCCAAGACTACAAAGCCTTCACTCAATCCATAGTTGTACAACTCAGGAATCATTCCACCCATAACATTGATGGAGAAGGTATTGTTAAATTGAAGTTTCAAAATGGTGATGTTAAGCTATTTTCCAATGTTCTTCATGTTCCTAGACTTACCAAAAATTTGTTTTCTATTAGCAAGATAGTTGGTTTAGGCTGTAAGGTTAAAGTTGATATTGAAAATTGTACCATCCTTGGTGAATCTAAGGAAGTTCTTGCACTTCGCATGAGAAGTGGCTACCTCTATAGACTATCACTTTTATTCTACTAGCCAAACACTCCATTCTTCAGTCACTTTAAATTCAAATTTGTTGTGGCACTATAGATTAAGCCATTTACAAATGTCAAATCATAAGATTGTACAAGTTCTACAATATATGAAAAAATATGATACAAAGGAGTGCAAAATTTGCATAATAGACAAGCATTCAAAAACACCTTTTATATCAGACCGTATTCATACTTTCACATATTTATTGGATTTTGTACATGCTGACATTTATGGGCCTATGCTGACTTTCTCCATTAAGGGGAGTAAGATAATTTCTAATTTTTATTGATTATCATTCTCGAAGAACAAAGAATCTGAAGCTTTTAAGTTCTTCAAGCAATTTTTTCACTTTGTTGCAGAACCAAATTCAATCCAGAAAGTCATGGTTCATGATAATGTAGATCAAAGAGTATGATGCACTTATCAAAAACAACACTATGGCTGTCATGGAATTACCTGAAGGCATAAATATTATTTTAAATAAATGGATCTCTAGAAAATACGAAGCTGATGGTCAAGTAGATTGATTCAAAGCTCAACTCATTGCAAAAAGGATTGACAAATCTCAATCCTTGACTATTTTGAGACATTTAGTCCTGAGGTATAACGCTCTTTTATCAAAACTCTTTTGTTATATGTTGCAGCTGTTGATCTTTAAGTCCACCAAATGGACGTGCAAACTACATTTCTAAATGGAACCATTGAAGAGGATATTTATGTGACAACTTATGCAAGGAGCCCTATATGGACTATCGCAATCCCCCAAAGCTGGTTCTAGAAAATAAATCAATGCCTTATTCCAATTGATTTTATTCCAAGACATTTACTACAAAGCTATTTCTACATCCTTTATTATCATCACTCAGCCCATTTAGTTCTTGGAATTCAAATCTACAAAGATTGAACTCATATATAAGTTCCATTGAGTCAATTTTATGCTGGTAAATGGCGCTCTCCAGAAATAAGTCTTGAATCCTGAAAGTCGAAGGATCGGATCGTCAACGCCTTTTCCCGGTAATAACTCTTGCTTTTGGATTCTACCTGTGAAATTCTTCTGGTGGAGATGAGGTTTCTTTATCCAGAATTTTGGAGTGAGTTTCTACTTCTAAACAATGGCATTTCAGGACATGCATAGTTTTATCTTTCACAGGAAGGTATCTTGTAATGAGTAACTTAGCAGCCGTGTATATACTTCAAATATACAGTATGTCTGATTGCAAACCAAGTTAGTTTCCATCAGATCCAAGACTTAAGTTATCAAGAAATCAATGTCGACAAACTGATGCTGAAAAAGAACACATGAAACATTATCCTTTTCATTCCATTATTGATTTCTTAATGTATGCTATGTTGTGCACTAGGCTTGATATGGCCTATTCTATCAATACATAAAGTCAATTTTTATCTAGTCCTGGTTTGACTCATTGGAAAGCATTACTGAAAGCTCTGAAATATATACGGGCCACAAAAGATTTAGCATATCTTATGGAAGCAATCAAACTCCCAATATTCTTGAAGGTTTTACATATGCCGATTGGGCTAAGGAGTTGACACAAGAAGGGCTACATCTAGCTTTGTTTTCTTGTTTAACAAAGGTCCAATATCATGGAACAATCGAAAACAAACATATGCGGCTTTGACATCTATTGAATCAAAATACATTGCTACGACTAATGCTACAAAAGAAGCCATCTAGTTGAGAAACCTGCTGTCTGACATTGATCTTGCTCAATTTCAATCTACTATTATATATTGTAATAATCAAAGCACTTTTGCATTGTTTTTGAATTATATATTTCATTCTCGATGCAAGCATATTAAAATAAAATACCATTACCTAAAAGTAAAGGTGTTGAGCAAGGAGATAGCCCTAGGTTATTGCAGGACAGAATTCGTGACAACAGATAAAAAGCATTGGCAAAGGACAACCACATCAAATTTAATATTATATCAAACTTGAAAATCAAAGTATTTCAGGTTCCACATTAAAGGGGAGTGTTGGATTTCTTTTAGACTTTGAAATCAACTTTGAATGTGTTTCCTAAAATAAGTTTGTATATACTTAGAAAATTTCAAGTTGTAATTTTTACACTGTTTTCTGACCGCTTACATAATTACACGAACTGTGAAAGTTGGCATTTCTACATGGAGAACACGGTAGGCAGGTTTTTTTAAAAATGTAACAAACTTCAAGGTGTGCTTGGAAAACAACCAATACATAACATAAGATATTGATTGACATTATCAAGAGTACTAGCACATGATTGTGCATTTATCTAACACACTGATTGGCATTTATACAATGTCTAAGGACACCGATTGATGTGATGTTTCATGATGTATTTTTTTTATGACCTACATTGGGTTGAAATTAACCCAGGGTCAAATTAGATCAACCTCTAGTTTTTGAACTGTCAGATCAAATTCACTGATTCCTATTTCAAGAACCAATTTAAACTTTAGAATCAAATTTGACAGTTAAATTTCCTAATCATTGTTAGATTGTTAAACTTCTTATAAATGTCTGTTAGAGTTCGTTGAGTAACTTGAGGACGCATGCAAAATAATCAAAAGAATCGAACATAGACAGTTGTAACAGCTACTTGTATTTTTTATCTTCTTAGATCGATCTTGGCTCCAATTCAAATTGCGCCTTTTCTTGAATATTATCTTTTCATTTTCATGAATATTTAGTAACCATTTTTTTGTCTTCTGTTTTTCTTCTACATAATATTTCACTTTCATTCATGTCAGTGTTTTGTCTAATCGATTGTCTATCAATGAATCCTGGACTGCTTTTAATTCTGCACCTACTGATCAGCAAGTCATTCAGATTTTTGAAATTCCTAACCTACTGATCATTCCCACCATGGTCTTTTGCTCTAGGAACCAGGGTGCTGGTTGACTCCCCATTATTGTTCAACCATGCAAAGGTGATGTGCCATCCAATAATGTACTATCCTAGACTCTCACTACAACCATACGCATGTGGAAATTTCAAATATGGGTCTCGCATAGGTTTGGCAACAACCGCAAATATTATATTGTCTTAATGATTCTTGAGGACAAAAGGCGCGTGTATTTGCAGCTACTATAGCATCTTATAAAAATGATAACCCCCTTCCACGATCCCGGAAAAAATAAACTAATATAACTTTCCAACCAATGATTCAGAAACACACCAAACTTTGAAAGAGACTCAGTAAACTTCTTAAGGGTGATTGTCTTCCTGCTGAACTTGACAAAAAGGGGAGCCAGCTGCCGGACAAACTTCAAGTTTACAAATAACACGAATAAACTGGTACTTGCTGCCTCTGAAAGTTCATAACAATTTGCGTACTACAATTTTGCAAAAACCACTTTCTAGACAGCTATTGGATTTATCTTCAAAAAGTTTTAATCAAAATAAAGTAGAAACAAATCAAAGAATCATTTTGCTCTGGAGGTTGCTAGTCATCTGAGGTAAGTAGGAAAGCATAAATGATTATAAGAACAAGCAACTTCCGCATGCTCTCCAAGGATCCCTTCAAAACCAAATCTTGAATCTCAGCAAGTGCTAAAAAACTACCGATAAGTTTTGCATCCTCTCTTGAGGATTATCCAGAAAAACAACCCTTGCTTCACCTCAGATCTTGAAGCTTAAAGGTCCAAGTGTTGCATTCAAATCACCAAGCTGAGATTCAGCACGCTTCTCCGCTTTAGCACGTAATTGAATCAATTGCCTCTTTCTAACATAGAAAACCTTTGCTTTCTCTTTGCGTTTCTCTTCTAGCTCCTATTATTGTCAATGCGAAATCCAAAAACAACAAATCAGAGTCAGGATATATGTGTACAATTTTGGGAACTAAAAGCCTAATCTATGCAGGAAAAGCACAGCACGTACCTTGATTGTGTCATAATGATGCCATCCAACCTCTGCCGATAAACGCCCAAGCAGACAAAATTTATGCCCAGGCTGGAGTCTTAAAACCCTGAAAATTAAGAAAACAAGTTATGATCAGGCACTTCACAACATCATCATCAGTCATTCTAAACGGACATCAACTTTGTCATCCTTGACATAGAGCATAACCACAGGATGACAAAGAGCATAACCTGCCACACACAACTGACAAATACAGCTTCAAATTCTCCTAAGACTAGAGATGGTTGATCAGGATGAAAATAAGCTTAAATATTTCACTAGATTGTTGAGGTTATAAGAGTCCATGAGCAACAAGTGATGAAAGAGCATTTGATAAGACTACTATGTGATTTTCTAACATTAATAGTGACTGAAGAGCAATCAATAGTCACTCTAAGGACACAATGATGTGCTAATGATACCATAAAATAAATGATAACAATCTCTTTTCTTGAATTTCTTCTATAAACTACTTAAACAAGTCAAGGCAAATGGCGTACTTCAGTGCATGCAAACATTGAAGACAAATTGAAAACAAAAAGTTATAGAAAGAAAGTGAATTTATATGGCAAATAACTGTTTGAGTAAAAATTTCTAGAGTCTAAACAATCTGTAAAATCTGGTATCCCCTTAGTTGCCCGTTCCGGAACGGAACGCGTTTGAGGACGTGTTCTGTTCCGGATTGGGCCCAAAAGATTTCAAAAAAAAAAAAGTACTTTTTTACAAAGGAAAACAAGCACGATACTTGTTTCTGCCGTTTCTCTACCTTGCTCAGCTTTGATGCAAAGCAGAGTGATGGGGCAAAAAGCTAGCTGGCCCAAAGCAATTCTAGGATGATCTGGCGCTGGAGATTGCTGGAGTCATGTACGCTGGATAGACGTCTGACGTAGATAGATATGCGAGCTTGAAACAGCCATCCATTAGATCGGATCGAGATAACATGCAGGGTCAGGTTCATATGCAGTTGCCGGAGCAAGTTCATATGCACGGGCCGGAGCAGGCTTCTCTAGGAGGTAGGTTTTTGTTCATGTGAAATAGTTACATGCAGATCGTCACTCGTTTATGATTCACAAGCTAAGAATACTCAATGTCAGTATACAGATGCGCTTGGAATCAATCTGGCCACTGCAGTCAGAGGTTCTCATTAACTGAAATTGTTGGAGCATTCCAGAACCTCTTTTTTTCATGTTTAAAAAAAAGCGTTCCGCCCAGTACAGTACGTTCAGACCCAAAAGGGTCAGAACGGGTTTCTAAGGCCCACATAGACTTTGAACTAAGAGGCTCAGCCTGAGGAACCTCTCATAGCATATAATTCCTTACTGTAGCTTTTAAGCAAGGTCAAAAAAGCAAGATATATACAAAACAGGAACAAACCAACTGACTTCATAACACTCGGAAAACAAACAAAAGACAAGTTTTCAAACAAAAATTAAAGTCCTAATGGGATGACAAGTTTCAAACTAAAATGAAAGTCCTATTTTGAAACACAACTGCAGGTCTTAAAACACAAGTCGCAGATGAGCATAGGACTTACTTCAAAGCATCAGGAATGACCATGCGCTTCATTTTGTCATAGGGTGCTGGAACACCTTCAAATGCCTTCATCCTTTCCAAAGCAGCAGCCCCTCGCTTTGTTTTGTGGGGAATCATTCTGCACAAGATTTGAATCGATTAAGTAAAATTTATCCTAGCAATTTTTACGATCTACCTTTGTGGCAATCATGGTATATTCTGTTTGCTAAGAAAGCAAGACACTCTAGGATGAATTTACCCTCTGATAGTCCTCCATAAAATTCGGGCAGGAGCACGAAAATGTATCGGCCCCTTACTGGGCTTAGTGTTCATGCGTTTCCTGAGAAAACGCAAGTACTTCATTTTCTGTCGAACAAGGCCACCAGAAAGGCAAATCTCCTCGCAACGAACCACCACCTTCACAATCCAAACAAGGTGGAAACAAACAAATTTCTATCAGTTTTGTACAAGCACAAAAGATCATCACGACTTTGACATTTAGCTGTGATGATAGTCCCCCAACCTGAGGCCTGTACCAACTTCGGTGGTTTATTTGCTTTGAATTCGTATTTCTCAGGCTTAACATTTACAAGCGTCGGTTTGGGCATAGATGAAATGCATCCTTTCTCTTTCATTTTCTGTGGAGCATGAGATAATGGTTGTAGCAAATCTGATGTTAATTCCAATTGCAATAAAGGTAGCAGGATGTGTGAATGGCATAAGACCTGCTTTGTTAGTATAAATAACGTTCATTATTGAGCATTTCCATACGAAGACGAACACAGAAATTGGCCCTTTATTTCCTCCCAGTGCTGCTGCTGAGACGACAATGGATGACGTGTGCCAGCTTGTGTGGATGATAAGTTGTCTTGTTGCAGGCCGATGAATATGAGATGCTAATGAAACCCAAGCATATGAGGATGCTAATGAAATCCAAGGCATGAACAGTACAGAATAGTTTACTACAAGCAAACGTTTAAAATGCCTCCATTCTTTAAACACACAAGACCAATTCATGCCCAAACAGAACTAATCACCCAGCTTCTGCCCAAGTAGAACAAATTACTCTGCCACCAAAAATCAATGCCTAGCCACGCAAATGAAGATCATTCTAATTTCAATCTTTGAAAAATGAAGATAGGCTTACAAAGAGCACATATATGATCTAAAAGAGGCTGCCTTGAGGCAAGAAATGTATGCTAATCTTCCGAGTAGAGCCCAGCTGCAGCTTCAGTGCAAAAGCAATAAAAAGAACGAGAATTGATGAAACGATAGATGGGTGCTTTGTGACAAAACAATTGAGTGGAAGACTCACCACTCGCTGTCCATTGAGAAGCTCCTTGGCAAGGATGGAGGCGAGGCGACCCAGCATGTGATGGCGGGCATCCACCACCACCACCTTGGCGCATACTCCCGACCCCGAAACCATCGCTTACCACCAACGCCACACCAAAAAGACGAGCTCCTCCTCCTTCCTGCTGCTGGATGGCGGCTATGGCGGATCGGATCGCTCCCTTCTTCTTCTTCTTCGCGGTTTTTACAAACCCTAGCTTTTCCTTTCATTTATTCCCAAAAACTTCAAAATTAGGGCTCTCTCTTTAGGGTTCTCCTCATTAAACTCGTACTAGGGAATTATAACAACAAGGGAGCTTATAAAAAGGATATATCTTTGCGAAGTGATTCTGGTAGTCAACATAGGGATATCCGGTATTCAGCACCACTATAGTGATGATGTTGGGTTCCCACACCACATTTGAGAGTTTCCGCTTAGTTTTAGCACCCAAAACTGGTTTCGGATATTTAACACCACCACTATTGTGGTATTCAACACCACCACTATTGTGACGATGTTGGGTTCCCACACCACATTTGAGAGTTTCCGCTTAGTTTTAGCACCCAAAATTGGCATATCTAAGGGGTTACGCTTAGCTTAAACACCCTGTGCACCCCCTCCCACCAGGTCAAGGAGTGCATCGATGGCCCAAAAATTAAGGAAAATCTCATACGAGGGATTGGAATGCACCAATGTCTGTAACATGGTGCAAGGAGTGCAGGGTGTCAAGATTAAGTCAAGTCATTGCACCATGATTGAGAATTCGGTCATGGTGCACAATATGTTTAGCCCATCAAGAGAGTCTCTTAGACGTTGTTGCACCATGATTGAGAATTCAATCATGGTGCAATATGCTTATCCCATTCGGAGCTCTCTTTCTCTTGCTCTCATTGGCCTTCATATCTTCATGGCATGGCATGACTAAAGACCAATCGTGAGATCTTATCATCCTAACGTTCAAAATTTGCCACGTTTTTTTTTCAGATAACCATTAGCAAGAGTCCAAGTGGCATATATAACTCGTGGCAAATATCTAATTGGTCCAATGTAAAAAAGAGTGTGCCATTAAGCATCGTCACTACTCAAATGTTCCATCTGATGGGTGCCACATGCACTCATCAACTCTTGTCAACATCTAGAATGTGCCCCTAGGATGTGCCTCCCAATGTGGACCTGGTTGCAGGTGTGGCCACATGGCTTTCTGAAATTCAAAACTCTTTGGATTGCAAGTTAGGGGGAAGAGCTACAATGGTAAGCAAGAGCCTTCAACAGACTTCAACAACCTCGGGATCCTTCAAGCCATGTCAATGACATATTGATGCTTGCGACAGCCCACCCAAGGATGTGCTTTAGGTTGCAACATTTGCTCGCTCCTAGGATAGAAGATTAGGACATCAATGTTCAACATTCCTCGGGTCAACTCATGGCAAAACACGTTGGCAAGGTGAAAACAATTGGTGCGGATCAACATGTGACTATTTTTTGGGTAGCAATAATCAAGAGGTTTGGTAGGCTAGCAAGGATCAAGATGATTGGCCAGAGTTTTTGTAGGGTTTCAATTGATTTCAGACAATTGTGTTTTTTTCACACTATGTTTATTGCAAACTTGTTGCTTTTTCTTGTGCGCATAGCTTCTAAAACTCCAAGAAGAATGTCATTTGTGCCTCTTGGTAGTACATATTCTTTGCCATTTTCTCATGAAACGTGACTTTTCCAATTTCCAATGCATTTCTACTATCTTGTTTTGTTGGTCTTGCCTTGCAAAGGCAATACTATGTGGTGAGGTTGGTCAATGGAGTTAGCAAAAAAGTTAACATTAAAGATTAATTAGTGGTGGCAGCCCAAATTTTAAAGGTCTGAACCTTGTTTAAGGGCTAAAGTAGCATGCATCATGAGTTCAATAAAAAGCATTTTTTTTTTTTGTGCATGGCTGTTATTTTACTATGCATGAGTCGTGATATGCATGAGTCGTGACCGTGGTTGATGATGTCGAAAAAGCATTTGCCTTATTATGCATGGTTGTTGCTTTAGTACACATGAGTTTTGCTTTATGATGGATGGGTGATGATCCCAAAAGCAAAAGCATTGAAAATGTCTTTGTTTCATTATAAAAGAAGAGTGAGGTTGGAGGCACAGAAATCGATATCACCAGTGAAAACAAAATGTTAACTTGGTGAAAATTCGTTACATTTTTGTCTACTGTGATGTATCTGATTCTATCAATATCAGAGGAGCATGTGAAACTGAGAAAACAAGGAACTTTGACGTTGGGCAAGAGGAGGGGAACGTTGTGTAGCTTCGGGAAGTCCAAGCTTCAGCTAAAGCATATTTTCCTTCGTCCGTTTCTCCAGGAGATCTTGCCTACAATAGCCTTGGCTTCTTACGATTAATATCCCTCAAAGTAGCATGTGAAATCGAGAAAACAACGAACTTCGATGTTGGGCAAGAGGAGGGGAACACTATCTAGCTTCAAGAAGTTTAGGCTTGAGCTGAAGCATATTTTCCTTCGTCCATTTCTACACGAGATCTTGCATACAAGAGTCTTGGCTTCTGACGTAAGTAACTTATCTTGTGTGTGTGTGTGTGTGTGTGTGTGTGTGTGTGTGTGTGTGTGTGTGTGTGTGTGAGAGAGAGAGAGAGAGAGAGAGAGAGAGAGAGAGAGAGAGAGAGAGAGAGAGAGAGAGATTAAGATTGAGATTTAGATTTTTGCTCCACAATAGAGAAAAAAAAGAGCTCGTGAAGGAGGATAGTGAGATGGAGTAATTTTTCTGCTAATGAGCTTGTGAATTGAAGTGGATGTTGGAATGAAAACACAACGAGGAAGATGATAGCATGGCATACAGAATCTACAAGCACTCGATTGATCGATCATAAAGTAAAACACACTCACACACAAGAAGCAAACACTAATCATCTTGCTCTCCGTCGACGCTTCTAGTGCCATCTTCTCCTATTTGTAGGAGCTTCAAAAGATTGTCACTTTATGTAGATTGACTGATCGCACGAGTTCACTCGTGTCAGCAAAAAGTTGAATCAACAACTGATACTGTTCTGATACTATTCGATCTAAGATAGCATGCAATCATGGGATTCTTCCTTTACGTACGTGGGCCCATAACCAATGTTGGAATGAAAACACAACGAGGAAGATGATAGCATGACATACAGAATCTACAAGCACTCAATTGATCAATCATAAAGTAAAATCACACTCACACACAAGAAGCAAACACTTGATTACAAAAAAGCATGATCATAGCCTCACGAAGCATGTACATATACGTCCGCATGCTAGTGCCATGCCAAGATTTCATATAATGTGCAATATGATAACTATCGTATTTACACCTAGCATGTACAATATTCTTCGACCTCACATCTACATATACACTGCTAATTATTGTGACATCATGCATGCCAAGAAAACCTTTGCAAACCCTACACATCCTAGAAACATGACGAATCCATTCCCAACATGCCATGTGACTGAAGACGGTTAGTAGTGATTGTTGGTGTCATGTGACATGGACACCAACAGTGGAAGAGGCTTTAAGCGATAGTGCCAGATCTACAATAGAGAAAAAAGAGAGCTCGTGAAGGAGGATAGTGAGATGGAGTGATTTTTTCTACTAATGAGCTTGTGAATTGAAGTGGAAGAGACTTTAAGCGATAGTGCCAAATCTAGATAAACTACATGGCGGCGAAGGAAGGGAGTGCTTACAAAGCGAGCTCCTTGCTATATCCTATTTTGGACTCCGGCTAGGATGAAACTGCATGGCGACAAATGTAGGGAGTGCTCGCATGGCCTACTCTGCATGTGTTGTAGGGACCACCTTCTCACTCATATGAACGGGTTCCTCTTATTTTTAGCACCCTTCTCAGGGTGGGCCAAGCAGGGAGTTTTTTTTTTTTTAAACTGGTTGCCCTGGTGCCACGTGTCGGGCACCAGGGTGTATCCCATAAGCAAATCTCTGAGATAAACCAGTACCTATATATAACTGAACCCACCTGCTTACTCACATGTGTGCAGGTGGGTGTGAAGCTGCCCAGTGCCATTTGCCCGGTTCTCGGTGCCACCTGGGCCTACCCGACACCACCCACCTAGCGCTGGTGCTCATGCTCGGTGCCACCTGGGCACTGCCTGCCTGGCGCCACCCACCTGACGAGCGAGAAACGATTGTGCATGTGGTTCAAAGCTCTCTGTTATTATGTCTCTATAGCGCATATGTAGTGTTATGCATATCTTCAATTTATATCGATCAAAATGTGATGCAATAAAGTTTTCTACCCTCCATAAACAAATTTATGTGGCTTCAGAGTTGTATAAATTTAAGGCCCTTAAGAAGTATTTTATCTCAGATTTTTTTATCATTCTTTGTGCATCTAAGAAGGTTGTTATCTTGAGAACAATTAGGTGATAGTTCGTGTTTCCACATTGTTAGTTCAATGATCGTTTGAGTATGTGTACTTTGGAAAGGGAAGGCCTATGGGGATGAGCTACACCTGATCACATGCTCACTATCCATTTGTATCTAAGTGCTCAAATATTGTGCTTTGTTTTGTTTTTTTTTACTTGAGCTATGAAATTGTAGTTATTACACCTTTTGTGACATATATAATTCATCAATAAGTTTTCACCAATAAGAACTGATCTCTATCAAATTATAATTTTGTGATTGTGTTTTCTTTTGCAGGACATATAGACAATGTCTTCCATACTGGATGAAGAAAGGATCGAATTTTTAGAGATGCATCCTGAAGATTACTTGATTGATGGTTTGAGATCGTTGAAATTGGGAATATTAAAAAACTGAGATTTCGAGAAACTGAGATTTTGAGAAAGTTTTCTTGAGAAACTGAAAAATTGAGATTATGAGATTTTCATCATAAATGTTGTGAATAGTGATCGTGAATATTGTGAATATTGATCGTGAACATTGCGGATACAAATCGAAAATACTGATGTGAAATTGTGAATATTGAGAAACGTATATCATGAGATACGTGAATAAATTAGTCCTAGTAGATCAAAGCAAATACCAAATTAGACAAGGTTAACATTATAGTCAATTCAATTGTTAAGTTTTTCTTATTTTCTTCTTAGCTTGAAAAACATAGTATTTTATCTTTTACAAGCACAATGGCCAACAATGTTTGCACAAATGTCCATGGACCAAGAGATAGATAGAGCTAGAACTTTTTTCTATTTATGATCATCAGATTCTATAGAGGGCCGCAAGTGTCAATCTTATGCTTCAGCTTTATGATGCCTAAGAATGTTGGTGGGCACAAATGGCTACGGACCAAGAGACTATATATCAAATCAACCATGACATTTTCAATGTCTTTTCATTTCTTTTGGAATTATCACATTACCGCAAGCAAGCTTTGACCAAATGTTGTGCACTGTTGTTTGCTAAGTTTAAGAAAAAATGACTGTAATGCTTCGATTTGGAGAACACTACAAAAACGATCCAATTTTTAAAATCCAATATGAGCAAATCACATCATTGATACATACATAAAATTTCTTACCAACAATGACAATCAATCGCCAATACAATGTGATAGCTTATGTTTGTTTTGGTTTTCCAAATGCATGAATTACAAGTTAGTAGTATATCATTGTGAGAGTGATTCAACAACAACAATTTAAGGAAACATGCATCAATCCAATTGGAACAATGAAAATCATCATTATGCAAACAAATATTGACAACAAAGTAGAAGTAAAGAGCCAACAACAACCATAGAACCACATATCTCGTCAAAGAACAAAAAACGAAAGCAATACATATGGACAGAAACGATGAAACAAAATTTATCGATTATTGAGATTTTTTGTGAATATTCAATTATTCAGAATGCTGATCACAAATCCTTTCCAACTTTAAAATTTCATTGTTTTTCTATTTCTTCTAACATTAAAATGTGTATTAAAAACTTGCAACAAAGTAGTTTCCAAATTTGTACAAAAAAATTACATAAATTTTTTTCTCACAACCGTTATATAAAATGCTTTTTCATGCTATTATCAACTGCATAACTCATAACCAAAAAATGAATAACTTTACAAAACAAAACAAAATTCAACTACGACTACAAATACAACCAAAACATCCTTTCATCAATGACCTACTTTTCTATTCAAAGTTTACATTGAAGAAGTTTTTGTAAGTTGAACTTTGTCTTTCATCCATCTCCTATAACTTCATGGTCTCATTAGCAAATACTATCAAATATGTTGAAAGCACATATTTTGCGTTTTTTTTTGTTCTATCTTGTTTTGTTTTTTCTTGACCTACACAATGTCATTATTACGCTTTTTGTAACAGATACATTCACCAATAACACCCAATCTTTATCCTATTATAATTTTGTGATGCCACTACATATCTATTTCGTGATTGATATTTTGCACTTGCAGGCATACAAAAGATTAAAAGAACAAATTACAAATCTAATCAATTTTTTCTAACATTAAAATGTCTATTGAAAACTTACAACAAACTAATTTCCAAATTTTCAAGCTACGTAATACCAAGTGCTCAGGTTTCCTTTGTATTTTGGAGGCACCTCCCCCAACACAATGTTCATGTGAATTTTACAACTAGAATTTTAGGTGATCATTCTTCCAACAGCCAATGAGGGGCTGCCACATCGCACATAGCACATTCTGATGGAATGTGATATGTGATAGCCCCTCATTGGCTATCCGGTGGAATGTGCATGTGCTATCACATTCCACCGTAAAAAAAATTGCAATATAAAAGCAGAAAAAAAAAAAGAACAGCGTCCACGCGTGTGGCCATACGTCCGTACCGTACGGCCCGGAAAAAGAAAAAAGAACTTACCTTCGCACATTGTCATTACGCAGGGGAAGGCCCATTGCCCTCGAGCCAGACGGGGCTTCCCCCCCCCCACAAAATTATTTCACATAACAATATCTAAAATGCCTTATCCAAATCCTAAAAAATTAGGATTCATGCTATTATCACATGGCAAGGCGTTTGTGGTATTATAGCACGTCGTTCTTGTTTTATAATATGACTGATACACCTACCCACCCGTTGGCAACGAGCGGGCAAATTCAAAATATAAGGGCGGCCCATGCCCATCCCCCTACCCCTGGTGGGCAACGTGAGCTGCCCGGAAACCCCATCACCACCGCCATCATCCCAGCCCCAACCCATGCCCCTCCCCCTAGTCATGGCCTTGGCCTGCCCCTTCCCGAGGTCTCTTTTTTAAGTGGTAAAAAAACATTCAGGCAGCTCACGCTACCTGGAAACCCAATTTGTTTTAGTATATATAGATTGGATTATTTACTTGCATTTCAAATTGTTGTAAAATGCCATAAGCTATAGATTGTCATTTCAAGCTCTTGTGATTCAAGGTTACAATTGATGGTTACCAAACTGATCTTGAAACTGTTGACATATGTTTGAAAAATTGTGTTTTTGAATTGTCGGAGGCTTGGAACCCCGTTCGCACATAGCTATGGTGTAAAGTATGCTCTCAGCATATATCCACATCATTCATACAATCAAACTGCTAGAGAATAAGGCAATATATGCAACTTTCGTGAAACAAGGATAAAATGTTGTTTATAGATCCCCTGATCCAGAGGATCTGTTGGCTTTTTTAAAATTAATTCTTTCTTACTTCTGCCTATCAGCAGAGACGGTGGGTTCTTCTTGAGATTATCTTTCTTGTTTAAAAACCTAGATTAGGCAGAAGGGAACAGATTGTCGTTGTAGTATATTTTTGTCTTGCCTGTCAGAGGAAAACTCATGGTCGTCTCTCTTGAACACACTTACATTCATACATAGATGCAAGCCAAGAACGTTTATTCACAGATCAACATACAGCCCAAATGAACATTATGTAGATTCTACAGCTACCTACTCTGAAAACGAACTGAAGCAGATCCTACACTACTTTACTTGCATATAGCATTTTAGAAGTCCAAGAATCAAGAAACCAACCAGCCTTTTAATTTTTGGACATCCCAAGAACATCAAGAACTGGATTGTAAAGAGATATGCAAGAACTACACCACAGATCCAGCCTATTTAGTTTACCTGAATGCTGGTTCCTACATCAATCCACAAACAAGAAAAGAAAACTAATCCACTCTCGAAAAGCAGCAAATCTAATCCACTCCACAGTCCACAACCACACAAAAAGGAGGGAAAGGCAAGATCATAAACACATCACTCAAGAAACAAGCATAATAAAGGAGCTCAAAAGATGCACCAAACTCCTGAAGGCTCTTTTCATTTCAGCATGGAGTTGATACAATTCACAAAAAGCTCCTCTACTCAAAGAGGGAGTCTCTTAAATGAGCAAGAGAGCTCCTTAGGTGGCATCCTAGTGGAATTTCCACATTTCACAATTTACAAGTGGAATAATGCTCTCCACTAGAGGTCACCATCAAAAGGTGGCTCACTCTACTTTTTTTAAGAGGGGTCTACTTGCATTTAATACATTTGCCTAGAAATACTAGTTCCTACATGGTCATTCCATCTTCCGGGATTCACCATGAGGCTTACACAATTCTTACTTGTCATTACTAACTAGTATTCCTCGGCTCTCATACTCTGCTCTCAATTTTCATTAGTCTCGTCTTCTCAGAGACCTCCTCGGTCTAAGGTGAGAGGTGCTCTTGAGTTGCTCTGTCCAAGTATCTTGGGGATCCGTAAGAATCGGCCAACATCATCCCACCCCTAATGTGTTGTAGGACCCATTGCAACTCATATTGGATGATGTTGCTCCGCTTTGCATTGGCATTTTTTATTGTCACTTGGAAAAGCGTAGATCCTTGTTCGCTTATATAAAACCAAGTGCTTATTGTCACCAGTCTTTATCACAAAAATGTTTTTCACAAATTGCCGCAATTGGATTAGAATGTATTATTGCTATAGGTGGTTGACATTCTCAAAGTGGAGAGCTCTCAACAGCTTCACAACTTGCATGCTCGAGTGCTTTCCATGTGTCTCTTTGTTTTGTCACTTGTATCTGTCATTGACGGTTTCATCTTTGATTTTTTGGCAGATTCTATCTTCTAGGAGGTCTGTATCCTCCATTCACTTCTCTTAGTTGAAGTTTTAGTCTCAAGGAAAACCTTTGATCTGCAGGTTGCACAAACTTTGATTATCAGTCTCAAGGGGATGGATATATCAAAAATTGGTGGTAGGAACAGTTTTGGATGGATGGTTTGGTAACGGTAAGGAAACATGATGAAGGCTTGGTGGTAGGGCAAAAGAACTGATAGTTCCACAGTTGCAGCCTTGGACCCTTGCAATGTCGAGCTTTCATCACCACTTGTTGGGTGATGAGCTTGCTTTATTTAAGGTTCACGGTTGTCTTCATCTTTCTTTTTCTGCAGCTCTTCCTTTTGATCCATTACTTTTGGATCTCTTTGGGCTTCATAGGAGGGGATCCAACTATCATTGCTCCAGAGAGTCTCTTTTGATCAAGATTGATCTGACTCATCTGTTGCTTAAGTTTTCGTCCTTTCCTCCTTAGCTTCTTGGATCTTTACCTTTATTTCTTCTAGCTGCTTTGCTTGCTTTTGTAGGTCTTTTTCGGCTGAACAACCAATATAGGTGGCAATTGGTCTCCACGAGACATTTGCAATGATCTTTCAACTGCTTCGGTAGGACTATAAAAAACTAGGGATTTCTCAGAAGAATAGTAAACTGATGATAAACAAACAGAGGGAAGAAAGGGTGGTAGTGACAACGGTAGATGGTGTGGACGATAGACATGAGAATGGGCGCAGAAGTATGGCAAGAGGTTGGTTGAAGAAGGAGACTAATTTTCCAATGCTTGTGTTTCTCTTTTTTGAAGGATCTTCATCATGACTGGAATACTTCTTCTGATTGAGTCTCTTCAGATTACCCATCTGCCTTCTTTAGCCTTGTCTTTTTCATATTTGACTTGTGACCTTGGCTGTCGATCTTGCTGATGTTGTTGCAGGCAACGTAACTGCTCCAGTGGATCCAAGCAGATCCACTCTCTCCCCCCCTCCAAAAAAAAAAAAAAAATCAGTTGGTGGGGATGTTGTTGCTGGTAACTGTTCATGCTCAGGATTGGATCGGCATGTGGAACACGTAGTTGAAACTCGTGGAACATGCGACTGGACTAAAGATTGAACAAATTTTAGCTAAATTTGTTTTGATCTTGCTGTAGTGGACTCAAAAAATAATATGGCAATGAGATGTAGGAATCAACTCTAATCTGACATGGATTTCTCATATGTTTCAAAAATCCTAAATTGCTGTACAAGAGAATCTGAAGATGGATAGAGGAATGAAAATGTATTATGGAGATGCTCTACATAAGACTCTCGTGTAATAGCTATTCCTCAAGCAAAAATCAATCACACAAAATAGGTGAAGAGAAACAAGAAAATAAACAAACGTTACAGAGAGTGAGAACTGTATAGCACTTGTCTAACAAAACTTGCATTCATCAACATTGATAATGTACCTTGACAATTGCAATATTCCTTTTGTTTTGTAGAGTAATGATACTTACTCTGACATGCCCTTGTCAAAACAAGGCATGGTTGGTTACACTAAAATCTACCATCATTGATAGCAGTTGTTGTAAGATATAGCTTGAGATGCAGGTATGGTTGAGGTACTATGTCTTGAGGACCTCTTTAAACAAGAGATTCAGAACCGAATCTCTATCTGAATTTCCAAATCGTAGATTTATTGTGTATTTGCACCTCAAAAATCTTATCAGCATGTGGAAAGACAAATAGATTTGAGGTTGTAGAAGAGGAGAAAAATTGTCAATTCTCTGTGGAGGTTGCTCTTGGTTGGACATTGTAGCAGATGACTGAATATCAGTTTCACTTTCTTTCAACAAGATTGTCTTTTTTCATTATGGAACTGGTGTATTCTGTAGTATTGTAGAAGTTTGCAAGAAACTTCTCGATTGAGCAGCAGGTTTAACTGTTGGTTGCCATGGTGCTCATGTTATTGTCGTGAGGATCCTATCGTGATTCATAACTGATGTGACGGGCAGGTAGGATCTTAGTTGGTTGCTTTGGACAGTCTTTGAAACTGTGTTTTCTGATACAGTCGGGACACTCAGCATGGTATAGGGTCTTAACTGGACAATCAACCATGAAGTGGCCAGTTTCACCACAGATGAAACATCTAGTGTGCAATGGCCCTTGTATAACAGCATAGCCATCTTGTATGGCTAGTGGGTCTGGACTTTCAAGTGGATATTCATGATAAGTGATGGCATTTCCAGATTGTGATGGTTGTTCTTCATATCATTGGATTGAATGTATGTTGTATCGTGTCCGTGTGTTGCGGTGGCCGATAGTATCCCCGGCAACGGCGCCAAATGTTTACAGATCCCCTGATCCAGAGGATCTGTTGGGCTTTTTAGAATTGATTCTTTGTTACTTCTGCCCATCAGCAGAGACGGTGGGTTCTTCTTGAGATTATCTTTCTTGTTTAAAAACCCAGATTAGGTAGAAGGGAACAGATTGTCGTTGTAGTAATTTTTTGTCCTGCCTGTCAGAGGACAACTCAGGGTCGTCTCTCTTGAATGCACTTACATTCATACATAGATGCAAGCCAAGAACATTCGTTCACAAATCAGCATACAGCCCAAATGAACATTCTGTAGATTCTATAGCTACCTACTCTGAAAACGAACTGAATCAGATCCTACACTACTTTACTTGCATAAATTGACAAAACAAGAAACAAGAACTAATCTATAGCATTTTAGAAGTCCAAGAATCAAGAAACCAACCAGCCTTTTGATTCTTGGACATCCCAAGAACATCAACAATTGGATTGTAAAGAGATATGCAAGAACTACACCACAAATCCAGCCTATTTAGTTTACCTGAATGCTGGTTCCTACATTAATCCACAAACAAGAAAAGAAAACTAATCCACTCTAGGAAAGCAGCAAATCTAATCCACTCTACAGTCCACAACCACACACAAAAGGAGGGAAGGGCAAGATCATAAACGCATCACTCAAGAAACAAGCATGATCAAGGAGCTCAATGGATGCACCAAACTCCTGAAGGCTCTTCTCATTTCAACATGGAGTTGATACAATTCACAAAAAGCTCCTCTACTCAAAGAGGGAGTCTCTTAAATAAGCAAGCGAGCTCCTTAGGTGGCATCCTAGTGGAATTTCCACATTTCACAATTTACAAGTGGAATAATGCTCTCCACTAGAGGTCACCATCAAAAGGTGGCTCACTCTACTTTTTTAAAGAGGGGTCTATTTGCATTTAATACATTTGCCTAGAAATACTAGTTCCTACATGGTCATTTCTCATCTTCTCAGAGACCTCCTCAGTCTAAGGTGAGAGGTGCTCTTGAGTTGCTCTGTCCAAGTATCTTGGGGATTCGTAAGAATTAGCCAACAAATGCATTATGAACAAAGACATTTTCAACCTTCAAAACATAATTTAGCATCTACTTGTAAACATAACACGTCGCACACAATAGTGGAACCATAGTTGCAATCATCACCTTCATGAATAGGATATGTAATCAAATCCTCAAAGCACATATTCCATATTAGAGAGTTGTTAATTAATTTCTTTGGCAGCTGGATGTAAAACATGGGGGAGCACAAGCAATGCAAAGCTTGTGCAAATAACACTACCAATATGTAATAGAACAAAATAATAATATGCACTATTCCTTGTACCCTACTAATTTCACTCAACCTATCACAAAAGATTTAGTTGGAAGGAACGAGGAGCTCATGATACACGCTTACACTCTCATATGGCTTCTTCAATGTGAAAAGCTAAGTCTTGAAGTAACTCAACCTTTTTTGGCTGAAGAGAACACTTTGGATTCACTTCTCAAACCACCTTCCATAGCATACCAATTGAGTGTTAAAATTTAGTATTTACCCTTACTAAACCTATTGTGACAAGCACACTCTTTAGTGACTGATGCGTTTTCAACAAGCTTTATTTAGAACCTGATTGTTCCATTACATATATTGTGCAAGTGGAGAATAGAATTTGCTCCTTCAAAACATGATTGAAAAGTATGTATGCAACACTAATTTGCATAGCAAGTCTTAGTTATCTTAAACAAGGGACTAGAAAGACTTTGCAAGTTGATAGAATGGGTGCTGAATTGTTGGTGCCAACTTGGTGTAAAAGTTGGAGAGAATTGAAACGCAAAAAGTTAGAATTTTATGTAGTTTCTTGCACTATGCTAATTATGTGCACTTGTGAGCATATCAAAGATGAAAAGGCTTCTTGTGAAAGGATTTGATGGAAATGAAACAATTGTGAAAATTGTCAACTATTTTAGTTGGTCTAATTTGGCAATTTGGAGGCCAAAGTGTTTCAACTTAGAGATTTATTTTTGTATGTCAATAAGGTCTAAAAATAGTTTACTTACTATTTTTAACAAGTATATAAGTGGATACGATCAAGTTTGGACCTATTACTATTGGTTGATGGAGATACATTGCATCCAATCAAGTAAAACAAGGTTTTTTAGTAAGTACCTAGAAACTACTAATTTAGGGCAGTATTTGGCAAGTGGCCAAGTGACATTATTGATGCTATAAATAGTTGTACTAGCATGAAGAAATTATTCAAGAGTTCTTTCTATCATTGGAGAACATTCATCTTCAATGTTATTGTCTTCTTCTATCTCTTATCCTCTTGTTATTGTCTTCTTCTATCTCTTCTCCTCTTGATGTTGTCAATTGGATGTGTAGAATGCTAATTTTCTTGTTGTACTTGTAGAATGCTAATTACTTGTTGTTGTGCAGAATCACGATTATCCTTGACACCTTCAAATTATATAACTACGGTTGTCTAAGGCACCTACGGACTCAATGATTAATTGATTGGTGATTCTAAACACAATACTATTTTATCAATCTTTCACATCGCTAATTAACATCATAGTCTGAGAGTTCATTTGACACCTGGAACTATCATCCGCTGTGAACTTTTGCATCGCACTTTTTCCAACAGTGGTATCAAAGCCTGTGTTGATTGCCATAACACTTTCAGTTGTTCTATCTTTCTTGACACATGGAGCATTTGTCTTATGGAATTTGGCTCATTAAGCAATTCAATGGCAATGACTTTCACATGTGGAAGTATTGTATGGAAATGGTATTATTGGAGAAAGACTTATGGGATGTGGTCGATGGATCTTCAATCCTACCACAACAAGATGTTGATCTTATAGTCAAATGGAAATCCAAAAATGGCAAAGGTCTTGCACTAATATCCATGAATCTCAAGGATCTACAAATATCTCATATCAGTAACTGCGAAACATCTAAGCAAGCTTGGGAAGTTCTCATTAGTTTGTATAAAACCAAAGATGTTACCACTCATCTACTCTTACCAAAGACATTCTTTATGGCCGAATCGAACAACGATTCAAATTCTACATGTTGGTATCTTGGCTCAAGTCTAACACAATATATGACATCTCGATGAGACTCTAGTGCTCTTAAGAATAGGACAAAGGAACAGTCACCATCAAATTCAATGATGGTTCATCTCGACACATTGACAATGTTTTATATGTTCTAACTCTGACCAAGAATCTATTATCAATCAGTCAAATTGCTAATCAAATTCATACCATTACATTTGATGCAAATCAATGCCTTATTTGAGACAATAACTCGAATGTTCTGGTCAAAGGTTATAGAGATGGTCATCTCTGTAGCTACTCCTGCCAATTCGGCTCTATCTGGCCTTCATCCTCGGGAATTCCCTACAATGTTATCAGAGTGTCGGACGCTTCCAAAATTTTTCCCATCAGTGGTATCAGAGCGTTGAGCTCTATCAAAGCCATCAGCTCTAGTAAGAGCTCTACCTGATTGCTTTCAGTCTATGGCATCCATTAGCAGCATTCAATCACAGATCTGCACGATCCTTGACTCTTCAGAATCAAACTTCCTAGCATGGAAGGTGAAGACTTCTCTCATATTGAAAGGAGAAGGTCTATGGCCCTGGGTTGATGGCACAACAGAGATGCCCACAACTATTGGCAAAGAGCTACAGGAATGGATAGAAAGAAATGACAAGGCAGTAGCCGTCCTATCTTCTTCCATCGAAGACAGCTTGACACTTGATCTAGCCACACTTTCCAATGCAAAAGAAATGTGGGATACTTTGCTAACCAGATTTCAAACGAGGTCACAAAGCCAAATTATGCTTCTTGAAGATCAGCTCACCAATCTGAGATGGGATGGTAAAGACCGCACCTCCTTCATCAGAAGAATGAAGGACTTGAGCTGAGAATGCAGTCTCGGCATAGAAGCAGCTCACATACCTGCTGTGAGCTCTACCAAGATCGTTTGAGATGACCCAAACATTGCTTGCCAAAGATCCATATATGACCCTTGAGAAGGCTGTAATCGAGATCAGAGAAGAGGTGGAAGCCCGTGAACACCTTGATGACTAGGATAGCTCTGATCAAGCTCTCTACAACAACAGGCAAAAAAAGAATTTCAAGCCTAAGAGGGAGTCAAACCAAAGCCAAGATCAGAAGTAGCAGTCAGAGTGAGCTAAAGAAAGCAAATGGAAGAGCAAAAATAAGTCGAGACAAAAAGATGGTGAGAAGAAGACCTGCATGAGATGCACACGAGAAGGCCACATTGTTGATAAGTGCTGGCTAAATCCAAAGATAGAATGCATCCACTGTCACAAGAAGGGTCACGCAGCCATTGATTGCAACCAAAATCCTAGAAATAAGAAAGCTCAGAGCAGATGGGAGAGCGACAATAGCTCATCCTACGTGGAGGAACCCGAGCCATCCAAAATGGCCGAAGACAGAGCCAACAACGGCAAGAACCCATCAACTTACTTGTGTCTATGTGAAATCAACCTCAGATACACAAGAAATAATTCTTGATTCAAGTGCAACATCACACTTCGTGGCAACAAGACACGTGATTACTGATTATCAAGAATTAGAGTCTTCCAGTTATATAATCTTGGGAGATGGTTCTAAACACAAAGTTAGTGGAACTCGAGCGTTGTGGTTAAGCACCAAAGGAAGAGACATAAGGCTCAAAGACACTCTATATGTGCCCACTCTTCAGAAGGACCTACTATCTGCTGCCAAGATGGTAGATGCAGGAAACCATCACCTTTGAAGGCGATACATGCAAAGTGATTGAATCCACCACCACTCGGCTTGTCATCACAAGAAAGCGAAAGGGAAACCTATATCACCTCAAGATCCGAGTACCTTCAGATCAAGCTCACCAAATCAACGAATCGATGGATATTGTATGGCACAGGAGATTGTAGGTGTCAGTATCAAGGATGCAGCATGCTTGAAGTCCTGCAATGCCTGTAACAAAGGCAAGATATCACGTGTACCATTCACCAAGGACTCTTTCGAAAAGAAATAACTCCTAGAACTGGTACACTCTGACATCTATGGACCATTTGATGTGGTCTCCCTGGGAGGTTCAAAGAACTACATTACATTCATCGACGACTTCAACAAGTTTGCAGTCGTGTACTTTATCCACGACAAGTTACAGGCCCTAGACAAATTCACAGAGTTCATGAATTGGGCTGAGAAATGGACTGAAAAGAAGGTGAAGGAGCTGAGAACGAACAAAGGACGAGAATATGTCTCCAAACGCTTTGCAAAAAATACTGTACCACCAAAAGTATACTTCACTTGAAGACTGCAACCTACACACCACAGCACAATGGTGTGACAGAGAGGAGAAATCAAACTCTCATGGAAGCTGCGAGATCAATGATGGCCTATTCAAAGACATCAAAATTTTTATGGGCTGAAGTAGTAGCTACAACCAACTACCTACAGAACAGGATAGGTAGATCCAGTGTTGCACATACCATGCCACATGAGGTTTGGTGGGGCAACAAACCAAGTTTGACACATGTGCGCATTTTTGGATGCGTCACATATGTCCACATTCCAGATCAGAAAAGCAAGGAGTTGGATGAAAAGGTGGAACATGGATTCTTCATAGGATATGGTGTTCATTCATCATACTATAGGATCTACATGCCTGACAGCAGACAGATCAAGACTGTCAGATTTGATGAGTCAAAGCCAATGGCTGACGGAGATCTAATCGGCTACGAAATCTTGACTAGAAGCTATGACTTGCTAACATCTATGAAGGGAGCGGACCCTAAGCATCAAGAGGAAGATGCCGAAATTCCAGATGAATAGAGAAATTGTTCAAACGATGAGCAGCAAGATGTGCTACCTATACCCAGGACACCTGCTACTCACCACAGTTCAACAGTCAGCAAAGGCAGGAGACTTGACAAAGACAAGACCATCGATCTGATTGCAGACACTCCCAGAAGATCCATGAGAGAAAGAAGAGCACCTATCAGATTTGTGCCTGACAGCTCAGCCTCTATATCAAAGGAGTTCTGTGGATTTGGCGGAGAACCTCAAACATATGAGAAAGCTATCAACTGTCTGTAGGAAATCAAAGTGCCAAGATCCTTCTAACATTCAATCTCCATATACAAGAAGAAGAAAAAGAGGAAGAAGAAGAAGAGGGAGAGGGTTAGGCGCCCTCAAGGAGAGAGAAAGTAGTAGCAATGCTTGAAAGGGAATGAATTACAAATGAACAAAGAGTACATATAATAAATAGGCCTTCCAAGGGCCTAGACTCTTCCAAACTCTAGTTTCTAGAACCTTCCAAGACCCACTACTAATTATAGGGCACCCCCAAAAGTCAAGATAGGGTCCCTTAACATAACTAGACTTTACTTGGACCCACGAATTACTACTGGACCAAAACTGGGTCCAACTCAACTAAAACTGACTTAACATGGTCTAAATAATAAACCTAACCCATGGTTACACAAGTCTCGACCTTTTGGGTCAAAGTAACCTATGAGAAACTGTCGTTTTCAATTATTACTTCTAACACCCTCCTTAAATGATAATCTAAAAAACATAACATGACATGAAGTATGAAAAATTGCAACAAAAATGCAAAGTGTTGCATGCTGCTCAAAACTCCATGTAGCCGAAAAAGAAAAGATGTAGCTTGTCGTCCAAGCTTAATGCCGCCAAAAAAAACTTCAGCTTGAAGTAGTCGAAGTAGCCGAAATCTCAATCCCAATCATGCCCGATGTAGAAGAGATGTAGAATACGAAGTGTGGTAGCATCAAGTCGAAAAGTGAAGACAAGCATGCTCCATCCAAAGTAGGTAATCAAAAAACCAGCCACAAGCAGAACTATGGATTTGCAATCCATCAATGGTTCCCACATGATTCCATAAGTCTTCTTACCACAAGAAACATAAAGAAGAGTATGATACTCTTTTACCATCACATCCTCCCGAATCTTACTATCAATGATCTGCTCACCAACACTAGGTAAGACAACACCGTCATCATAAGAAGTAAGCATCAAAACATGAAAATCAGCATAAGGTATTGATTTTGGTGAGACATGTGTGTTTCCTCCAAGGTAAAAAGATGCTTTGCTATCCCGCAAAGACTCGGACAACCAACGAGAGGTTGTAGCAGGCTGTCCAACAGCCACAAAATCACCAACACTTTGCTGTCCAAAGTGTTCCAAATGTGGACCTTGCTGTCCAAAAACCTTGCGCAGGCCATTCCCGATGCATAATAGGATGCTCACGATGTAACATAGGCTGAAAATGATCAATAAACTATGGCTAAATCTGGTGCCATCTTCAAGAAAAAAACCAACAGCTTGCCACTTTGAACACCCAAATAATCTAGCAACATGCCACTTTGAACCCAACGTACTACCACTTTGAACCCAACGTACTAATTGACATGATTTTTTCTCCTCCTCCATTAGTACAAAATGGCTTCAAAGAATGCTTGATTTCAGCCTTTTCCAAAACATTACCTTGAGAAGCTTGCTCATAAAGTTCTTCACTAATGCATCTATCATTTGCGACAAATGGCTCAAGAGAAGAAGAATGCTTTACCATACCAACATTCTGATGCAAACTTGTACTTGTAGAAAGACAATGATCAAACTTTGCATGACTTTGCCCTTCTACCTTCAAAGAGGATGAACTAGAGAGGAGAAATGATGATGAATCCTTTATTCGGTACATCTTTAAAAGTGTTTCCCAAGCACTTTTAGAGGTCTTGCAAAATCTCAAATGATATAAGATAGATCTTGTTACCAATAAAATCTTGATCATCACGTCGATGCAAAATCTCAGCTTGCAACTCCATGAAGAATAGTTGGTGCCATCCAACATATCTTCACCTGAACAAGTACGAATTGCTCCCAAATCTCTTGCCATAAGAACCAGCCAAGAAGATAAACTTTTTCAAACCCTAAATGCGCCCTAAAAGACATAAAAACCAACAAGTATCAAATCTGACAAATCAGCACCGGAATGTGTCGAAACCACACATTAGATGGATGTAGGAACTCACCCTCCTACAAGCCTTGTGTGTTGAAAATTTCAGCCTGAAATTGCATTACAAACTCAAAAACCAGCAAGCAAAGAATCAGGTTAGCCTCAAACAAAGCTTTTTTTGGAACCCTTCTTTCTTGCCAAAAAGTGTGAACAATACACACACGGATAGGGCTGTTGCAACACCCTACAAATGGTAATATATTGTCCAATTTTCAGCCTCGGAATGTGATTGGATCATCACAAAAAAATTAGCACCTTCTTCCACACCTGGAAACAAGCAAAAAGAAGCGGATCTTCACTTTGTAAAATCAGCAAGGGTGCTGATTTTTCAGCCAAATCAGAAGAATAGAAATTGCTTGTAGATGGGCGCCCTTCTACAAAGGAGCAAATCTGAAAAATAGGACAACAGCGGACCAACGGAAGTAGGATAAACCTACACGAATGTGGGCGACCTAAAAGAAGCCCCGAAGAAGATAATTAATGGTGTCTTCCTGCAACCTGAAAAATCAGCAAACAACAACCTGATTTTTGGGCGCCCAAAATCCTGTTATCTTCTTTGATGTGGGGCGCCCTCCTGCAAAACGAAAAAGAGTCAAAAAACGGATCTTCACTCCAAAAAATCAGCAAAGGTGCTGAATTTTTTGTGATCCCTAAGTGAAGACGATCTCTTTTGGTAGGGCGCCCTAAATCAAGCATAGAAGATCCATGGCTTTGATACCATGTAGGAAATCAAAGTGCCAAGATCCTTCTAACATTCAATCTCCATATACAAGAAGAAGAAAAAGAGGAGGAAGAAGAAGAAGAGGGAGAGAGTTAGGCGCCCTCAAGGAGAGAGAAAGTAGTAGCAATGGTTGAAAGGGAATGAGTTACAAATGAACAAAGAGTACATATAAATAGGCCTTCCAAGGGCCTAGACTCTTCCAAACTCTAGTTTCTAGAACCTTCCAAGATCCACTACTAATTATAGAGCACCCCCAAAAGTCAAGATAGGGTCCCTTAACATAATTAGACTTTACTTGGACCCACGAATTACTATTGGACCAAAATTGGGTCCAACTCAACTAAAACTGACTTAACATGGTCTAAATAATAAACCTAACCCATGGTTACACAAGTCTCAACCTTTTGGGTCAAAGTAACCTATGAGAAACTATCATTATCATTTATTACTTCTAACATTGTCTAGATATAGACAAGTGGATTAAAGCGATGGAAGACGAGATGATTTCTATGGAGCAGAACAATGTTTGGAATCTGGAGCCATTACCAACAAAGAGAAAG
Source organism: Diphasiastrum complanatum (assembly GCA_029204225.1). NCBI lineage: Eukaryota > Viridiplantae > Streptophyta > Lycopodiopsida > Lycopodiales > Lycopodiaceae > Diphasiastrum > Diphasiastrum complanatum. The sequence goes on along the minus strand of CM055104.1, from coordinate 50,539,512 downwards.
GCTGTAAAGTGCAAGTGGGTTTTGAAATACAAGTACGGACCTGATGGCAACGTATCAAAGTACAAGGCCACATTGGTAGCAAAAGGTTTCTCTCAAAAGTATGGTGTTGACTATACTGAGACCTTTTCTCCAATCGTAAAGCATTTGTTCTTACTCTTGATCTTTGCATATGCAGCAGCATACAGTCTCAAGATCCACATAGTGGATGAAAAGACCACCTTCCTACATGACGAGTTGAACGAGGAGGTCTATATGAATCAACCACCAGGATTCATCTGCTCACGCTTGGCCAACTACGCCTACCGAATGCAAAGAAGCATATACGGACTAAAGCAGTCTGCCAAATAGTAGTATAAGAAGAAGGATCACACCCTCAGATCCTTAGGATTTCAACTATTGATCGACGACTACAATGTCTATACAAAGGTCACAGATGGAGAAATCATAATCATTGTTGTCTACGTTGATGACACTTTGATACTGTCCAGAAGAGACGATTTAATTGTTTAGTATTTTGAAATATCAGACCTAGGGGAAGCAAGATGCTACCTAGGATTGCAAATTGACAAAGATCTTGACGAAGGAAAGTTGTATCTTCACTAGTCAAGATACATCCAGAAAATCATTGACCATTTTTAGATGATAGATTGCAAGGGAGCTAATACGTTGATGGTAGCTAGAACAATCATGACCAAGCAGGACTATCTGCAGAATGCAGAAGAGCTAGAAGCCATGCAGAGCGTGCCCTATAGGAGGCTGATCGGATCACTCATATACTTGGCAGACAATACATGCCCTGACATTGCTTATGAAGTTTTCAGAATGAGCCAGTTTAATATCAATCCAGGCCCTATGCATTGGAAGATAGGCAAAAGACTTCTGCAATACCTTCAACATACGAAGGATTATGCGCTGTGTTTCTTGAACGGAGGACAACGACAGAAAACTAGAATCAATTTTGATTAAACCTAATGCATTTCTTTTCATTAGACCTTTTAACTTAATCAGTTTTCTGGATTGATCACGTAAGAAAGAGATCACACAGAGGGAGAGTCATATAGTCACGGATACAGAATAGACATAACTGTAAGAGTTTGATATAGCGATCAGTAGTAGGTAGTCACATTACTCGTGAGAGAGAACACCTCTCTTGCGCCAACGCGCTGATCTGAAAAATATACAATGCTCAAGAAAATCATTTTATGTTCAGTTCTGATAATAGAAGCGATTTATACAATACTCTGTTCTGTAATGTGTATGATCTGCAATATTGGAATGCATGCTAGTAGTAGATATCTTTCCGCTGTTGTTTTACTCAACATTATCTGTTATGTACAAGTTTAATTTTATATCAGATCTGCAGTAGCGATCTGGGGCTTGGAAGAGAATTAGACCGCAGTCAGTAGCAGTAGCTACTCCTACCAAGTTGGCTCTATCCGGCCTTCATCCTCGAGAATTTCTTTCAACGCTATCAGAGCGTCCGATTCTTTCTAAATTTTTTCCATCAGTGGTATCAGAGCATTGAGCTCTATCAGAGCCATTAGCTCTACCAAGAGCTCTGTCTAATTCCTTACAGGCTATGGCATCCATTAGCAGCATTCAATTACAAATCTACACGATCCTTGAATCTTAAAAATCAAACTTCCTAGCATGGAAGGTGAAGACTTCTCTCATACTGAAAGGAGAAGGTCTATGGCTTGGGTTGATGGCACAGAAGAGATGCCCACAACTATTGGCAAAGAGCTACGGGAATGGAGAGAAATAAATGACAAGGCAATAGCCATCCTATCTTCCTCCATCGAAGACAGCTTGACACTTGATCTAGCCACACTCTCCAATGCAAAAAAAATGTGGGATACCTTGCTGACCAGATTTCAAACGAGGTCACGAAGCCAAATTATGCTTCTTGAAGATCAGCTGACCAATCTGAGATGGGATGGTAAAGACCCCACCTCCTTCATCAGAAGAATGAAGGACTTGTTCCTTTCCTATATAATTCCAGAGCTGAGAATGCAGTCTCAGCATAGAAGCAGCTCACATACCTGCTGTGAGCTCTACCAAGATCGTTTGAGATGACCCGAACATTGCTTGCCAAAGATCCATAGATGACCCTTGAGAAGGCTGTATTGGAGATTAGAGAAGAGGTGGAAGCCCATGAATACCTTGATGACAAGGATAGCTCTAATGAAGCTCTCTACAGCAACAGACAGAAGAAGAATTTCAAGCCTAAGAAGGAGTCAAATCAAAGACAAGATCGAAAGCAGTAGTTAGAGGGAGCTAAAGAAAGCAAATGGAAGAGCACAAATAAGTTGAGACAACAAGATGGTGAGAAGAAGACCTGCACAAGATGCACACGAGAAGGCCACCATGTTGATAAATGCTAGCTAAATCCAAAGATAGAATTCATCCACTATCACAAGAAGGGTCACGCAGCTGTTGACTGCAACCAAAATCCTAGAAACAAGAAAGCTCAGAACAGATGGGAGAGCAACAATAGCTCATCCTACATGGAAGAACCCGAGTCCTCCAAGATGGCCGAAGATAGAGCCAACAACAGCAAGAACCCAGCAGCTTACTTGTGTGCTGTTGATGTTTGTGCGACATTAACCTCAGATACACAAGAAATAATTTTTGATTCAGGTGCAATGTCACACTTCATGGCAATAAGACACATGATCACTGATTATCAAGAATTAGAGTCTTTTAGATATATAATTTTGGGTTCTAAACACAAAATCAACAGAACTGGAGTGTTGTGGTTAAGCACCAAAGGAAGAGACAAAAGGCTCAAAGACACTCTATATGTGCCCACTCTTCAGAAGGACCTACTATCTGTTGCCAAGATGGTAGATGCAGGACTAACCATCACCTTTGAAGGCGATGCCTGCGAAGTGGTTGAATCCGCAACCACTTAGCTTGTCACCACAAGAAAGCCGAAGGGAAACCTGTATTAACTCAAGATCTGAGTACCTTCAGAGCAAGCTCACCAGATCAATGAATCGATGGATATTGTATGGCACAAGAGACTGTATCACATGAATACAATTGCTCTATACAACGCTAGCCGAAGCAGAGCATTCACCAGTGTCAGTATCAAGGATGCAGCATGTTTGAAGTCCTACGATGCTTGTAACAAAGGCAAGATGTCACGTATACCATTCAGAAAGGACTCTTTCAGAACAAAATAACTCCTGGAACTGGTACACTTTGACATTTGTGGACCATTGGATGTGGTCTCCCTGGGAGGTTCAAAGCAAGCACAAGAAATCACACAAAACAAGCTAAAACTATTCCAAAAACCACCTAAAAACACTCTAAAAAAGCAAAAACAACTAAAAATGCAACTAAACTAGTTAGTGAAACCTTTCCCCGGCAACGGCACCATTGTAGGGTGTGTAGTCTTAGTCGGTGAACAGCCCTTCCATCAAAGAGGGTTAGAACACTAGATAGGTACCTAACTCTGTCAAGTTGGTAGATGTAGATGCATTCTACTCTTTTCCCTAACTCTACTCCACTTTAACACTACTCCCACTAACTCTAATCCACTTAACACTTCTACCACTAACTCTAACCACATGCATTCATCTTGATAGAGGGTGAATAGAGAAAGAGAGGGAGATAGAGGTAGAATAGAGAAAGAGAGAGAGATAGAGACAGAGAAGAGGATAGAGATGGAGGTTAGCTCAAACGCTCAATGTCATGCTTATGGAAAAACTTTAATTAGCATAAAGCAAAAACAATGGAAACTAAAATAAGCAGCAATTCGAAACAAGAGCATAAGCAAGATTGATTAGCAAATGAGGATGCTTGAGCTCACAAATAGTAGTCTCCTCCTCTCAATTGAGCATGGAAATGGGTTACAAATGGTGCCTTTTTATCTTTGGGGTGGCCCTTGCCCCTTGCTTCCTATTGGCTACTTGCAAATGATGGGATTGTAATCCACACCATCCACAAGAAACACAAATGAATCTATGGTGTAGGAAGAAACACACCCCACCTACCGCCATTTGACTTTTGACTAGTTCCAAAATACTTAGTAACTTAAGTTTAATTTTGGCCTTCTAATATTATTTTAATTAGGTGGCCCAAAGTCAAGTTTATTGCCAAAATTATTTATTTACAAGTGCTCATTTGGCCATGGGCTTATACACGCAGGATGCCATGATCCTCGCAACTATTATTGACTAATTTATTTATTTGCACTGTCATACCCTCAACAGCACCTGTAGGGCGCTAATAATTATCATTGCTTATAGGCATGTAGCCACAAAAAAAACACATGTGGAGGTGCGATCCACTGGCCATCAACAGTTCACTTGCCAGTGGCCCATAGACCATTACAAAAAGGCTTGAACAACATATGTACTACTGCGATTATACAACAAGTGGCTGCTTGCTGTCTAACGACAACACAATAGAAGAAATTTGAGTGTTGTACCTGTATAATTCATCCAGAACGCTCTTGAGGTAGCGCCCAATCGTAGATGCTTCCGAAGTTCTTTTAGAAGCAAGATACCAATCCACAATTATCATAGCATATATGAGCAATCCACCTCAAGCATAACTAGTAAGTGAAACTTTTCACGTATAAACGATCATTAAGCCAAAGGATTGATAGTAACCTTACCTTAGTATGTAGTATTTTCCACCCGAATACTCTTCCAATAACAATCAGAAGTCTTCTCTCCTTCACATCGAATCAGATCGCAGTAGAGAGAGAGAGAGAGAGAGAGAGAGAGAGAGAGAGAGAGAGAGAGAGAGAGAGAGAGAGAGAGAGAGAGAGAGAGAGAGAGAGAGAGAGAGAGAGAGAGAGAGAGAGAGAGAGAGAGAGATTAGGGTTGTATCACCTTCCTTTATATAGAAATCACAGTACAACTTGGTGCACTGGATGCTTGATAATGTCCACCGTTAGATCGTATCCCTATAATGTGCACTGATCATAGCTGTTCAAGGAAAACAAGTTTCCCACCAAAAGACTATAATTTTAAAAAAAATTTAAGGGGTCATATTTCTAAGTTTAACAAGGTAAGGCATTTTCATTTGTTTAGTACCGTAAGGGAAAAAACCGTTTTATGATGTTTCGAAGAGCGAATAAATATAAAAGCACACTATATATTCAATGCCCTTCATTTCATTCTCATGTGGATGAATCTATGATATAATACATAGACAATGGTTGGTTGCTTACTATACATATTTTGTGGTGTTTATGTGTCAAGGATTAATGATTGACATGATTGAAATTGGATGTTTTTATGCTTTTATGTGATTTTGTCATTTTCCTTATATTTAGCTTGTTCGATCAAATTTTTCTAATTTGTTACTTGTTTTTTATTGGATATATGTGATTGTGAATTTGTAGATGCATGGAGAATTGTTCAAAAACTAATCTAGTGAAGATTGCTTCCCATTTGGATCATCATGATCAAAATAGTACATGCGTGAGGGACTTGCCTTAGGCGTCTAAGGCATCCTTAACTCTCAACCATACATATTTGTTGCATACCATCCATATTTTGGTGATGTACAAGTTGTGCTTGTGTGGCCCGTATGCTTGTTAGAGGAGGTATAAACCTAACTAATATAATATGTTTCTTTATGCGAATCAAGAGGTGGGATCATTATCCTAAATTGCCACCAATCAACACAATAATAGCCACTTAGTATACTTAATCAACCAAAAAAAAAACTTAGGAGTATGCAACGTGGCTAGAGATAAGGTTAAAAGTCCACTTACGTCCTTACCTCACATTTTCATCTCCATAGCTCACTATGAATCACTTTACATCAAATAATTTTGAAGAAGCATCAAACTTGGATGCAATGTAACTTTCAAATGTTTGAAACATATAAACCGCAAATGTTTCAAACAAAGTTTCAAGTGTGTGGAACGTTGATAACCTTTTCAAAATAAAAAATCAGGGTTTTGACCACTAGAAGTGTCGATTTAAGAGATGGGATGTTAAATAAATCATAAAAACAGTTGAACTAGCATTAATTCTACTATGATTAACAAAGGTCATACTCTTTTGGGCAAAAGGCCTTTCAATCACTCGTTCAGAATAAAAAAGTGCTCAGGAGGTGAAAGGTGCTCGATTAAGGGCATTTTTTTTTTTGGTTAGGGCTTGATTGGGCCCTAGCATTCACATGGAGCCCTAGGGTCGAGAGATAAAAAAAGCTTGAAATTCTGAGGTGTCATAAATGTTGAGGTTTCAAATAAGTTTGACAAACATTCAAACAGGTTTGGTTTGGTACCTACATGAAAAGGGGAGCAGTCCTACAAAAGCAAATAGGTCAAAAAAGAAATTTCATGGTCAAGCATACAAAGTGTCAATTAGTGTTTGATAGAAAGTGCAAATTATTTAGAAATTGTCAATTAGTTCTCAATAGAAAGCAGAAAACTGAGACTTCCTAAATAATTTGTGTTTGCAGCCTCAATAATCATACAACTTAGAGCATATGAAGTATAACACAAACAATGTCAGCAGTATTAAGGCTTTTGATAAATCATGCTTCACGCAGCTGGTAGTCTTCACGTTTAAAAGGATCTCTTTGAGACCTATATTTTTCATGCTACCAACTATGCTAAAGATCCAGGCCATTCAACCACAAAAGCTTGCTACAAAGAAGCTGGTTTGAGTGAAATTTTTTTGCTGAAGTTGTTTAGGCATTAAGAGCTGTCTTTCTTGTTAGCCACCTTAATGAAGAAAAAGACCAGAAATGATCAGACAAATTCCTTAGAGTACATAGAAAAGCTGAATTGCAAAATCATTAAAAATTCTTCAAGGCAATAAGCCATTGCTTGGAAGGTGTTGTTAAAAGATAGTCGGTGCCCAATGAAAAAGCTTCATAAGTAACATGTTGAAAACTCTTGAATTGATCCAAGATATGTGCTGTATATACCACTCCAAAGTTGTTTTTTAATCTGCTAATAAATCGTCTCATAGCAGTTTTATCCCTCACTTTATTATAGAGGATCGACTTATCAAGACCTGCCATTTTCACTGTAAAAGAGGATTTACTATTGATGAATCATTCTTCTCTTCTGACTTCTGTCAAGGGAATTTGCCAAACACATTTTTTTTTCATAAACAAATTTTGTTGTAATTATGCCGTTATAGCTGATAGTATTCCATCCTAAAATAGATTGACTTTTGAAAAGCTTTGTAAAGCAATTTCTATTTGTTGATCGAAAAATATACGACCATGAGTGTGCAAATGTATATACTAAGAAATTGGCGAGGCAATGACGAATTACAAATGTATGTTCCATGTCTGCTCATTTGTCGGTGCTGGAGTGGCACATGGGAGGAAATTGCACAAGAAAAACCTGTATGAGACACTGCACATCAGCAAGGAACACCAGCCTTTTCATGGCAAATCTCCAGTTTGCATGAACTAGTCTGAATTTTGCGAAATTTATTTCCCTAATGTTTGATCTTTGCAGGAAAGCAGTGAATCTTGGTGCTGGCTCTTTCCAAAATCATATTAACATGTGTGATAGAAACCAGATAATGCATCTCTTTTATCGTATTAACATGTGTGATAGAAACCAGATAATGAGATGAATTAACTAAAATGATACTTGAAAGGCCTAACAGCAATAAATTTGTGTTGTAATATCTCTTTAAGAGCTCATGTGGTCCATGAATCAATCTACAAAAGACAAATTAGTAGGAAAGTATAGATAATCTTACTGTTATATTAAGGACAGGAAGTTTTTAAAGGATAAGAATAAACCATAACAAATATGAGATGAGATCAAATATCAACAATCTGAAGTAAGTCACAGCGTACACTATTTCTAGACCAAAGAGCAGTCTTTGAAAAATAAATGCCACCACGTTGACTGACCTAGTTTGAAATTCTCAGCAAATAAACATGGCTCTTCCAGCAAAGATGAGAGTTCTATTATTTGGATAAGCAACTGCAATAAGCATCTAATTGATACAAAACAAATTTCATGGGTGCTTAATTAGCAGCCACCCAGTGTTATGAATGCATTCTCCCAAACAATAACATTTTTGCAAGTGATGTCCAACCTGGCTAAAGCCCCGAGTGTAAACCTTCTTCAAATTGTCTAACTGCTAATTTGAGAAGTGGGACGGCTTCTAGTGAAGAGCTGCATAGAAAACTGATGATATGAAGGTAATAACACCACTTCCAACAAGAATGATCAAAGGAATGGCAGCTCTTTCTGGCCAAACATGCCCACAATACAAACTGCCAAGCCTCAACTGAATGATATTAATCATTGATAACAATAGGAACAAGGTGCCTGCTATTGATCCCATGGCAGAAGCAATCATACCTAATCTTAGAAATTTGTGACTGATTGTGGCTGCTAGTGCTTCCTGGCGATCATTGCTATTGAAAAAAATGATATAAAGCTTCATCCCATGAGCAACAAGGCTTGAAAATAGAAAGCAACTGAAAGCCACCACCTCAAAAACCAAAAGATACTTGACTGTCTTTTCACCTGGGACACATGCTGATACTGGGCTGGTTGAATTTGTGTGTTGGCTGGCCGAATTATTGTTCGCACTGACAGACAATCCTATAAAGACTGCAACAGTGAAGAAAGAATTGACACTGACCACTGCATCCAACGCTGTTACATGGATTTGAGTGGCCCCCTTGCTGATATGCTGTTTGATGGAACCAAACTCTGCTAAAATCCTTCACAAAAAACAAAGTGTTTGTGTAAGAAACCTGGTGAACCCACTTTGTCCAATCCAAGCATTTCACCAACAAAACACTCGTTGTAGCTATCACTTTGCCATTGGGCAATCGCAACCAAAAGACAACACATCAAAAAAGAAAAATAAAAAAAGGAAACAGACAATCTGCAAATAATTAGGCTTCATCCTAGCACAGACCCAGGAAATGGGGGAACCCACTTTGTCCAATCCAAGCATCTCACCGACAATTAAACAGCCATGCTAGCTATCACATTGCCAGTGAGCAATCGCAACTAGAAAACAGCACTCCATAAAACAAGAAGAAAATATAGACAATCTGCACGAGTTGATCCTTGAGCATGGCATAGGCAAGTGTAGCTACCTCCACCATGGGCATCATGCTATACATACCTTGACTCCTGCTGGAAGATGAATGATGCATCTGTGCTCTTGTCTGATGCCATTCTGCTGCTTCCAGCTGAACTTCCCAACACTAAATGGATCCAATGAGCTCCTCTCCCTCTCAACAGATCAAAGATCAGATAGATTCTCAAAGCTTCGAAGCAAAGCTTCCAGGCGCCATTATATGAATAATGAGCTGCTCCAAGACTGTAGGGAGTTCTGCCCACAACTGTCATCTCAAAGGCCACGTTAAAGGAATATTCTCCCCTTTTACCAAGTTGACCAAAGGCAAGGAAAAGTGAGTATGAATCTCATTAGGAATAGTAACATATATCATGTCTCCATGAAAGGGTTGTGCCTAAGGTCTTCGGTCGGCTTTGAGACGAGAGCAACCGAGTATGGTTGCATAGCCCATTTAGGTTCCAGTCCATTTGTGTGCCTGGGGCAAGTGTGATATATGCACAACCCATCTTGGTTTCGAATCGAGGATTAGGGTGGATTCAGATTTAGACTAACGACAAGTTTGACTGCTTGGCCCCCTTTTTGTTACCACCCTTTTGTGTGCTTGGGAAGTCCCATTAAATTCATACAAGCATAGTACATCAAGCAGGCTTGCAATCAGAACATTGACAAAATTCGACAATTTTACTCACAAAATTGCCAAAATTTCAAACGGCCATATCTTGAGCTACAATGCACCAAATTAGGCGTTGTAAAGCATAGTATAGAGGGAGACCAAGTGATCAAGATGACTGACACCTCAGCCTACGACCTTAGCTTCACACTTGTGAGAACAGAGCATCTAAAATTATGTAGTAGGATGCACTTTTTTTAGACCATACTGTCTAAAATCATGCAAACACCTCCTCAAGCCCAAAAGTGACATTATCAACAGTCTATTAGACTTCTGTGAAGCATTCATATAGGTCCTAAGAAGGAGTATGAGTTGAGAACGAAGATTTTTTGATTTGTAGAAGGCCGCTTTGCTACAAACTTGATGGACTCAGAGCATAAGCCCTCGGCCACCAAATTACAGGACTGATACTTGCTGGATAGGTCAAGAGGAGTACAAAACAGGTTGTAACAATTCCCAACATGCTCCCCTTGCAAATCGATAGCAATCCATTCCCCAAAAATCACCAAAAAAGGCTATTTTTCAGCCTTCTACACACTCAATTCACCGAAATCTTGGCTCTAACTTCTGGGACAACTTCAAAAGACTTTGATTAAACTTTCGGCAAGCTCTACAAGGCATTTTACAGCAGCCTACTATTCAGCTTTATGAAAAAAATTGCAAAAATGATAATTTTTGACAATTTTTCGGTTTTTTCTTCTACATAAAGTTGATATTAATTACATGCAACCCTTCCTCACAGACACACAACTCAATTTACAAGATTATAGCCATCAACATGATCTAATCTTGCTGGATTTTAGCTCTTACTATCAATTTCTAGTCAAAAAACATGAAAAACAAGCAATTTTTGGACTAAAAATGTAGCCTAGAACCGTAAATCATGAAAAGAACTGGCATGCATAATTAATGAAAATGTTTGTGAGATGTACATAATCTCAAATATGCATTGGAGTAAATAAATTGAGAGTTCAAATAACAGGTCTAAATTCTTGACTCTTCCAATTGATCAAGAATTACTCATTATCTTAAGAATCCTCACACATCCTTCTTTTAATGACCCTTAAGTATCAATCTATGATCTGTCAATCATAAATATTTAGAATCTTATGATTCTCAAAAAAATCATAATTTACAGGATTCCAAACCATACTTAATCATTAAAATTATTGGAGTATATGCACAACATATCACTCAGGAAATGTAAGAAACATTTTGAAAATCTTTTCCACAAGGAAAATTACTAGATTTCAAGAATATTCTTCCAACCCGATCTAAAACAACATCTAGATATTACAAAGTTATGCTGAATTCCAACTGAATTCAGTGGTTATCCTTAATATTAGTTGAACTCTGTCATCCAATATGAGCTCACTGGGATTCAGTCAATAACTTAAGATATATTTCTCATTAAAAAAATATTCAATATCAAAAATCTTCTATATTCTATGCACATAACTCCCATAGATGAATCCTAATGACTCACAAATCATGTGTCTTATAAGCAATATAGATCAAAATAAACAGTTCCCGGTGAATTCTCTTCACACTGCTTATTTAGCCAATTAACTTCTAATCAGGAGTAATCCAATTACTCAAGTCAATTGCACATGATTTAGAAATCTTAAATGTCTAGGTGCAGATCTCAATTATACATGTATAATGCCACATTTAGATCCTCTTCTAAAAATATTCTTTCCATAGAAAAAACCATTAACCTGCAAGTAACTGTTCTGAACAATATTTGCTCATATGTCTATGGACTCTGACTAGTTTAAGTATACGATATAAACTCAATACATTGTTTATCCATTATTGATACCAAATGAACTTTTATCCTAGTACAAATTTGCGAGTTTTAGTCTGAACCATATTTGGAAGGGAGGAAAGAGATGAAGCCTGAGGGGTGGTTGATTGGTTGACCCAGTCGATCAGTTTTGTTAATCTACTTTCAATTCCTGAAGTATAACTGATAGCAAATGAGAATGAGAATTGGGAATTAATCAAGAAGACTGCCTTTGGGAATTTAGATTCATTTTCTCCAATGTTAATTAAAATTTTGAGAAATCGAAGATTCTAACAGAAAAGTGAGTGGCAAGTCAGATAATCCATTTCTGGAACCATCTCTGTTTTGCAATTGGATTTAGATCTTGCAACTGATGGCAGATGAAAGGTGTTCCATACAAGAATCTAGTGGATTCTATTTGTGACATTATAGAGTGTTCTTTTATAATGACTGAGACAACCAAGAGAACTTCTAAATTGTAAAAGAATTGAGTTATTTTTACCGATTCTGGAATAGATATTGGATATCTAGAATAGGATGGTATTCAGTTTTGATCTTTTATTTGTTGAATTATTCTCCTTCCTACTAATTGACTAATTGGTTTTAATCCTCATCCATTGTTTCTCCAATTTTTCGGATTTTCCCATGTCTTTATACAATTTAGTCTGCAGAATTACAAGTGTTTTTGCACAATCTGTAGAAATACACAGAGTTTGACAACAATGTCATATTTTCTCTCTCTAGAAACCCGACATTGACACTTGAAAAGAAATCCAGAAATATATTCAAGGAAATAAACCAGTTCAATCTGATTGTTTTTTATTTCGTGCTCATTTTTAATGAATTTTTTACATCATTATATATTTTGCAACGAAATGATTCTGAAACTGTAGCATTTGGTGCAATCCATTCATCACTTTCAAAACTAGGTAATGGAATTGGTACTATTTGTCCAAAATTTTCTTTTGTATCAGGAATGTACATTGCTTTATAAAAAAAGATCTCACTATCAGCTAGAACTTTTGTAGTTCTACCTCGATATTGCAGCTGTCCAATATCAGTGTGACTAACATCTAACACACTTGCTAAAGATCCACTCGGCTCCCATTCATTTATGTTGGATGGATATAAATCTGCAAGAGAAAAATGATCATGTTGGCAAGTTTACTATTAGATATTTATGAACGACAAAAGTCTAAGTATAAAAAATATCAATATTCATAGTTGTTTTTTTTGTGATCCTGACAGTTGAATCCTTGCACATTTATCTCTGAATGCATATATACATGTTGGACTAGAATTTCAGAAATAGATTTTCCTCCTGATAATGTTCTGAAATCCAAAATTTTGGCCTTCCAATAAGATCGAAATGATATTTTTGACCTTTTGCTTTTTCAAAATACTCCTCTTGATGATGGATGCATCAAAACCCAAGAGTTTTTTGAATATTTTCTTGGCACCCATAATCCATTATCATCTGTCTCATTGAATAGAAGCACAGAGTCGATTGAGGAGCACGGCTTCCTTGATGGCGCCATTCGTAATATGCATGCAAAAATCTGAAACACTGAACTATGAATCTGAAAATTTGCGTAGACAAAAAGCCATGAATCTGAGAAAATTTGTTGGCGTAAATGTGGTTAACCCTATTAACCATTATTTGACAATGCATATACATTAATGGTACATCGATTTTCTCATCTCAACCATCTGTCATATTCATTTTCAATATTTTTGGGTCTCTTCGGATAGTGATGAGCTGGAAGGGCAGGTGTCATCAACCAAAAGCATTTCCACATGATGCCCAACGAAACAACAATATATTTTAAAAGTTTGTGTTTTATTTATATTTGGAAAATTCTACATTACGTAGAACCCCGATTTCAAGATTTCAATTGGTCCACATGGCAACGAAAATAAGAAAAAAAATAAAAAAAACATCTTTTTCAAAGGCCCTCTTTGGGCTCTAAGTTTTTCTAATGAGGAGATCTATGTGTCGCAGCCAGAGAGATACGAGCTCACGAGTAAGAGGCACCTTGTGTGCAAGATTCACAAGGCTCTCTATGTTTGAAACAATCACCAAGAGTTTGGTTTCAAAATATCAATGCATGTTTAATCAAGAATGGTTTTATTTCAAACTCGACAGACTTGAATGTTTACTTCAAGTTTGTTTCTAGTTCCTTCATTATCATCACTATGTCGATGATACGTTTATGAAGGATACGAAATGCATGCTAGCCCAGGAGTACAAAATGACTGATATGGGTCCAGCCCATTACTGTCTCGGAATCCAGATCTATCAAGATTGACCCAACAGACAGATCTTCATCAATCAACAAAAATATCTCATCAACATGCTGGAAAAATACAAAATGACCAATTGCAAATCGAGCTACTTCATACTCAACCCTGGTCTGAAGCTGTTGAAGCAATGTCCACAATCCGAGGCAGAGAAGGAGAAAATGAAACAATATCCATTTCACTCCATTATCGGGTCACTCATGTATGTTATGCTTTGCACTCGACCCGACTTGGCATACTCCATCAGTTCTCTCAGCCAATTTCTATCAAATCTAGGGCCAACTCATTGGAAAGCTCTCATGAAGGTCATGAAGTATGTCCAAGCTACAAAACATCTCAGCATTTGTTATGGAGGCAGCCAATCTGTCAATATGCTTGAAGGATATACAGATGCAGATTGGGCAGGAGATATCAACACCAGAAGATCAACTTCTGGATCTGTATTCATATTGAATCAAGGTCCAATCTCATGGAACAGCCAAAAGCAGACCTCAGTAGTATTATTTTCAACCGAATCAAAATACATATCTGCCACAAATGCTACCAATGAGGCAATTTGGCTAAGGAACCTGCTTGCAGATATCGGCCTTGCTCAGGAACATCCAACGACAATTTATTGTGATAATCAACACGCAATAGCACTCTCTATAAATCCAATATTTCACTCTCGGAACAAACACATTGAAATCAGATATCACTACCTTAGAGAAAAAGTGCAAAGCAAGGAAGTCTCATTGTTTTACTACTGGACAGAGTTAATGGCAGTAGATTACTTCACAAAAGCTCTATAAAAGGAGCACCATCTCAGATTTAACGACATGTTAAATTTAAAGATCCAAGTTATTCAGGATCCACATTAAGGGGGAGTGTTGGATTTCAATGCTCAAGACCAAATCTATTGAGTAATGACCATCCTGAAAAATTCAACCGAAGTCGACTCCATCGACTTCAAAGTCATCGAAGTGTCTGAAGTCTGACTTCATCGACTTCGACTTCTCCATGTGTACAAGATGTTGATGACTTCGAAGTCGGAGACTTCGATACTGATGACGCAGATGTTGAGCTTGCTCTATTTTGAATAATGACCTTCAACGATCATCAAGACACTTTGATGTCGAAAAAGTTGAAGAAAAACTATCATCGACTTTCCTTGTATTTTTGCAGGTTGTGCGACATTTCAATGTATTTACATATAGCAAATGAATGGATCTAGATCAGTGAAGAGATAAGGGAGTAGGAATCCAACAGATCTTGACCTAGATCTAGCATAAGGAAGCTTGTTAGACTTTGCATAAGATCCACCAATCTTATTTATGCTAAAAGAGAACTTTGGAAAGTTGAGACCAATCTCCTTTTCCATTCCATCCTTTTTGTTAGCCATAACAAAAGCATCAACCTTGAAAGTCTACCTTGTCTATTGCTTCCAGCAACCAAGATTTCTTAAGTATCACCACCAAAACTTATCATGTATCCTTTCTCTATCATTTGACCAACACTTAGCAAATTCTTTGAAAGTGAAGGAATGTAAAGAACACCATCAAGTCTTGCTTTCCTATTAGTAGAAAGACGAGTAGGAACTGAACCAATACCTTCAATTACACAATCCCCACCATTGGCCATGTGAATCACTTTCTTGACTCCATCATAAGTGACCAAATAAGTAAAGAACTCCTTGTGACTAGTCATGTGTGAACAAGCACCACTATCAATCCCCCATGAATCTTTGTCACCTTCACTTGATATTGGACTTGAAGAACACATCAAAAGAGAATCACAACCTCCTAGATCTTCATCATTAGTAGTAAAGTTGATTTGCTTGCTACCTTCATCTCTTTGCTTCTTCAAATATTCATAAGCTAAATGCCCTTTGGTGCCACAATAAAAGCATTTTAACTTGGATCTATCTTTATTTTTGCCAAAAAAATAAAAATGTCTCACCTTCATCTTGTCATTTAGACCACTTGCTTTTACCTTTGCCCTTGAATTTGCCTTTGATGAACATGGCATCGTCTTCATGATGAGATGTTGATGTAGATCCACCTCTTGCTTGAAGCCTAAACTCCTCATTCACCAAAATCTCTTGCAAATCCACAATGTTTGGCAAGGTTCTTTGAATAGCAAATCTTTGAACAAGGTTAGCATGATCATCCAACAAGCCATTAAGTATAACTTGAACAAGTTCTACCTCCTGCTCTCATCAATACATGCTAGCTCATCATTAAATGCTATAACTCTCAATACAAAAGCATGAGCCCTCTCTTCCTTCTTTTGCATACTTTGAAAGATTTGCCTTCTAAGAGTAAGTACTCTTGATGTAGACTTGGATTCATAAAGATTCTTCAAATCTTCCCAAGCCTCAAAAGATGATGTGCACTTACCAACTTCCTTGAGAAGCTCATTGGTAAATTCATCTTTATCATGTGTAGAGCTCTTTTAGCTCTCTTGTCATATCTCATTTGATCTTGTTGTGCCAAGGGCCTTTGTTCCACTCCTACACCATGTGCAATGACCTAATCTTCTCTTTCAACATGTTCCAATGCATGAAGAAAACAAAAACTCAAGAAGAAATCACAAAGATATGAAACCTCACAAATCTCTTTCTTGCACCAAACCTAGCAAAATCAACAAATAGAATGGAAGATACTTGATCAACACAGATGGGTTCTAATTGTCAGATGTTCAAGAAATTTTTAGTTTTCTCTATTGGCGAGTCAGACTGGACGAGTCAGACAACTTTTGACTCGTCGAGCTACCTACTTGCTTCAAATGATGATCAGAACAATCTGGGAAAGTAGCGAGTTAAATGGGGTAGGTGGCGACTCAAATAGGTGTGAGTCTACTGTCGTATTTTGACTCGTCAGTCTGTATAAGATAGCGAGTCAAAATGTTGAAAGAATAACAAGAAATCTCAATTGGCGAGTCAGAGAAAAAAGACAAAAAATAGAAAATGAGCGGGAAATTTGAAATGGCGAGTCAGTGAAAGTCAGACAGTTTCACTCACCAATCTCCAAAATGATCTCATGAACTTTTACACTTCGTAAACCTGAAACACACTCTTGAGAAGTCCATCAACCTCAAACATAAGAGATCCAAACAGATTTAGGGTTTTGACAAAACTACAAAAAGTTTCAATCTTGCAAATTCTACATGGAAATGCTACAACTTGATATAGAATCTTGTAGCCTTCAAAGAGACCTTCCTAATGCAATTAAAGTCGCCCAAATACAGTAAGTAATGTGTGAAATCGGCCTACTTCAAGATCTCAATCCTATATTGAGTTTTGATTTACAAAAAATCAATTCTACACATGAAAATTGCTTGATTTTTGAGTAGAAATCAATCTAGCACACTCTAGAATTGGTAACTCTTCCAAATCCTTGCTAAAGATGGCTGATCCTTCAATAACCTGCACCAAAAGCTCTGAAACCATGTGAAGATTTTGCTAATCACTAAGATCCAAAATCATCTCTTGATCATATTATCCCACATGGAGGAAGTAGTTTTTAATAATAAGATCAAAGAAGTTCTACTTTAGTTGAGAAAAATGCATTGGTGGCACGTTATACAAAACCACAAGTCATAACCAAAATCTGTACCTTAAAGCATCAATACAATTTTTTATATCAATAGAATTCAAAGTCTACTAGACATTTCCCAAGCAAATGTACCATATAGAGTGCAAGACAAGTTAATTTTATCAACATAAAAATAGAGGTATTTATTGAAATTTGCTACACGTCCTTGTTAAGTAGACACAACATTGTTGAAAAATCCAGAATTCACACGTGTGGGGAATGTCCACAAGAGTGACTGATCTTGATTAAGCTTTGTGATTGGCACAGTACCCTGATTCTAGATTGTTCAACAAGATCTAGTTCGGAAGATATGGCTAATTCACAGTCTAGCATGCTAATCAATAGACTATGATAGCAATGAATCAAAGAATGATTAAAAGTACAAGATTACAGTGTTTTAGCATTAGCTTCAACACGAGTTAGAGAGAGAAAGCTAGAGAGATAACAAGAAAAACAGTTTAGATCCAACCAAGCATGAGATAGCTACAAAACTTTGGTTCTTCATTACTTTGTGAATGAGAATGATATGTACATATATAGGAGATCCTATACCTATTCAAGTGCAACAACTATTAACTTGACACCTAACTGCTAGCATGCACAAGTTGCACCTAACTTCTACCTACTTTCTCCAAATGGCAATTTCTCAACTAGCCATGTACAAATCTACATGCATGTGTCCATTAGAGTGATTGCATGCTTTGCATGTCACTATGGAAACTTAGGACTTTATGCATTTATTGTGGCTCGAGTTTCTACAAGGTCATAATTGACCAATTCCATGTGAATCTCTATATGCATGTCAAACTAGACATTGTCAACATTATTGCATATCATACTAGACCAACTAGACTTTATGCATGTCACTGGAATTTGATCTACCTAACCCAAACTCGCCCTATTCTACAAGGATATGTGCTCAATTCACATACCTTGGATATGTACAAAATATTTTCATGGGTAGGATCCCCCAAACATTAACAACAGATGATAGATATGTTTTACAATTTTTAACAAACATGAATATTATGAGTAATACAAACACATCTTTTGAATCTACCAAATGGCAACCTCTTTTAGACTTCATATTTGAGCTAACGATAAACTTATTGAAATACCTAAAGAGATAAAAAATGCCATAAGACTACTTTATGCAGCTTGACTTCTACTTCCACTTTTCTATTACAAAACTTTAGAAACCTTAAAGATTGTCCTTTAACACATCGATTTTAGAGTGTAAGTACATGACTATCATAGTACATTAGTTAGTAGATTATAAAACTATGGTGCTTACAAGTGTTGTATTTAATTTACTACATAATGAGAGCTCATTGTAGACAATTGTGACGAATCTTTTATTCTCTTACAAGAGTTTATTGTCTTGTCAAACACAATCTTGGAGAATTGTATACTTTGTATAGTTGTTATGTAACTTATCCCCAACTAAAGCTATTACTACACATGGCAACCACTACTTACAAAAAGCTACGTCACATATTTTGCAAAATAATCTTAAGGATGTGATTCTTTTGGACAAGAGCTTTGAGCTTTGCTTGGCACCCGAGGGGTGGGACTTAAATCTTTGAAGGATAAGTGGTACAATGTATAACTGCACCTGGAAAGTCTAGATGGTAGTGCAATGGAATCTCCTAGAAAATTTAAAAGGTGCTAGTACAATGGAACCCAATTAAAAAAAGCTATACGTGGTTTCTAATATTAGCTCACAAGATCAAACAAATATTGAAGTCGAAAACTTTGTTGTGAGAAGTTTGAATGATGATTTTTAACTGGCATGTTCCAATCTTTTAAAGAAAAGTGGCTCTCATGAAAGCTTATGGAAGTGAGTTGTACTTGATAGCAACATGAAAGAAGATATCTTTCTTGCATTCAAAGTTTTTTGCTATTTTTCCATTCAAGTTTTTCACATTTATATCAATGAACTTTTTTTTTGAAATGATTACTATGAGATTTGATTAGTGATGTCAAAAT
The DNA here is from genome assembly GCA_029204225.1 of Diphasiastrum complanatum. NCBI lineage: Eukaryota > Viridiplantae > Streptophyta > Lycopodiopsida > Lycopodiales > Lycopodiaceae > Diphasiastrum > Diphasiastrum complanatum. Next base: position 50,520,144 of record CM055104.1, on the reverse strand, counting down.
AATGGTCTAAAACGTCACTAACACAAAGACCAAACTCCCCTTTTTATCCTCCTTGTGTCAGTTAAAACAACCTTCTTTTGATGTAGGTCAAAATCTCGTAAGTGATATAAATTCTAAATTTCTTATATACTCCTTTCGAGTTCCAAACTTTTAGATCCTCGACTTGGAATACAAGATTTGTGCAAGTTCAAATGTGGAAAGAATGTACTATCTAAGAGGATGAAGCATTTTCAAGTACTATGGTGCAAATGATGGCATATTATATGACCAAGTCCAACATTTGCACCAAAAGAAAAAGAGAGGACACAATGCACACACAAAGAATCAATCTGAAGCTATATAAATCACCACCCTTAATGTTGTGACCTAGTAAGACGAAACAAAGTCTCTCCTTTGCAATCTGAAAATGCTAACTCAAATAATAATGTCAACTCTACATGATGTTCTATTGAAGAACATCAAAACTTACCATTACATAGTGATTAGATGGTATAGGGTACATGTTTCTGATGGAGCTATCCTACATGATAGGCTATGAATCGTGGGTGAGTTTCACATCGCGATGGTGGATCTATTTTGCATTTGCTTTGGTTGGATTGACATGATGGATATAGTGGTGAGATAGGCGCTTTGGTGGGAGGTCTGTATACTGGACAAATCAGAGTTGGCAACGTCAAGCATGGGAAGTTGAACCTACATGGGATGTAGGACAAGCAGATCATCATCAATATCTCAATGTGACCACGATCCAATTCAATTGACCTGCTATTGAAAAGAAAAACCCTACTTTTTTTTAATAATGGAGAATGGGAAAACCATCAATGTACAAAAGGATGAAATAATATAGAATTATAATGCCGAAATTGCAAAGAAAAATTAAGTCGAAAAGCTTAATAAAACTTAAAATATTAAATTAATTACAACTGCTTGATGTAAATCACTAGCTAGAATAGTGTCACTAATAGGTAACGCAAGAAGCTTTGAAACAGCCGTTTCTGCAAATTGAGCTCGTCGAAGAATTGAAAGCGATTGTGAACGTTGCAATGCAATAGAAATACATCGACGGTAAAGAAAGATAAAATGACAGATGGTAACGTGGCATTTTGTCCCGGGTTTTTCACAAGAAGCTCAACACATAATGACAAAATCATTAAATTTCTTGTGAAGGCATCCATATGTTTCTAAAGCAAAAAAGATGAAATCTTCATCAAGTGCACGAACATTATAACCTCGCTCCCTCTCTTGAGCTGCATGAGATGCAGCAGCCCCTTGCGTGGTGGAAGAACGGCGAAGAAGGTCCTGACAAGAGGGAGGACCAACAATAACAACATCTCCAACAGTGCAAATCCCTCACACGCGAAAACAAAGTAAACACGCCAACGAGATGATTGCGAAGAAGGCCCTGGTAAAATGTGTGTTTGCTCTCGAGCAACATGAAAAACATTATCATGAGCAATAGCAACAAGAACATCACGAATGGAATCATGTGACACTATATGATCTCCACCTGAGAGGCACCGCATAGATGTGTACCCAAAGAATCCACTACATGCCCACACAAACACTTAGAGAGACCTGTTAACACTGGATGTGGAAGTCCCAATCTGGTACGAACGGTAGGGGCAGTTCTAAACAAGTCATTGTTGAGTCGCAAGAGTGGAAGAACTGGACATGCTCCCAACCAAGCCCCTGCACCTGGACCAGCACATGAAAGAAGACGAGCACGAACTGCATCAGATGGTGAATCATTCATAAGTTGAGTGAAGGAATAAGACTGAAGATGCTCCATGATAGTCTTCTAAAAAATTAATCGTTGATTTGCCACCAAAGATTCACATGGAGGCACAAAGGGCTACACAAGCGGTGGAAGTAAACCTCTAGTAGTATGAAGAGTGTGTTGAAAAGCAAAATTGTTGGTCTCCACATGAGCCACCGAATCAAGAAGAAGAAGTTGGTTACCTTGTTGAAACTTTGAAATAGTGCAGAGTCAACAAGAGCCCAACTTCCTAAAAAGGTAACTGGTGTAGTGCAAGCGGTAGATACTAGGCCAACACCACCCGAGGAAACAGGGAGAGAATTTTGTCGCTTAGAAAATTGACCTTCACAAGGTCAAAGGTGCTTGGCCCCAAAAGTCGACCAAATATGCCCAATAAAATATTATCAAAATCTCGAAGTAATGATATTATGTTAGGTAAAGGAGAAATAATGATATTAAAAAATAGTCATATCCTCATAGTTAATCTCTCTCTCTCTCTCTCTCTCTCTCTCTCTCTCTCTCTCTCTCTCTCTCTCTCTCTCTCTCTCTCTCTCTCTCTCCCCTTTTCCCATTTTTAGGGGTTTTCTTTATTTTCCTTTTCTGAGTTCCAAAACCCTAACTTCAATTTAGGGTTCTCAGCACTTCTACATGGTCAATTTCTTCAAAGACATCATTGTAGCCAACTTCACAAAGACATTGGCTTTGATTGAATATTCACTTATTGGAAAAATGCAAAGCCTACATGTCATATCTCAGTTCCCAATCAACAATTGCAACTCACCAAATTTCAGAGCTTCTGAAACGACTGTAATTGGTGACATCATCATACCAACGTTGATAAATGGCTTTTCTCACCATCAAACCAACATTCCTTTGTGTCACAACCATTAGTAACTATTCCTCCACTGCTACCTTTCCTTCTCCTTCCTATCCTCAAATTCCTCAATATCTCCTTAGATTTGTCATTGTCTTCACATCTTTCTTTTAAAAGAATGAGTACTCTGGTTCATGAACCATGATAGAGAAATAGAATACAAGGATTTTATTTGCTCAAGCGCAGGCTATTCCTCCTCTTGAATCAAGATTGTTTAAACAATAGGGTAGGGGCCCAATAACCATGCCAAGTCAACTCCTGCCTGGACTTTGTCAACATAAAAATCAAATCCTTGTAGATTTCTTTTGGTTTTAATTTTTCCTTGTCAAAGATTAGGGGGAAAACAAAAAAAAAAGGTGAATAGGGCCTTATAGTTAATGGCCTGCTCTCAAAATGCACAATTTTGTGGAGAATAAAATCGTCGAAAATACTAAAGAAAATATAGTCAACGTTTTTACTTACGGTCATGAAAATACACTTGCTCATGAACTGCAAGGTAACAAGGTGAAGTCAAGTTCTTTCTCTTGTGGGCTTCAAAAGTTAATAGTGTAAAACCAATCTTGCTTCTGATTTTTCTCAGCCTCCCAAAAGCTTCAGCATATGAAAATGGACAAATCACCTTCTCTATTCTATAAGCAAACACCTGACACCATAAAGTACCATTCTTTCAAACTAGAAGACACATTAAGCTCACATTCGACAATGTCATAACCACCACTATAGGATTGAAATAAGCCACTATAGGATTGATTCCCCTTTGAAAAAGTCAGCTGAATTGCTTCTTGTAGAAGCATGGTATCTTATGGACAAGCATAATCCTAATATTGGGGGGTATAATAGAGCATGTACACACTTACATAATGATACAAAGAGTGAGTTCAACTTGATGCCGCCTTTTTAATATCAAAGAATGATGTAATTGTATAAACTAGCCTTCACATGCCACCAATGTTAACAAGGTCTAAACTAGCTTGTCTTTGTTGAGATTTAGTGTGTGGAAGCTGCTTATTGAAGTGGAAAGGCAGGTGTTGAGCTGAGTGGGGTCTGCATCAAAGGATTCCATCGGTCCAACACAATGCGCCCCCCACGACCGAACCTGCCATGAAATTGGTATGGCACTCTTGTAGCACAGTTTGATACAGGTATATCTACTAGTGGGGGTACAATACCAACAGCTGCTAGTTTTGCTGGATCTACAGGCTTTGCAAATAGCATCACAGGTTCCAAGGATTCAATCGCTGCAATCTGCAAAGAATTGATACAGAAAAATCAAGAATAGCTGCAATTTACAAACACTTAATACAGAAAATTTAAGAACGGCTGTGATCTACAAAACATAAGTACGGAAAACTTAAGTAGTTTTAGTGGTCAAAACATCTCACTTATTTAATAAAATGGGCACAGGTTGGTAACAAAAGAAAATCAGCAGGCCACTCACCCGTTTACTTAATCTACCCCGTGGTGGAGGTAGTCGTCTTCTTTTGCGCTTTCGCCTCAACTGGTCCATTCTGTCTACAATGGTCCCTCCATCTGCCATTGATGAGTAAAACTGGAAAGATGAGGTCAGAATCATTTGCCCAGTGGGTTGATCAGATAGATAACTTGGCCGATTGAGTGGGGCAGGTATCTCTTCCCACTTTGAGACAGGAAACTTGTAGAGAAGGGGTGAAAGGCCAGCAGAATTCATCAATGGTATGCCATCTTCCTCGGCCATCTGCTGCAAGGAATGTTTTATGATGCAGTGAGTTCCTAGTGATTCTTAAAGTACAAAGTGAGCTCTTGCTTTTCAGCTACGAGAGTTTTCACTCATTGAAATGACATATAGTTCTTGAAATCACCAATAGCTGTCTTGCTCAAAAAAGCAGCTTTGCAGTTCTGAAAAAATGGAATTAAAACTTATGGGTAGCGCTTACCTTATAGTTCATGTGTAGTCGTTGCAAATGTGTTTCGCATTCAACGAGTTCACGTTTCTTTTCTTCCCTCTGGAGCAGGAAAACAGTGAACCATGTTACACGACTACCAGAAGAGTTGCAAGTTAGAGAAGTAATCGATTAATAAAAATCGCCAAAAAAAAATCCATAGTTTTATGCTTCGGAACACATTTTCTACTTTAAACAACAACAAGTGCCTATGCATAATGTAGCAGTTGCAAGTTAGAGAAGTAAATGAACAAACTTGCACAATCAATTGATAAAAATCACCAAAAAAAATCCATAGTTTTATGCCTCGGAACACATTTTCTACTTTAAACAACAAGTCGTGCCTATGCATAATGTAGCTTAAGTGAATTCTGCCAAATTAGCATAATTTTTTCAAAGCTTCGTTAAAGTTTCCCACTTTCCAAATGGAACATGGTTCTAAGCAAATCCCTAGCCAGTGGATTGAACTATTTCGACTTTGAGTGACATAATGAAAAAACAATGATTGTTCGGCGCCTAGCAAGGAAAGTTCGGTGAATTGTTGCCTAAGGGTCCGAGCACCAAAACAGGTCTATGAGGGCTTGAATCAGAGGTAATCCATCGGCTTTGGGCGCTGTAAAAAGAGTTATTCATGCCCATAAATCATCAAGAACACACTAATTTTTGAGGATTTGGGACCCCATACAGTACCAATAGCCTAGCAAACCTATTCACAACCTCTAAGCAACTTCAGTGCACCTCTGAGAACATGCATTCAAAGTTTACAGCATAGAAAACGTTCCAAATATCAAAAAAGTGAAAAAATCATCAAAAAACCATGTTTCTTGACCATTTTTCGACTTTTCCGACATGTTTTGCTGGATCACAACCACATGCAAGTGCAATAAAACCCTAACTACTGTAATTCGACCTCATGCACGTATTGATAAGTTCTAATTATGCTCAATATTGTCTCCTATCGATTGATTTTAGCCAAAATCACCAAATGTTGACCAAAGTACAATCTAGATCCAACATTGACTACATAATTGGCATGCGATTATTAAAATCTGTCATAATGACTGAAAAACAAGTACTATCCAAAAAATCGCTAACATACAATATGTTCAATGAATTTCAAGCCAAAACAGTGAATACTAGACGATAAACGCTAAAAGAACTGTCAAAAATTGAGTCAATTGAAAATTACGGCTATGGAGAATGTCATTACACTGATCTTTAGGCTCAGAACAATCAAGATTGTGAGAAGTCACTTATTTGGAGGTCAATGCCACCACCAGGTAGAAAAATCAAGGAGCCACTATCAAAAAGCTGCAAAAAAGTAAAAAGCGTCTCCACCTAATATATGCAAAGCCTAGGCTTTGATACCACTGTAAAGATCGTCAAGTGTATATCCTTAAGATCCTACTGCATATGATGCCAAAAGGAGTGCTATGGAGCCAAACCACCCAACCAAGTAGCAACTGAAGATCAAACCTCAATCAGCTTCACCACCAAGCCATGGTGACTAAATACAGGAGGGGAGAGGTTTCTAGCAACTGAATCCCAAGGACTGGAAGTGGAGAGCAAGTTTCTGCAGGTATATATAGGCCCCTGGAGCCTAGGAATATTCCTTCCAAAACCATGAACTGTACTAAATCCATAAATAATTGCTTTTGATCTCCTCAACATGCATAGGACTAACAATCACAATGCACTACTCCACGTGTCCTAATTGGAGGGCCCTTATGTAACTCATGCCTCTTGGCTCTTAGCATCCCCATCCTTGGCACTTCTTATGCTTCTATTTATTGTCCTTCCCAAGAGGGAGAATTAATCTCAAGTAATTCATTGAATCAAGCTTCACTTTGCTTTCTCTCTTGTTTTCCCGTGAGTTTTGTGCATTCTTCTTGTAAGTGAATTAAGGCTGATTGTTGATTGATATCTGACTAATATTCATCAATAATGGTAACAACATGGAGTCCAAAGATTAAGAATCTGTCAATCATATGCATAACCAATAGCCAATTTTTGTAATGTATTGTTAGATAATAATTTTGAGCACAATCAACACTATGGTTAAAAATAAATCTAGGGAACAATATTCCAATGATTGATATAAGAGACTGTGTATCACAAGATTACCTGATCAATTTTTCTAGCAACATGCCCATTGAGTTTATATGTTGATTACTTTTTTCTTATCGATCGAATTATTGTTTTAGGATCAAAAAAAGAAACAACCTTACCTTTTGCACAGTTGAAACTAATGCTTTAGCTTGCTCCAAATTCCGATGTACCTAAAAAACAATGATGAAAGAAATATCATATGAGTTTTCTACAAAACTAGACCTTTCTTTGCACAAAGCTAATATTGGCTCCAATACTTAACCGATCTTTAAAGTCCAGTTTAGTGATGAGGCCAATATCAGTTCAAAGTTATACCCATCATACCTACATAAAAAACATGTGCCATAGCTGTCAAAAAATACTATACTTATCGTTCACAGTCTATTAAGTCATACAAAGACTATCTTGTAAATATAGGACTAAATTGGACAATTGCTTGAGGAAATTGCACAAAACACTAGAGCCATGATACAAATTTGAAGACTATACTTGAAGTTTTCAAAAACCTGAGCAACTGTAATTCACTCTAACTCAATCCTTTTTTCGTTAAGTATGCGTGAGTTTGCACTTCGATTTTGAAAGTAGAAACATTAGATCAAAATGCTCCAAAAGAAATGTAAATTTGTTTTATTTTAATTCAAAGTCTAATATGAGGGGCTGGAAAATAGCTATTTAAAGGAGATGAACCATTAACAATGAACAGAGTTAATGGTGACAATTTAAAGCCCATCTTCCTTGGTGACACTAACATGTGCATAGTGCTATCTAATGTATAACAGTGTAAATTTTTTTCATTACTAATTTATGTTCATTTTGTCTTCATGATCCAAAATTGGACGAGCTATATTTGGCTCAATTGATATTTTGAGCCTTAGTTACCCGTTCCGGAACGGAACATGTTCCGTTCCGGAACGATGCCCAAAAAATAAAAAAATACATTTTTTTAACAAATGATTTAATTAAGATAAATAATTAAAATAGTTAAATGTATATCAATATCGTTCCGACCAGGAACGTACGGAACGTTCCGACCCATTTTGGTCGGAACGGGCTTCTAAGTTTTGAACTATACAATAATCACGTTCTTTCATGCTGCTCCTACATGGGAATTTTGGCTTTTCTTTTTGAAATGGCATATCTTCGTCTATTTTCGGCACTTCTTGTTGCCTTTACATGACCTTTCTACAATATGAAGTCGTCGGAGCTTTTACTCCTCGTCCTTATATTTATAGTTTTACATGCTAGTTATACATTTGTAATTACTAAAATGGCTTGGCACTGGCCTGTTGTAACCATTGTAATTAATCTGTAATTAGTTCGTATTGGACCTCAAGAATCATGCTTTTAGCTTTGGCATGGGGTACGAAGCCATTTACCTAGATTGGCTGGATGGGGCTCCTAAAAAGTAGGAGAGTTCACATGGAGTTGCCATGTCTCAATGATAGGATGTGTCAAGGTCAAGGGGTGCTTGAGGACTGGGATATGAGAGGCTAGGAGAGACATTCTTTATTACTTAATTGCAACAAAGGCGTGACAACCAGGGTCCTTCGGTATTGTATGACCATGACGTGTACTATAGGAAATCAATAAAGTTCTTACTTTGAACACTTCATGTTGTTTGATGGTTAATTGGTAAGTTCAGATAGAGAGTCTGACATTTGGTATCAAAGCATGGTTGAGAGAGATCATTAGGAGGATCTGCCTTTAGAACCTCACAAAAATCAGCAGGAGATTGGTTTGCAAAAGATTAGGTTCTTGTCCCCTTTCAGGGCTGCAACTTCATCAGCTTGAAAGAAGACTTATAGTAGAATCTGAGGGAGATCTTTAGTGCATAACAGACCTGTTTGGATGACCATGACGTGTACTATAGGAAATCAATAAAGTTCTTACTTTGAACACTTCATGTTGTTTGATGGTTAATTGGTAAGTTCAGATAGAGAGTCTGACATTTGGTATCAAAGCATGGTTGAGAGAGATCATTAGGAGGATCTGCCTTTAGAACCTCACAAAAATCAGCAGGAGATTGGTTTGCAAAAGATTAGGTTCTTGTCCCCTTTCAGGGCTGCAACTTCATCAGCTTGAAAGAAGACTTATAGTAGAATCTGAGGGAGATCTTTAGTGCATAACAGACCTGTTTGGATTGTGGCCTACTGTAAAAGTGGAGCATGGGTTGGATCGAAATTTTTCTTTTCCAAAAAGCGGTTAAAAAATAGTTGGTAGCTACAGGTTTCATTTTTTTGCAAATATGTGTTTGTTTCACAACCTGCTTGCTGTTGTAGCAACATGTGGATACTTCCTACCAGAGTTGTGACCTGCTGCCAGCAAATTTTAGCAAAGTAAAGCCTGTCAAAGTGCGGAAATCATCCCCTATTCAAACCATATTAGGGTTTCTGCTGGTTATCAGCATTCAAATCTGGAAATTAGGTTAATTTCAGCACATTACAAGCTGTCTCCGAGGAAAGAAGGAATTTTTTGATTCAGAGTTTCTATGGCTGCCTATGACTTCGGTTTACAGTTCTAAAGTCATTTTCAAGGCACGACATCATTCCGTCAATATGGATCCTTTGGAAGGCATGAGCACAAAGACACTGAGGATAGAAGAAGTAACCACCAAGGTGGATCCTATGAAGGCTATCCTGCAACAAATTCTTGATCGATTAAAGGCTATCAAATTTCCATAGGAGCCGGAGAAAGCTAGTGGTACAGCTGTTGTAGAATTAAGCTAGTGGTACAGCTGTTGTAGCAGTTAAGCTGCCAAAGTACATAGGAGTACTTTCTATGTGAAATACTGACAATGATAATTGACTGCAGAAATGGGAGAAAACTTTCTAGATGTGCGGAATCAAAGACAACAATCAGAAAGTTGTGGAAGTAACTTACCGCCTTCAAGAGACAGCACAAAGGTGGTGGTGAGAAGGATAATCTAGATCTAGTCACTTGGGAGGCGTTTAAATGCATGTTCACAAAAAATTGGGTACCACTCGATGAAAAGAACTAGGCAATGCAGGCATGGAGCAGTTTGAAGCAAGGTCAGATGTCCGTACAAGAATAAGCAAACAAGTACCGAGACCCTTTATGCAAATACATGAGTAGGTATCAATGTTATTGCAGGTATTCCATTTTGTGGAGGGCTTGCATGAGAGTCTTAGACTTTTTGTGAGAAAGGAACAGACTCACATCCTCCAAAGGGTGCTATAGATGGCCTTTTATTACGACGATGGGAGAAAGGCCAAGGAGCTTGAAACACCAACTATGAGTGGCTTTCAGCCTTGGGAAAAAAGAAAATTTAAGTGGAAAGGTCAATCCAGCTAAGAGCAGATTCCTAGTTGCCAAAAGGGCAATAATGGTGGCACCCCAAAAGGTAACAGGTGCTATGGCACGTCTGATACCCCATGGGGACAGCACTATTCTATGCTATGGCCACAAGTATTAGAGAGGGCTAAGAAAGTAAACCTATGCTTCGAATGTCTAGGGCGACACAGGTGAAAGCAATGTTCATGAAACTTGATGCAAACCACCTACAATCTACAGGTTGAACAAACAACACCAATGCAAATTGAAGAGTTGGAGCAAGAGGAACCATAAGATGCTCCAAGTCTGATAAACGTGTTGATGGTTACGAAGGTGCATTTAGTCCCTGTACCACAATTGTCGAGAGCGTTGCATCATGAGTATAAATTTCCTTATACTTCTTTGATTGCTATGCATGGATAACTATGTGGAAGAGATGTAGTAATTCTATTTGACAATGGATCATTACATAATATGAATAATTCTACTTTGATTAAGTGGTTGACAGTGAGCACACAACCATCCTTGTACCAATACACAATCGAGATGGCTGATGACAAGGGTGCAGAAGTTTGAGATGCTAGGGTTGTGGGTATGCCTCTAACCATTTCAAGTTATCTTGAGAAGTTGCACATTGAAATAACGTGCTTCTCCACTTTGATGTTGTGCTTGGGATTGGTTGGCATGTGGCAAGGAAGCCCTCCATCGCCTAGGATACTCACGTGTATGAGTTTCACTTCATGGTGAGACGGACATGCCTCTAGGACCTTTGATCACGACGAAATGTCATGTAAGGTTCATTGTAAGTATATTTATGTTTTTGTCTCTTGTTTGACATGTCAACCACTACATGTGAGTAGTCAGACCTTACTAAAAATCTTGACCATCAGATTAGGGACGATGCGTTCATTGATGAACTTCCATCTACTTTGCCCCTTAAAAGAAAGTGGAACATAAGACTCAATTGATTCCCTTATCATCTCCTGTTAATAGACCACCTTATAGTCTCAAAGAGGAGGAAGAGGTGAGAAGCATGACCGAGGATTATCTTGCCAAGGGGGTGGATGAGGTCTGGCTACCCCCCCTTTGCCTCTCCAATCATTGTCGTTAAGAAGAAAGATGGGTCTTAGAGGATGTGTGGAATATCAACGCTTGAACCATCATTGTGTCGAACCACGATATTTTGAACGAATCACCGGTTCGAATCGGCCCGGTTCGAACCGTTTTTTGGTTCAAAAAAAAAAAGTTTAAAAGAAAAAACGGTTCGAGCCAATTTTTTTGGCATTTATTAAAGGACTATCGCAAAAGTTGGGGCGCAAATTTTCCACAGAGAGAGAGAGAGAGAGAGAGAGAGAGAGAGAGAGAGAGAGAGAGAGAGAGAGAGAGAGAGAGAGAGAAAGCTTTATTAACATCTTTTGGGCACCCATGGGTGCATAAGACCAACAAGAAAATATGTACAAGCAACAGAGGGAGCATCATCCATAGGAGGACGTGGCCGTAAAATGCTATAAACTAGCTACGAATGAAAGTAGAACAAAGCATAAGTGAAATAAGCCCACAACCCGGGCCAGGTATAACAGAAGAACTAAAAAAAAAGTACCAATGCCCACAACCCGGGCCAGGTGGAGAATAAGTACATATCAGCGAAAGTAAGTGTGAAGTATTCGCTGAGTGGACCGTAAAGTGGGCCCAGATGGAGGCGAGTGCCGACTACATCTGGGCTTTTTCCACGGTGGCACAGCGATAGGAATCTCATCATCGGAGTCATCAACATGTGCTCGAGTCCGATAGAAGCCAGTGAGAAGCAGCTGCCGGGAGTCTAACCCCAGGTGATCTGGTACAGGCAGATGAGACTGACGGAGAGTAAGCATCTCACGAACAAGAAGTCCCAAGCAACGAGCATCCGAATAGGAGACAAAACTGCAAAGTGTATGCGGGCCATCACGAAAGAGACAATAATACCTCCCCCGTATCTCATAATACAACGGACATCTGAGGAGGAAATGGGCTTCATCTTCCACCTCCTGCAACGAGCACAAGCGACATAGACGACGCTCCCGGGGGATATCCCATGGAAATGCGCAACGGCCCAAGACGATAGCGCAGGCCGTGTGATAGGGGCTGTGAGAGATAAAGCGGCAACAATGGCATACCAAAAGGATCCAGAGAGAGGAAGTGTGTCTGGTACTAGCTCAGTCGAACACGGGAAGGTGGGAGGGAGTTCAAAGTCAAGTCTGCTACATATATTGACAGAATAAATAGCCTCGGATATATGAATGCGTACCACGAGGAATATCCATGATAGAGATGCCCAGATGTCGTAAGAGATCAGACGCCTGCTGGTAAGCAGCTGCCGGGAGTCTAACCCCAGGTGATATGGTACAGGCAGATGAGACTGACGGAGAGTAAGCATCTCACGAACAAGAAGTCCCAAGCAACGAGCATCCGGATAGGAGACAAAACTACGAAGTGTATGCGGGCCATCGCGAAAGAGACAATAATACCTCCCCCGTATCGAGAGCTATCCACCCAAAGTAAGCTCCTATGGCTGCATGAATGCTTGAGAAGTGTTGAAGACCATAACCTTAGTCTTCCCAATGTTCAAGTTATGGACTCGGCTCATTACATTCGCCGCGTCCATTTACATTTACAGTTACTTTACTTTATGCATAAGCAGGCCTTGGGCCCTTTTTTATTCATTAGTGACATTCAGACTATATGGTTGGCCTTTGGCCTTATTATTCATTATTAGGCCATTTGGACATATTACTGGAGAGTGGGGGCCTTCTTGGAGGGCGCACTATTATCCCTCCCAGTTGGGCCCTAGCCACTGGAAGCTTCCTTTTAGGGCTTCCTCTTGGCTATAAGTAGGGAAACTGTGTCATTTGTCATTCAGCTGATGATATTGATCTCTCTCTTTAGCCTCCTTAATCTCTCTCTTTCCTGCTTTCTAGGGTTAAGTCTTGCTTATGTGATGCTTTCATAGCTTAATACTAGATCAGCTGTGGCTCTATTCGTAACTTGGTATCAGAGCACTTTTCTGAGCACAATCTGGAATTTTTTCTTTGCTGCCTTGCCTTGCTCCTCCATCGCTGATCCTACAGCTCCATTACCGTTTTGACAGCCCTGTTCCATCGCTGCTCCTTCCACTCCTTCCTGCCCAGCGTTCCCTCTGTTTTGTCCCCTCTTTTCTTTGCTGCCCAGCGCTCCTCCTCTTCCTTTCCATCGCTGTCCCTGCCTTCCGACCTATCACTTTTGTCTGATATTTTTCCAGTTTGCAGCCATCTTCCACAGTTAGTTCCCTGACTGTCCAGCGCCCATCCTCACCCAAAAACTACCCAATTCCGACATCATTTGCTATTCCAAACAGCTAAAATTCTTCAACCTGTAAATCGCTGCCTCAGCACTCCCAACTTGTCACTTTTGCCTTTTTTTTTTCTCCAATTCCAGCCATCTTTTACAGCTTATCAAAAGGCTGTCGCGCGCTCATTCTCCACCACATTTTCAGGACTCCGTTTACTCTTTCAAATTCACATTGTATCCCTGGCTGTCCAGCGCATTTTCATAGCTTCTCCATTGTTCATTGCTGTCTGTTTTTTTCAGTTGTGATAATATTGGTTGTAATAGGCTAATTTGGGGTGACGACAAGAGTCCGCTCCCTCAAGTTTTCGTCTATTCCTTCACTGTCATTATGGCACATTCACCTACCCCGAGTGAGACTACTCAGGAAACCTTATCCGATCAGTTTCGTCGCATGGATGAGACCCTTTCTGGCCTCGTTCTTCGTTTCGATTCAGTTATGACCGGCTTTGCTACTATGCAGTCACAGATTGATTCTTTACAGCCTCATGGTCCTGGTAAAGCTCTTGTTTTTCCTACATTTGGGACTCCCCCTCCATTTGGATTTCCATCTTCTTCTGCTAGTCAGCCTGGTGGTGGACCGTTCATTCCATCTAACCCACCTCCTGGTTTCTTTCCTCGTCCCCCCCTTCCTGAGCCACACTTTGCTCGAGACTTTCGTGATAGGGTACAGCTTGCTACCTATTCCGGTTCCTCCGACGGGAACTTATTAGAGAATTGGTTTGCTAAGCTTGACACATATTTTCAGATTTACCCCAAGACTGATCCTCAGAAGATCCAGTTGGCTGCTTTACATTTAGATGGACGTGCCGCCACGTGGTGGCGAGTTTATAGAGTTGATCCTTATCGGGAAGGGCTCCATGTATGGCATACTTTTCGCCGTGACCTCCGCCATGCTATGATTGATCCTCAGTGGCTTGACCGCCAACGTAATACATTCCGTAGTCTCACTCAGACCAGTGATCTTGCTTCTTATACAGATCAGTTTATGGAGCTTTCTTATCTTTTCACAGATCTAAAGCCCACTGAGCTTATTTCTCGTTACATTGCTGGGCTTCGTGGTGCTTTACGTTATGATGTTTCTTCCTTCCGTCCTACCACACTTGTTGAGGCGATGTCTCTTGCCAGTACTTTACAGCATAAGTACTCTGACACCCTTCCTTCCCACTTCTCCCGACCCCGTCCTTCTGCTTCATCTTTTCCCGCTACGTTCACCCCTACACCGGCCCCTTCTGTTCCAGCTCTCTCCATTGCCCCTTCACCTCCTCGTCCTCCGACTCCTCGACCTACTTTTGTCCGACGTTACACGTCTGTAGAGTTCGCTGATCTTCAGCAGAAGCGTCTTTGCTTTCGTTGTAAGAGTCCTGACCATCTTGCCCGTAATTGCCGCCAGCCTCTCCCTACTACTACTGTTGTTTCTTTACCATGAGGGCACTACTCCAGATGATTCCAATATCTACATTCATATTTCTGGTGAGCCTGACTTATCCTCTGAGCCTTCCCCTGATTTACTTCCTGCTACTTGCCATGCTCAGCTTGCCTATGCTACTTGGACAGGGCGTCCTGGTCCTCGCTCCATTCGGTTACGTGTGCGTATTACAGGTCGAGAGTATATTGCTTTAGTTGATACTGGTAGCACTCATTCTTTTATTAGCAGTTATATCACTAGTCGGATCCGTGCTTCACCTGTTCCTGCTTCCCAGCCTCTCACAGTTGAGGTTGCCAGTTCTCATTCTTTTCCTAGTTCTCAGATGTTTCAGCGTTTACCATACCGCATTGGAGATTTCTCTGGACAGGCAGATCTTTACATTATCCCTATGGAGCGTTATGATCTTATCCTTGGTGCTGATTGGTTTGCATCTCTTGGAGCCGTTACACTGGACTTGACACAACAGACATTAACATTTGTACATGATGCAGTTACACACTCACTTGTGGGCATTGATTCTCAGGGAGACTTCCAGTTGATTACTGGGAAGCAGTTTATTCGCAGTCTGCCGAAGGCTCATTGTGCTGCCTTATTATGTGTTCAGCGGGCAGTACCAGTTCCTCCAGTTTATACACCAGCAGCTGTTCCTCAGGTGATTTCTGACTTATTACATCAGTATGCTTTTGACTTTTCAGAACCTACGACGCTACCACCATTACGTGACGTGAACCATCATATTGATTTGTGTCCTGGTTCTGCTCCTCCCTCCTGTCCCCCTTATCGTATGTCTCGATCTGAGCGTGATGAGCTTGAGCTCCATATTACTGCCTTGTTAGATCAGGGTCTCATTGTTCCTAGTCACAGCCCTTTTGGTGCTCCTGTTCTCCTTATTAATAAGAAAGATGGTACCAAACGCCTTTGTATTGATTACCGTGCTTTAAATAAGTTGACTATTCGTAATCATTACCCTATTCCACACATGGATGACCTCTTTGACCAGCTTGGTACCTCTAAAATCTTTTCCAAGATAGACCTTCGTTATGGAAATTACCAGATCAGGATGCACCCTTCTGACGAACATAAGACTGCTTTCCGTACTCATCTTGGTTTATATGAATTTCGTGTGCTTCCTTTTGGTGTTACTAATGGCCCTCCTACGTTCCAGAATGTGATGAATAACGTCTTACGTCCGCTTCTTGGTCATTGTCTCTTGGTTTATTTTGATGATATTCTTATTTTTAGTCAGTCTCTTGCTGAGCATGTTGCCCATCTTTCCTCGGTCTTTCAGTTACTTGTACACCACCAGTTATTTGCTAAGTTGTCTAAATGTTCTTTTGTTGTTTCTGAGATCGAGTTTCTTGGTTTTCTTATTTGTAATGGTCACATTCATCTGGATCCTTAGAAGGTTCAGGCCATCCAGGATTGGCCTATACCTACTGATATTCATCATGTTCGTATGTTTCTTGGGTTAGCCACTCACCTTCGTCGTCCAGTTCCTCATTTTGCCACTATCGCAGCTCCTCTTCATGCACTTTTGAAGAAGTCTAGTACTTTTCTGTGGACTCCTAATTGTCAGACAACGTTTGATACTCTTCGTCGTGCTGTTGTTGATGCTGCCGTTATGTGTTTACCACAGTTTGATCAGAAGTTTCTTGTTGAGACTGATGCTAGTAATGAATCGCGTCGTCTTCGCTCTTATGAGCAACGTTATTCTGTGCATGAGAAAGAGCTTCTTGCTATTATCTATGCTCTTAAGAAGTGGCGTCATTATCTATATCGAGTCCCATTTGACATTATTACTGATCACCAGTCTTTACGTTATCTGTTTTCTCAACGTGACCTTAGTGATCATCAATTTCGTTGGTTGCAGTTTTTATAGTCTTTTAATTTCTCCATATTGTATCGTCCTGGTCGTGCTAACACTACTGCTGATGCATTATCTCGTCTTCCAGCTTTGTTAAATACACTCGTTTCTACTATTCCTCCATGGTTTGATGCTCTACCTGCAGCATACCTTACATGTTCTGATTTTCGTGATGTTTATAGTTCTGCCCCACCTGTTTCGTCCAGTCCTCATCAGGTTTACTCCATTATTGACAATTGTCTTTATCATTATAATTCTCTTTGTATCCCTAGTTCTTTGGGTATCCGTTCCCAGTTGTTGTCGGATGCTCATTCCTCTCCTGTTGGGGGTCACTTTGGTTTTTAGAAGTCTTATGCTCGTCTCAAAGACCATTTCTATTGGCCCTCTCTTCGATCTGAGCTTGTTGTACTTATTCGTACTTGCCCTTTCTGTCTTCGTAATAAGTACTCCCGTTCTAAATCTGCTGGTTTGCTCCAGAGTTGGCCTATTCCTCATCGCCAGTGGACTGATATATCTATGGACTTTATCCTTGGCCTTCCCCATACCCAGCGTGGTCACGATTCATGTATGGTGGTAGTTGACAGGTTCTCGAAACAGGCACATTTTATCCCAGTTCGCAGTACTATCACAGCAGAGCAGTGTGCACGTTTGTTCCTATCAGAGATTTTCCGCCTGCATCGATTTCCTCGTACTATCCTTTCTAATCGGGATAGTAAGTTTACATCTATATTCTGGACAGAGCTTATGCATATTTTGGATGTTCAGCTTTTTATGGGTTCTGCTTATCATTCTACTTCTGATGGGCAGTCTGAGGTCCTTAACAGGATCGTTGAGGATTATTTGCGCCATTTTGTTACTCCTTCAGGGAAGGATTGGGATCAGCATTTATGTTTAGCAGAGTATAGCTATAATAGCTCTGTTAGTACCAGCACAGGTGTCTCTCCATTTTTATTATCTCATGGCTATGCACCTCTTTTACTTGGCATTCCTCTTCCTCCTGAGGATACACCTGTTACACTTGCATCTTTTCTATCAGGTGCTCGAGAGCTTATTACTCGGGCCAGTTCTCATTTACAGCATGTTCAGCAGCGTTATCAGACCTCAGTTGATCGTCACCGCCGCCATGTTGAGTTTCAGCTTGGAGATATGGTTTATCTACGCTTACGGTTTGCACGTCATCATTTTGTCCAGGGCCATGCTTCTACTGAGAAGCTTGCACCATGTTATTATGGGCCTTATCGCATTGTGGAGGTTCTTAGTCCAGTTACATATCGCTTACAGCTTCCTGCTTCCACACGTGCCTGTGATGTATTCCATGTTAGTTTATTACGTGCTGCTATTGAGGATGACGCTCCTTGTGATGCTGAGTTTCCTACTGCTCCAGAGTTATTTCCATTTTTACCTGCTGCTATATTACAGGTCAGTCTATACCATAGTCGACGCCGCCGACAGATTCAGTTTTTGGTCCAATGGGATGGTCGTCCTATTGAGGAGGCTACATGGGAGCCTATTGATGGGTTTTATCATACACCATTACTTGCAGATCAGGCTCGTGCTCTTGCTGCACTTGTTGATTCCTCTACATTAGATGTTCCTCTAGTTGTTGATGCACCAGGGCTTGCTGCTACTTGATCCAGTTATCTTTTCGGCAGTTGGGTCTTTTTTTTGTGTCGGGGAGAGTTATGGACTCGGCTCATTACATTCGCCGCGTCCATTTACATTTACAGTTACTTTACTTTATGCATAAGCAGGCCTTGGGCCCTTTTTTATTCAATAGTGACATTCAGACTATATGGTTGGCCTTTGGCCTTATTATTCATTATTAGGCCATTTGGACATATTACTGGAGAGTGGGGGCCTTCTTGGAGGGCGCACTATTATCCCTCCCAGCTGGGCCCTAGCCACTGGAAGCTTCCTTTTAGGGCTTCCTCTTGGCTATAAGTAGGGAAACTGTGTCATTTGTCATTCAGCTGATGATATTGATCTCTCTCTTTAGCCTCCTTAATCTCTCTCTCTCCTGCTTTCTAGGGTTAAGTCTTGCTTATGTGATGCTTTCATAGCTTAATTCTAGATCAGCTGTGGCTCTATTCGTAACTGTTCACCCCTAGGCCCCATCTGGTGCAAAACTCATGCAAGCAGTCCAACTGTCGCTGTAGACCCTCTCTGGTAGGTGAGAGACCAATACCACATCATCAGCATAAAGGAGGATAGCAATCAAGATGTCCCCAAGCCTGCAACGAGCACCACCACACTATGTAATGACTCTCTCCAACTCATCAATATACAAGCCAAAGAGGACTGGTGAGAGGGAGCAACCCTGCTTCACCCCAATAGTGCTCCAAATGTGATCGGATATGCCACTGCTATGTCGGAAACATTCTAGGACACGCTCATAAAGTGCCATCATAGCAAGAACAATGTCAGTGGAGAAGCCGAGGTCGTGGAGTCTCTGGATGAGCAATGAGCGAGGAACATAATCAAAGGCTTTCCTAATGTCCACAAAACAACAATAAACTTCTCTCTCTCCTGTGCTTAGCTTCCTCAATCAAGGCCCGCAATGTGAAAATGTGATCTGTGGTAGAGTAATGGGCTCGAAAACCTGCCTGACCCATAGCATGTAGTCTCCTAGTCTCCGCCTCTGAGCTCACAATTGACTGAAGAATAGTACCATATAGCTTCGCCAGAACATGCCCAGTCATGATGATACGGTAGTTACTCGGAATCATGGGTCACCATTCTTATCGATGGGGTGGATAATGTTAATGCACCAGAATGATGGGAAACCAGAGACAATTGCAGAATTAAGAAGGGTGGCTATAGTAGTAGAGAGTAAGTTTGAGGCATGGGAAAGGAGTTCAGACTCAAGATGTGAAGAAAGAGAACTTAGATGGTCGTGGAGATATACATGGGTGGATCAATAGGGACGGTATACAGGTTAGTAGCATAATCAATCTAGATGCGGAGGTCCTCCAAGAGGGGTGGTGGAGAGCGAGGAATGAACTCACGCCAAAAAGCGCCCGAAGAAGAGCCGAAAAGAAGGTCAATAAGACGTTTCCCTTCAGAATCATCATAGGAACGCTTCTTACGACGGAGAATGCGATGGTAGGAGCGTCGGGAAGATCGAAGCAGATGTGGAGCGTGGATACGTGAATAGGTTACTGACTGGTGAAGAGAACGGCACTCGGTATCATACCAGGGAGGGTGCAATGGTCGAGGTGTGCGTCGAGTCTTTGTGGAATGGGGTTTTGTGGGGAGAGTAGTGATGCAGCCGTGTGGAGAGAGGCGGTGAGAAAATCAGCCTAGGTGTCGACTGGACTGTCATGAGGAAAGGAGTGTAAAAGTGAAGCCAAGGACTGCCAGTACAGTGGCATGTAAGTGGGATCAAATGTGTACGTGGGTGCTCGGGTAATCATGGGTAGTGTAGATGAATGAGGGGGTGGGAGGTGGCCGATATCGAAGGAGAGAAATGAGTGATCAAAAAGGGTGGTGGGGAAACGTGTAAGTCAGAGACTATGGGTACAAAGGATGGTGACCCCATGAGCTGCTAGGAACACTATCAAGAAAGCGCACTCGTCCATCTCGATAAATGACTCGTCTGCCAGACTCACGAGCTGCCTGAAAGGCCTTACGCCTCTCCTCTACCTGGATATATGTGAGGTCGTCATCCATGTAGATAGTGGTAGCACGTAGCTTAGCTCTGCACCGCAAAGCATCTCGGCGACTAGCGAAGGAAGTGAAGTGGATGACGAGTGTGGCTGCATCTCCATGCAGTATCGTCTGTACTGCACCCGAGCAGTATCTCGTCTGTACTGCACCCGAGAGTGGTGTCGAGAAAGCTTTTGGGAGGCATCCTGCGTATCCGGGATCCCGCAAACCCTAATGTTGTGCGCTTTTTGGTCTCGAGATTTCTCTTCAGAAATGGTGGCTGAGATAACCAAGGAGATGGGAGCGCTTGGTTTGGTGCCTTTTTTCAGAGTTGAAGCCCAAGAAAGGGCCTCTTCTTGCTGCTTTTCAATCTTTGTCTCTAGTTCCCGTATCATATTGGTGGTAGACGCCGAAGTCGCAGCCTGTTTGGTCTTGATGGATTGTTCAAGTGATGCAACTTTGGACTGCAACATGTTCTTCTCGTGAATCAAAGACATAACCGTTCCTTTCAACTGCGAGATTTCTTGCCACAAAGTCTGGAAATCTGCCCTGATTTGATCGATCTGCCAAGAAGAGAACAATTCAGTTGATTTGGAGGGCGTATACGGGATGCTAGCCCTGCTGACAGGGTCCCTCGGCTGTGTTAGGCCCACCATGGCTATGGATCGTGTCGGGGCACACTACTCACACTATCTTGCCCTATTTGGTCGTGTACGCTAGACACGCCCCTAACTGTGGTATCTGACCTCATGTGTTCTCTAGGGTTCGGCACTAGTCACGTGCTCGTAACACTCCCCCCCCCTTAAGAACCATCTTGGTCCTCTAAGACAAAGTCTGGAAAAATCTTGCAAAGGACGCTGCCTATTTCCCAGGTGGCATTCTCAACAGGCTGATCATTCCACTTGACTAGATATTCTCGGTATAGAGTATGACGGGTCTGCGTCTCTCTACTATCAAGAATCTCCTCTGGTTCATGTGGAGGTTGCTGAGAATCCAATGGGAGAACTAGAACACTGTCCCCTACCAGATTTTTTGATCTGTCCAAGGCTTTTCGTAACTGACTTACATGGAAAACTGGAAAAACCTTATTGCTGTGTGGGAGTTCTAGTTCATAGGTAACCTCGCCTAGTCTCCTACTAATGGTAAAAGGACCACAATACCTAGGAGACAACTTAGCACACACTCTTGATTTGAGGGTTTTAGAGTCAATTGGGACTCTCGAGTAGACTTTCTCACCAGCGGAGAACTGCACATCCCGTCTATGTGGATCTGCATAATGCCTGGCTCGATCTTGGGACTGCCTAATGCTACGCTTAGCATGTTCTATCATCTGGTTTAGGTCTTCTAAAAAGTTTCTGGCTGCTTCAACTTTTTCTTGTTTAAACCCTACAATTGTGGGTGAACTTGGTTGGAAACCATATATTGGGCTTGCCCAAAGAGTATCAATTGGAGGTCCACCGAAATCAGCCACAATCCTTAGTGGATACCGTGCATTGTGTTCAAATTTTCGACGGTATGCACACTATGACCCGCAAAGAGCAGCAAAAGCCTGAATCCAAAGACAAACCCTCTTCAGGCCCTCCTTTCAAAAAGGGCAAAGAGCGAGTGGTTGACGAAGCTTCCCCCTCGGGAAAGAAAAAGAAGTGCTCTCGATTGGAGAGAGCTGACTTTGAAAAGCCCAAAAGCGACGGGTTGTGTTTCTCCTGCATGGAGAAGGGGCACCTTTCCAAGGACTTCCTGAAGAGACGGAAGAAGGGTGGCTGCTCCTTTAAGGCATCAGGTAATTCTTCTATTTCTTGCAGGGATGTATCTTTTAAAGATGAGACAGTTTGTATGAATTGTTGCTTGAACACTGCGGTTTTTGGACCTCACGACCTCATTCGTATGAGTGGGTTTGTAGGTAGCCAACCCGTGAGTGTTCTTTTTGACGACGGTTCTACGGATAATTTTATTTATGCTAAGTTGGTGCAAAAGCTGCAATTGGCAACCGCACCAAGTGACCACAAGTATGTGGTTAGGATGGCAGCTGGCGAGGAGCAGCAGGTCTGAGACCTCTTTGTCCCCCACGTGCCGTTGAAGATTCAGAACTATGTACATCGTTTATCTTTTCATGTTATGAATCTTGATAAGGTAGATTTAATCCTAGGTAAAAAGTGGTTTTATGCTAGGAATGAGTCCTTAAAGAAAGATTATGTTTCTCATAGTATCTCTTTCTTGCATAATGACTCATTGGTTTGTCTTAAAGGCGATGAGCCTGATCTACCTTTTGTAACTGCTCATGAGGCCAATCAATGTATTTTGGATTCTGAGTATCATTCGTATTTATGTTATCTGAGAGATGAATTGTACATGGGATGCTTTTAGTACTCATAATTTCAATACTGATGTTTTGTCTTTCCCTAAAGCATTGTCTTTTTCTGATGCTAATTTAGAATCTTCGCCTGAGGGCAAAATCTTTAAAAGACTTAGGGAGGAATATAATGATATAATCCCTGAGCAGTTGCCTGAGGGTCTTCCCCCCTCATGGGGAGTAGACCATTACATAGATCTTCTTCCCGACAGCTCTCCTGTATCGCTTTTTCCCTACAGGATGAGCCCGAAGGAAGAGGATGAAGTTGCTAGTCAACTTAAGGAGTTGTTACGTAAGGGCCACATTAGGCCCAGTAAGTCCCCTTGGGGAGCTCCTGTTTTGTTAATCGGGAAGAAAGACGGCGATATTCGCCTTTGTGTCGATTATAAAAAGCTTAATAAAATGACTATTAAGAACCATTATCCCTTACCTCGGATGGACTTAATGGACCGATTGAATGGTGCCAAGTATTTCACCAAATTGGACCTTAGGTCAGGGTACCATCAAATTAGAATCCACGAGGGGGATGTTTCCAAAACCGGTTTTTGTTCTAGGTATGGCCACTACGAATTTTTAGTTTTACCCTTTGGTCTAACTAATGCCCCGGCAACCTTCCAACAAATGATGAACAATATTCTTCGTCCATATCTAGGGAAGTTTCTCGTGGTATTTTTGAATGACATACTGATTTACAATAAGACTCTTGAAGAGCACGAGGCGCATTTGCGTACAGTCTTAGATGATCTAAGGCAGGCAAATCTTTATGCTAAGGAGTCTAAATGTGAGTTCTTTCAAACAAGACTCAAGTATTTGGGACATATCGTTTCCGATCAAGGTCTTGAGAAAGTTTGTGATTGGCCTATCGTGAAAACCATTAGGGAAGTTAAATCTTTTTTGGGCTTCACGGGGTTTTTCCATAAATTCATTAAAGATTAAGCCTTAATTGCATTGCCTCTAACGAATTTTCTTAAGGGAGTGAAGAAAGCCAAAAGAAAAACAAAAAAGGGTAATAAGAAGAAAAGGCGTTCGAAAATCAGTCCACCTATTACATGCACCGATGAACTTAATCAAAGCTTTGAGGCTTTGAAGATGTTAGTGTCTACAACCCCTATCTTACACATAGTGGACCCTAGCAGACTATGCGGTGGGTGTAGTCCTTTACCAGGATGGTAGACCAGTGGCTTTCGAAAGCAACAAGTTGGACCCAGCTCAAAGTAGATATTCTACTTATGAGAAGGAACTTTTTGTTGTCATCCATGCGTTGAAGATCTGGAGACATTATTTGTACAGATCTAGATTCATGGTTATGACAGACCATGAGTCTCTTGAGTATATCTGTGATGCCTCGGACCTTAGGGGTCATAAGGCCCGCTCGTCGGAACTCATTCAGGAGTTCGAATTTGACATTAAGTACCGTCGAGGTACGTCGAATTGTGTCGCTAATGCTTTGAGCCGGATTGGAGAGGTTAATCAGTTATGCTTTGCTGAGTTCCAATCCGAGTTGTATCTTTCTCTGCGACATCTTTGTCGGACCGATGAGTTTTTCGGTCGTATTTGGCAAGAAGTCCTGGCAAGAAGCTCTATTTTGAGAAATAACCTTGGAAAGTAGGATTCCAAGAAATCTCGCAAAGAGAAGATACTTGATGATTATTCCATCCGGAATGGTTTACTTTTCCGTAGAGGAAAAGCTTGTGTGCCAGATATCGCGGACATTAGGGCCCAAATCCTGCATGAGTGCACGATAGCCCCAGCGCGGGACACCCTGGTATACAAAAGACACTTGACCTTGTTAAGAGAGAATTTTATTGGCCAAAAATGAAAGGTCATGTCGAGGCATATGTTCAAAGGTGTGAACAGTGCCAAGTTAATAAAGCAGAAAGACTCAAAGCAGCTGGTCTGTTACATCCGTTGGAAATTCCCAGCAAGAAGTGGGAAAGTATTTCCATGGATTTTGTAGTCGCACTTCCCAAGTCTGGGAAGGGTCACAATGCCATTTGGGTAGTAGTTGAGAGGCTAGGCGCAGTTTATTCCAACAAAAATTTTTGTCAAAGCTTTTGAACTTGCACAACTCTTCGTTGAAAAGTTGTTCAGGTTGTATGGTTTGCCGAACGATATTGTTAGTGATCGTGATTCCAGGTTCACTGGCAAGTTCTGGCAGGCAGTCTTTGAAAGACTGGAAACTACTTTAAGTCTATCGTCTACGGATACCCAGAAACTGATGGTCAGACCGAATGTGTCATATGTTTCCAGGCGACAATCAAATTGGGAAAAGTATCTCCCAATGGTTGAGTTCGCATACAATAGTATGAAGCACTCTGCCACTAGTTTTAGTCCTTTTATGCTCTTGTACGGCTTTCAGCCTCGTTCCCCTATCTCCATTGAACTCAAAGGCCTCAAGGTGCAAGTTGCAGCGGATTTCTTGCAAGATATGCAGGAAATGTTGCAAGTGGCTAGGGAAAGCATTAGATCAGCTCAGGATCCAATTCTATGCTAACCGAAGCCGCGCTCCTCAAGAATTTGAGATCGGTGATTGGGTGTATCTTAGAATCCCAAAAGACTCTAAGACACTTCGAACGGGAAAATGTCCGAAGTTATATCCACGTTTTAGCGATCCTTTCAAAGTTCTTAACAAGATTGGTAGGGCTGCGTATAGACTAGAACTCCCTACTGGAACTAAGGTTCATCCTGTATTCCATGTTAGTCGTTTAAAAAAACAACTTGGGCAGCGCTGGAGTCAGTGGACAGGCAAGTGGGGGCGGCGCTGGAGGCAGGGGGTGCTTTTTGCCAGTAGGCTACACTTCTTTGGAAAGTTCTTGCTTATCAAATCAACATCTATAAGTTAGTCATCTTACTTTAAGTCCACAATAAGCAAGTTACTATCATCAAGAAGAGCAAGGCATCTTAAGCTCCTGAATGTCAATGTGAGATCATCGTATCTAGATTTTATACATCACATTGGACTCTCATGTTGAGTATGATAAATGTTCACCTGCCCACATTATAGATCCAATAGACAGCTTAACAAGGTCTCTGGTCTTAACTGGGCATCCCTAGCATATCTGAGATTTTAAGTACACAGTTGCAGCCTGATAGAGCAAATTGCATAGCTAGTTTTCCACCATAAAAGTGGAAAAAAATCATAGCTCGCTTCAAAGGCGAAGCCATGGGTTGACATGAAATAATGCTGGGTTCACAATTCTGCAATGTTCTGGAGCAACAAGAGAAAATAGCTGCCATATCGAGGTAGAAAAGCCCTGCTTGTGTGAAAATCAGGAAAAAATCATGCAAGTAACATCATACATGCTGCAAACTTTAATGAAACTTGATGAGAAATTTCTGTATAAGATCAGCCATGGCAGCTAAACAAAGAAAATAGATGAAGGGTTAGATTGAAAGTTTTTGTCCAATGGCAAAGTTGTCCATTGAGATTATGGTCAATTCAAAGTTTATCCATGGATTTTCTCTCATATTCATTTGTCTCCAGTCAGTAAAGACCTATCCAATTTTCCATGTTAATCTACTTCAGTCTATAGTGATTAACGATGTCCTACTGGTCCATTTGCTCCTCTGAATGTGTATCCAAGAGTTCTATTTGCTGTTCTCCGCAGACTAAACCAAAAACTTTACGGATATTTCGAGGCTTTTGTCAAGCCCATTGGAGGACCATGTCGAAAAGCAAGTAATTTATAGTTATTCCTATAAATATAAGCATCATTTGTATTTTAAGTGGCAGTTACTTGCATAGCATGCACATCTTAACTTGCATGATCATTTGGCAGCCAATCAGCCAGAGTTATCATCAAGTGATTTCAAACATTTATGTGAGCAGAAAGCATTTGTTAACTCAAGCGGTCTTTATTTTGGAGTTGTTCAAATTTGGGCACATCCATCACAAATGCTTTAGTGATAATTTAGACCACTTTCTGCTATTTCTAATGAATTGCTTTCCTTTTTCACCCTATATGAGGTGTAAGCTACTACCATCATGGATGCTAAACTTGATAGCTGACAAAAGAAGAGGGTTGACATCTACTTATATGGAATAAAGCTTACCTGGCGGAGTTTTTCAAATGATTGCGCATCATTTTCCCGCCGCTGCATCTGTAGTCGATATCAATAATAAATAAACAAGTCAAACATATCCAAATGGCACTGCTAAACATATCCTGAAGTAAAAATTAGGTAAGCTTCTTACACGTCGAGTATGAGGTCTATGAACCTTCTCTCTTGGCCTGAAGACATTGAACGGATTTGTGTCATTCACCGGTGGAGGTGGCTGCATGAATAGACCAATCATTCAAACTCCTGTTGAATAGAACCTCATCCAGCTTAATGTAAAGCAATCACCTATGCCTCTTAACAACTACAATGAAAGCAAAAGATCTATACAACAATACTTGACCAAACGAGTTGTGCCAATTGCCAAGAAAATTCTATATAGGTTCTCAATCACTAGCACGTTTTTGTTAAAATAGCTCACTCGTACACCACTGCATTGCAACTTTTCACCATTTCAAGTGCCAGAACAAACAAGGATTTCTCAAAAAAGCTACTCTTCTAGGAGCCCATTACCTTAGTTCCAAGCCACAATAACAAAATTCAAAACGATCCCTTCAAACAGTTGTGTATTTTAACGTCTTCGTTTTTGAAGTTTCTAGTATGCATATGTAAAGACTCTACATCTACAGTATGTGTCTAACAATGTCTTTCACACCAACATCAAGGGTTTTTATCCAAGACGCATGTCTTGAACATTCCATACTTGATCATTACTTTTCATATGTGGAAAGTTATGGACGAAACAGAGTAAAAATTTTGAGGGTTTGGGACCCAAGACAGCCCCGAAGTGGTATGTTTTTGTGGCAGTGCCGGAAACGAGGGAGTGCCACAATGAGGGAGCTACAAGCAGTTTGATGTTGCAAATTTTTTCTGGCAATAGTTAGCAAGTAGCATGGAACTTTTTCCGAAGTCACAGGTATTTACTTTCATAGTAGTTTTTTATTTGAAGCCCAATGTGTTTAGAATATTCTCAACTGATTTCCACAATTTCATTGCTTCTTTCCTGGTGCCTAGCAAAACCAATTGCTTCACCTCAGTTGCATCATGATTTTTTTCACTACCATACACTAGTTCCACCTATTTGCATGTCCACTTTTCTGTTTGTCTATTCCACATTGCTAATGGTTGGAGAGACATTAAGTGGAGGTTGATTAGGAACTTCCTTGTCTCCTATTGCATGGGAAATCTTTCAAATGGTTGAGGAATCACAGGGAGGTTGTTGGAGGATGCAAGCTACGCACAAAGCGGCTGTGTCCAAAAAGGCGCGATTCGTCAAAGAATCGAACAGTCCCGATTTGAATCGGAAAGAATCAAGATTGGAAAAATTTTTTGTAATAGCCAGGGCCTGATTCATTCGCGATTCACTTTTTTGCACCTCTTTCAAGGGAAAGAGAATAGGAGAGAGGTAGAAACTTGAGGAGAGGAGAAAGGAGAGGAGAGAATAGAGAGCCTAGAGGAGAGAGGAAATAGCTTAGAGGAGAGAGGAGAGAGGTGGTATTATGGTAAGGGTGCAATGTGTTAGAACTTAGGTTAATCTTCATTGTTGAATGCACTCTGAAGGAGACAAATTAGATAAGGACTTAGGAGAACTTGGAGAAGTTAGAACTTAGGAGTTTAGTAGTATTAGCCACTACTACTATTAGGTGATGAAGGAGAGAGGCTAGAGCTAGGAGTTAGGAGAGTCTTGGAGAGAGAATAGGAGGTGTGTGTGTGAATATAGGAAAGAGGCATGTGTGTGTGTGTGTGTGCGTGCGTGCGTGCGTGCGAGAGAGAGAGAGAGAGAGAGAGAGAGAGAGAGAGAGAGAGAGAGAGAGAGAGAGAGAGAGAAATTGTGAATCTAGTTCTAGTTAGCAGAGTTGTTAGAAGTGTTAAAGTTTAGACTTAGGTAGAGGTGAGAGGAGTGTTAGAAGTTAGAAGAGTTAGGAGTTAGCTTAGGAGTTGAGAGTTAGGAGAGGAGTTGAGAGTCATGGTGAGAAATCGGGATCCTATATGGGATCGTGTCACAGTTGCTTCGAGATACAATAGCTCGGGCACAAAATGACGGACGTGCAATTATTGTCGAGTGAGCTACACGGGGCCCATGCGGTCCAATGCGTATTAGACCGCATCTCCTTTGTTTGCATGACTATCAGATCGAAGCCACAGGTGCCTCTAGGGCTATCGAGCATGATTGTGAGACCAGGAGCGATTTAAAGAGAGGAGATTATTCCTCTGACGATCACTGCAGGTGAGCACCATACTACATACACTTTTGACTTGTTATCTAATTCTTTATACTTTTGCTTTTAAATTCTGAATTTTGCAACGTGCATGATGGATTGTCACTTGTAGACTGTAGTGATTAAATGTTTTTCGATCTCTTTTGTTGTAATAGGATCAGCTGCTAGGCATCATGCATCCACCTCAAGTCAGGATCAGGCAGAGCCAGAGGCCGGCACATCTACGCCACATGTAGATGTAGTTGATCCCTCTGCTTGGAGATCCTTAGACTTGCTCCCACGAGGTCTAAAGTTTGAATCTTGATTCTTGATGATAGATGTCTCATTCTCAATGCTATATTCCAGAACTTTGATGCATTGATGATTGAGATTTGAAATTTGATGATTGTTCAAAATTTGTAGAATTTAAATTGTGCAATGTGTTTAGGTTTGCATTCATATTAATAGTCTTTGAGCGGCACCTAAAGGTACACCACACCCTCAGACAGATGGTTGTTTCTAAAAGTGGAGCGGATCGACTGAGTCTCAATCTAGGAGATTTGAGACCATTGTTTTGTGATCGGACTTTTGGGATGAGGCAAGATCAATTGTTGTTGGGTTGCAGCCACTCCACACTGTTCTACGACTCACAGATAGAGAGGGGTCCACAATGGGCCTTCTCTACGAGTTTATGGATAGGTTGTGATCAGTGCGCCGAGTTGAGTTTTTCCAGGTATATATTATAACCCCTTGGCCCTTCTAAATTCTAATTTCTTTCATTTCCGGTTTAGAAATCTAGTCTCAGGTTTGAAGATGGAACCTTCTCAATCTAAATTGATGACATTCATTTTTTTAATTGCAGGGTACAAGAGATAAAGGCCAAGTTGGAGAGCAGATGGAACTGGTTTCATAGGCCTTTACATGCAGTTGCCCATGTGCTCATGTGTTGCATCCTTTATGGAAGAAATTTGGTCCAGAGCAGTTTCATGACCATGAGCTTGAGGATGGGTGGTTTGCATACCTCCAGTGGTCGTGCTAGACGTTGCAGAGCAACAAGTCTACAGCGATGAGCTCATGACTTTCCGAAGAGACTGCCTCACACATCAGAGGGCCGTGACACAGGATAGAGTCGGCCACTTGAGGCCAGTTTCTTGGTGGGACAAGTATGGAGCTTGCATCCCTAGGCTACACGGCCATTTGTCTTAGCAGGTTCTTGAATTGATTAATGTGATTCTGCAGAGAATCACCATTTGTCATCTTGAGGGAGTAGAATTTCTTCCTGAGATGTAGCTTAGAAGCTATATCTCACACTTCGTATAGTGTGTTCAAGATGTCCCAGACTTCTTTCGATGTCTGAGCCTCGGATACATGGCCAATCTGTGTATCCGTGATGTTGAGAATGATCAGTGCGAAAGCCTTTCCATCCTTCAGCTTCCATCTGGCGATTGCTGCGTCGTCTGCTTCGGTTTCCCTTCTGCACTGACAACGTCATACAATTCCTTTGCCATTAGTACAGTTTTCATCTTAAATTTCCACAGATGGTAATTGGCTCCATCAAGCTTGTCCATGAGAGGATTGGCTTTCCCTTGGGAATCCATGCGGAAGAATTAGCCTAAGTGATAGGCGAAACTATCAATGACTTAAGTATGAAAATCTGATACTGGAAAAATATAGAACAAGAAAAACACTTATGCATATCAATACTTCTCTCTGTTCATGTTTTTCTACAAAATCAATCTCATAGATTTTGATGATTTCAAAATTAGAATCAAGTAGAATCAAATGTGACTTTTGTCGCGATAGTATGGTTTGAATTTGATAGGCGTAGCCATGCATTGAAAAAGGATTATTCTGCAAAGCCCGACATTTGCATCTATCGAATGCAATTTTTGTTGTGTCGTCCTTCTTTCCTTTTAGTCTTGTTTGATCTATCAAACACTTATGCATATCCATACTTCTACTTTGTTCATGTTTGTCTACGAGATGAATCTCATAGATTTTGATGATTTCAAAATTAGAATCAAGTAGAATCAAATGTGACTTTTGTCGCGATAATATGGTTCGAATTTGATAGGCATAGTCATGCATTGAAAAAGGATTATTCTGTAGAGCCCGACATTTGCATCTATCGAATGCAGTTTTTGTTGTGTCGGCCTTCTTTCCTTTTTCCAACATGGTATCAGAGCACTAATTCTAGTATCAAATCATTCAATATATTCTGAGCATTTATATTGATTCGAATAGGTGTTTTGATATTATCAGACATTTTGAACCTTAGGTCGCCGACAGATCAAACTATCATTAAACTTCCATATGGATTCACAAAGCAAAGCTGGATTTACAGTCGACAAGCTAGATGGATCAAATTATCATTTGTGTAAATTTCAGATGAAGACCATGCTAATCGCCAAGGAGTTTTGGGATGTTGTCACAGGTATCGAAGAGAGGCCTGAAGTCGAGACAATTGACTCCAAATGGAAATTAAAGGATGGTAAAGCGTTCACACTAATCATTCTCAATATATCAGATACTCAGATCGAACATGTATCTAAAGCTCAAACTTCAAAAGAAGTATGGGACATCCTGAGCGCACTATATGATGTGAGGGACGTAACTTCCAAGTTGCATCTCAGAAGGAAATTCTTCTCACTCAAGATGTCTACTGGTAATTCGTTATAGAATCACATAAACCAATTCAAGAATCTCTTGCAGTAGATGGTAGCTGTCGAATCAATTATCGACGATCAAGAAGATCATGACCTACATACGAAAACTGGGTGATAATCATTTCGACACACTCAGATTTAACTCTTTCTAGAGTAATCGCTATGTTGCTTCAGGAAGACAATCGAAGAAGTGGAGACAGTTCTTCGTTGAGGGCCACGGTATTGGCGAGGCCAGTAACTGGGATGGACACTAGGGGACCAGTTGGGTCCGGTGCATCACAGGTCGTGACTCGGTGTGACCTCCTAACAAGATGTCAGTAGGTGGAGATATGACCGTATGGACCCTAGTCGTTAGGCCTCTGTGGACGAGCAGCTAGCTGGCAAGTACGTTGGGTGACAGTGTGTCACAGGTCCATGACGGGGCACTGGGGTGGTGCCTCAGAGTCACGCACTGATTGCGGGTACAGGATTTCATGGAACCATGGGGACTGATCACCCCTTGCATGGCAGCCATGTGTCCCTGGCCCAAAATAGCAATCAGATAGACTCAAGAGGAGGGCACATATGGATGGGTGGATCATTCCTCACACCAGCCATCAGGGTTTGAGAGCTCCCGGGAGATTGGAGTGCAACATTCGGTATCAGAGCCTCGTTCTAGAGAGAGAAAGTTCCAAAAAACAGTATTTTTCAGCTTTTTCTTGGGAGATTTTGGAGGGAGAAAGTGGCCAATCCTCTTCCATGGGCAAATCACTGTAGGAGCAGCCTAGATTCAGCATTAGATCTCTATATCCACATGTGGGTAGCTGTAGAGACAGAAAAGGGCATTTTTGGACCATTTTGGAGCCGAAACAGCCCTAGAAAATCAGTTTTTTTGAGGAGAAATTGTTGTCAGATCATTCTGAGATTTTGGAAGTAGGTCGACAGCATTAGAGCACCCTCAGCCAGCTTGTTTTCACCCAATTTAGAGCTGTGGTTGCGGAAATATCACAAAAAAATAGTTTTTGAACGGTTTTCAGGGCTGTTGCAGTTGAGGTCGCATAACTTTCTGGTTTTTGTTCGTTTGACCTGAAATTTGGCACGAAGTCTCTTCATTGGAGGGCGACCTACCTCAGCTATACCTGCTGCCCATCTGAAAACAGAAAATAGAGGTTTCCTATCGCTGTTACAGGCTGTTTTTTTGTCTATTTTGGGGCCTTCATCACACTGTTTCAAGGGTGGTCAATAACCAGCTTTTAGGAGGGGCCAGCGCATTCTTTCTGAGTGTTTTTTCCAGATTTCAGACCTGTGGCAACTTCTCACAGCAAACCTCAGCTCCCAACGCACTGTTTCCAGCCTAATTTGTGGATTTTCAACATATTGGCAGCCTGAAGTCCCTGCAAAATCGGGTTTTTAGCCACTATCGAGGCCTGTCTACTTCATAATCGCGATAATTATTGGAACTGAGACAGACTTGCCTCCATAAACTCATTCAACTTGTATCCCTTTGTTGCATTTTGCAGTTGTAACGTTCTGTTTCGTTGTTACTTCCTATTAGTGAGCAGAAAAAAAAGTGTTATTTTCTTTTCCTGTACGACTGCTGTAATTCTCCTTGTTCCGTTTCTCTGTCAAATATCTTGTAAAGTTTGTCTCTCTGTACTAGTATATTGGTATAATTTTCGCATTTTCTTGTACCTTTCTGTTGTCACGCTTCCTTCCAAGTTTTGCAGTCCTGTACTTTGTCTGTAATTATGGCCGACGACCGAGTTGACATCCCAACCAATCCATTAGTTGCCCTTCAGACTCCACCAGCTAGTCTGGGCAATGATGAGGATATTTCAGAGGATCTACTGGGGAGCATTGATGATGATACCAAGCGGCTCATAGTTATGGACTCGGCTCATTACATTTGCCACGTCTATTTACATTTACTTTACTTTGTGCATAAGCAAGCCTTGGGCCCTTTTTTATTCATTATTGACACTTAGACTATATGGTTGGCCTTGGGCCTTATTATTCATTATTTGGGCATTTGGACATATTACTGGAGAGTGGGGCCTTCTTGGAGGGCGCACTATTATCCCTCCCAGTTGGGGCCCTAACCACTGGAAGCTTCCTCTAGGCTATAAGTAGGGAATCTGTGTCATTTGTTACGCAGCTAATGATATTGATCTCTCTCTTTAGTCTCCTTAATCTCTCTTCCCTGCTTTCTAGGCTTAAGTCTTGCTTATGTGATGCTTTCATAGCTTAGCTCTAGATCAGTTGTGGTTGCAATCGTAACTTGGTATCAGAGTACTTTCCTGAGCACCACTTTTTCAGATTTAGTAGAGGCTGTCCAGCGCCCTACTAACCCATCACTTTCGTCGATTTTTTCATCAGATTTCCATCGTTTTTTCAGATTGACTGTCCAGTGCCCTACTAACCCATCACTTTCGTCGATTTTTTCATCAGATTTCCATCGTTTTTTCAGATTTACTAGAGGCTGTCCAGTGCCCTACTAACCCATCACTTTCGTTGATTTTTTCATCAGATTTCCATCGTTTTTCCAAATTTGGTAGAAGCTGGCCAGTGCCCTACTACCTTGCCATCTTCGACGGATTGCATCCTACTTTACTTTCCGTTTGTTGTCCACAACTCAACCTATTTGTACTCTTTCCCAGCCCACCCCTCTTTGCATTGTCTCCACCTTTTTTCTACTGATTTTCCAGCTTTGCTTGCTGGCTGCCTAACCCTCTCTTTTTATGACACATTCACCTACCCCGAGTGAGACTTTTCAGGAGAACCTATCCGATCAGTTTCGTCGCATGGATGATACCCTTTCTGGCCTCACTCTTCGCCTAGATACGGTTATGACCAGCTTTGCCACTATGCAGTCACAGATTGATTCTTTACAGCCCCATGGTCCTAGTAAAACCTCCATTTGGGACTCCCCCTCCATTTGGATTTCCATCTTCTGCTAGTCAGCTTGGTGGTGGACAGTTCCTTCCACCTAACCCACCTCCTAGTTTCTTTCCACGTCCTACAATTCCTAAGCCACACTTTGCTTGAGATTTTCATGATAGGGTACAGCTTGCTACCTATTCCGGTTCCTCTGACGAGAACTTATTAGAGAATTGGTTTGCCAAGCTTGACACATATTTTTAGATTTACCCTAAGACTGATCCTCGAAAGATCCAGTTGGCTGCTTTACACTTAGATGGCCATGCTGCCACGTGGTGGCGGGTCTATCGAGCTAATCCTGATCGGGAAGGACTCCATATCTGGCCTACCTTTCGTCGTGACCTCCATCATGCTATGATTGATCCTCAATGGCTCAACCGCCAACGTGATACATTCCGTAGTCTCACTCAGACCAGTGATCTTGCTTCCTATACAGATCAGTTTATGGAGTTTTCTTATCTTTTCACAGATCTATAGCCCACTAAGCTTATTTCCCGTTACATTGTTGGGCTTCGTGGTGCCTTACGTTATGATGTTACTTCTTTCCGTCCTCCCACACTTGTTGAGGCTATGTCTCTTGCCAGCGCTTTACAGCATAAGTACTCTGACATCTTTCCTTCTCGCTTCTCCCGACCCCGTCCTTCATCTTTTCCCGCTACGTCCACCTCTCCACCTTCCACTTCTGTTCCGGCTCCTTCCATTGTCCCTTTGTCTCCTCGTCCTCTGACCCCTCGTCCTGCTTTTGTCCGACGTTACACGTCTGTAGAGTTCGTTGACCTTCAGCAGAAGCATCTTTGCTTTCATTGTCAGAGTCCTGACCATCTTGCCCGTGATTGCCATCAACCCCTTCCTACTACTACTGTTGTTTTTTACCATGAGGGCACTGCTCCAGATG
Organism: Diphasiastrum complanatum; assembly: GCA_029204225.1. Taxonomy (NCBI): domain Eukaryota; kingdom Viridiplantae; phylum Streptophyta; class Lycopodiopsida; order Lycopodiales; family Lycopodiaceae; genus Diphasiastrum; species Diphasiastrum complanatum. The sequence goes on along the minus strand of CM055104.1, from coordinate 50,484,813 downwards.
ATTATGATATCTACATTCATATTTCTAATGAGCCTGACCTATCTCCTAAGCCTTCCACTGATTTACTTCCTGCTACTTGCCATGCTCAGCTTGCCTATGCTACTTGGACAGGGCATCCTGGTCCTCGCTCCATTCGGTTACGTGTACGCATTACTGGTCGTGAGTATAATGCTTTAGTTGATACCGGCAGCACTCATTCTTTTATCAGTAGTTATATCACCAATCAAATCCGTGCTTCACCTGTTCCTGCTCCACAGCCTCTTACAGTTGAGGTTGCCAGTTCACACTGTTTTCCTAGTTCTCAAATGTTTCAGGAATTGCCATACCACATTGGAGATTTTTCTGGACAGGCAGATCTTTACATTATTTCTATGGCACGTTATGATCTTATCCTTGGTGCTGATTAGTTTGCATCTCTTGGGGCCGTTACACTGGACTTGACACAGCAGACATTGACATTTGTACATGGTGCAGTTACACACTCACTTGTTGGCATTGATTCTCAGGGAGAATTCCAGTTAATCACTGGGAAGCGGTTTATTCGCAACCTGCCGAAGGCTCATTGTGCAACCTTCTTACGTGTTCAACGTGCAGTAGCAGTTTCTCCAGTTTCTACTCCAACAGCTGTTCCTCAGATTTCCATTCCGAGTACATCAGTTGCTGCTGCACTTTCACCATCCGTAGGTCCTCTTCCTCAAGTTGATGCTGCTCCAGATTTACAGGTTGTTGCTACGTGCCTTGTGCCTATATGCCTTGATTCACAATATCGTATTCAGTGGTCATTCCTGGTTTCATTGACATTGAGGCCGTATACCTTGGTGGTATTTCTACTATTGCTTCTGCACATACCTCAGATAGCCCTCCTGGTTCAGTGGTTGGTGCAGTATCTTCTCCATTGGTCTCTATATCTCCATCTCTTGAGTCCATTATGGCCGATGTTCCTACTGATTTCTCTGGGGTTCTTCACGAGTCCACGGTTGATGGTTCCCTCGCTATTGGTGATTAGGTTGTATCTTCTTTCCCTTTACTCCATGGATCTCTGCTTGAGGTTTGTGATCTGCCTCATGATATTTCTACGGTTCCTTACTTCATGCGCCTTTGGCCCTTTCCGTTACACATTATCCATCCAAGGATATTTGCCAGATGGTCCCTATTACTTATCTAGGGTACTTATATGCTAGGATCTTTCTAGATGAGTATACGGGAATCCTTCAGTCTCCTTGTGTTTCTACATATAGGTTTGCTGCAGTCAATGCCGATGGTATACACTTTTGGGCTTTTTATGCATTAACGGTTTTTCATGCGACTGATTCCTTTTTACCTCTTGATATTTGGCATTCCTGGTTATTACGTATAGCTTGGTTTTCATTTGGACCTGTTGATTGGTGCTCGTATTTCCATATTACTGATCGCCTATGGTGCAGATATCTCCATGATTATGCATGTGGCTCTCTGTTCCTTGGATTGTTGCTCATTGTCAAGCTTGGCATATCCTGATGGCTTGGGTTATTGCGTCCATTCCAGCTACTGTTTGTTCGGGCGATCTTCAGGTTCCCAGTCATTTCGGGTTGCTCCATATTGCTTGGTTCACGCTGCAGCTCCTAAGTATTTCGGCTACAGTTTTTCAGTTGGGGCCTCTACTATTCCTAGATTTGTTGCTACTATTTTCATGCATCATGTCTTTTTAGATGATGCATTGATTTCTTGGACCTTCTGGAGCTTTTGGCATGCAGCTCTTCTCGTGATATGGGCCTTAAGGGTGCTACTTCTCATTTGTGGGCCTTATGGATACCTTGGGCTTTTGACCATGCTAGTGCACATTTCTCCATTCTAGCAATCCTTTGTCAGGATGATCTATTTATGCTCCATGTTTCCTGATATCGCTTGCTTTTCCATGCTATTACAGCGTGCTTGTCATCATGCTTCCTACTCCTTGGTGCTGGTCTTCCGATGCTACTATCTTTTCTTGGGGCACCTATATCCCTGAGTTTGCTCATCTCTTTTCCAGCTTCCTTATTGGCTTCCTGTTGCTGATGCAGTTCTACCTTCTCGGGCTTTTTGGATACCTTGGTATGATGTCCCTATCTTTTGGGCTAATCCTCTACTACCTTGGGCATTATGGATACCTTGGCATTCATGGTTGCTGCTTGATCTTCTTCTTGTTCTTTGGCATTCCTGGTTGTTCCATATTGCTTGGTTTCAGATGATGCGGCCGAGATGTTCCCTTCGTCGCCACGATGTTGATCATGAGCTGTTCCCTTTCTTACCAGCTGCCATTCACCAGATTTGCCTTCACCATAGTCGACGCCACCGGCAAATTCAGTTTTTGGTCCAGTGGGATAGTCGTCATGTTGAGGAGGCCACATGGGAGCCTATTGATGTCTTTTATCATACACCATCACTTGCGGATCAGGCTCGTGCTCATGCTGCACTTGTTGATTCCTCTACATCAGATGTTGCTCTAGTTGTTGATGCACCAGGGATTGCTGTTGTTTGATCCAATTTCTTGTAGGCAATCTTCTATGAACCATGTTTAATGGTATTATGATCACTGACCTTTCTTTGAAGGGATGTGCAGGTACACATGAACGTACCTGAAGAATCTAAACAAGAATAAGAAGCCCTCTGGCCTTAAGGACCGATCTCTCTTTGAGGGTATGTGCAAGTACTCAAGAAAGTGCCAGAAGAACAAAAATCGAAAAAAGAAGCTTTCTAAGCTTAAAGACAGTATACAAGAAGGCTTTTGACAAAGTCTATAATGAAGGCTCAGAAGAGTCTATAAAGAAGGCTTGTTTATAAGTCTATAATGAAGGCTCAGAGGAGTCTATAAAGAACAGGACAAGGCTTAGGGTCTGATCACCCTAGTGACTTGTTCCACCATGATTGAGGATGGGCAACCTCTAGAAAATAAGTGCCAATGACCATGACTGAGGATGGGCAACCTCTAGAAAAAAGGGCTTGGGAATTGATGGACATTATGCAAAAACAAGATGGGCATATACCTTGGCTCTTCCATAGGATAATTGCACTTGGGTGAATTTCCAAGTTGTAACCATGTAAAATTATATGTAATTAAAAGTCAAGTTGGAACCTCGTACCACCTACCTCCCACCTACTTTTTCACATGCATTCTAGGCTAATTGACACCTAGAATGGGGCGCCCTCCTACACTCTCACTTCATATGCCAACTCACCATAATAACTCTCCCAAGCTAGTACACATCACCCATTCACCCTCCCTAACTAAGACACCTCATCCATGCACTCCACTTCTCCCTAAGTCCAATTGGAGTCTCCCTCACACCTCATACACTTGAACTTGACACCTCACTCACTTTTGAAGGCCTCTCCACTCTCTATATAAGTGGAAATGCGCCCCTCTACCGGGAGGATGAAGGGATAATGCATCCAGACTCTGCCATTTTATTGTTTGTTGTGTACAGGTGCTCTGGAGAAGAGGATTGAGGGAATACATCAAGGAGACTATGTCATTTTTGTGATTGCAGGATTAATTGGAGCTCAAACCCTCGAATTTCTATCTCACTCTCAGATCACCACACAAACACACACACTCTCTCTCTCCCTCTCTCACTTTCACCCTCTCTCGAAACTATGGTATGCTCTTGAAACTGTTACCCATATGTCAGAATGGCTGATCAGTACTTTTGCATGTCATAGTATCTGTGGCCAATTGTCTATGCATGTCAGATGTAGAGCTTGCATGTCATAGTATCTGTGGCCAATTGTCTATGCATGTCAGATGTAGAGCGAACAACAATTGAATGTACCTAGGCCTCAACTAGAGTTTCCACCTGGTTCAGAAACGACCTTTTTGTAATCAGATAAATCGTGGGTCAAAACCGAGTCCACCCAAAAGAATCGGAAAGAGTCATCAAGAAAAAAATTTGCATATTTTTATAGATATAATGCTAAAAAATATGTAATGTAATATGTATAATGTCTACAGTGTTTCTAAAGTCTTATAGATATAAGATTGCTATTGAATACATACCTTTCAAAGTTAATTGTTGCTTGTAGAAAGCTGAAGCCTAAAACCGTATTGGTGTTCACAGAATCAAAAATGCACATGACAATGTTGAGTGGACACAATTCAAACTTCACAAACTAGATAGTAGATTCTATGTTTGAACTTCCATTTAACATTGTAGATTTGGAGTTCTGAAACGACGTTCCAAGATCATTTAGGTGAGCCAATGCGTGAAAAACTGATATTAAAAAACTTGACATTGAAATGGACAAGACTCATGTCAGCATAAAACATTCATGGAGAATTTAAAAAGCTTAGTACAGCTAAAAACTACCTGCAAACGACGAAGAATGGGCTTTTGCCAATGTTCCCTCTGAAAAAACAATCACAATAGACCATACACATATTAATTTTGCAAACTGAGAGCACTATTTTCAAAACTAAATATTTAAGTCTAATTGACTTGTATGGAATATGAATCGATAATCTTACGTAATGTAGAAGCGAAGACTTGACCTTGCTTTTTGTGAAGTAAGGCCATTGGTAAGGAGATTTAGTGGTGAGTCAAGATCTAGACAAACTCTTGCTCAAGAATCAAAAGGTGCATTTAGAACAAATATGTATCATAGACATTATAATCGGGAATAAAAAGAGGACAATCTTAACAAGGTGAGCAATTAGGAAAACTATCTAGCAATATAGTGAATAAGACCATCAATTATAGTAATTCTCCTGCAAACTAGGGGCTACAAAAGATTATTACCACATTGTGTCTGTTGTCAAGTTTATGGGACCAATAAGAATAAGGTTGTATGGTTAGACAATGAATAACAATAAAACTTCTTACAAACATAACAATGCACTATCTAAATTTTAAATGAGTCGTATTTTTCTTGGACAGATTAAAAATAGCTTCCATATGTGCTTGAATCAAAATACTACTACTAATGTAAAAATCCTTACGTGGGGTTTCAATTCAAGCAAACAAAAGTGAATCATGAGAATGTTCCCAAAGTGCCTACGACTCGTGAAACTTCAAGAGAAGGTGCCCTTCATTTCCACTTACAAATGTTTTGCAAAGAGGATAACCTTTTGAAAACATAGACAACCGAAGGACCAATAGGAACTGCTACAAGTATAGCGACAACTGAAGCAACTGGCATAAGGGAAGTGGCAGCACCAATGATACCAAGCATATTGTTAATGCACCAAATGAAGGTAATCACGCCAAACTATATGAACTGGCCTTGCAAGTCGTAACAACCAAGCCTGCCTCATATCGATAGGTAGTAATGGAGCAAAAAATGCGTACATGCCCCAAGAAATTGGCAAGGACAAAAAATGAGCACCATTAGGAGAACATGTCATAAATGTATTCCAAGCTAGTCGGATGGACCAGGAATGCCAAGTAGTGCGATGACCGCGTGGATATGCAGGTGTGTAGTAGTGCCAAGCCCTCTGAAAGGCCCATGAATGTAAACCATCCACAAAACTTGGCTCCAATGCATCCCATAAAAGATATCTAGATGAGGGGTGACAAATAGAACCAACAAGATCTGGCTCCACAATCATAGCCGCACCACATAAACCATCATAGCAATCTAGAGCATATGTGATAATATTGTGATGATAACAAGTAGCATATTGAACTACACATGGTTGCAAAACTGACAAGTCATTGATATGTCTGCCACCAAGACTTAGCTCACCATATAAATTTGGATATAGCCAGTGCAATCATATCGGCATCAAAGTGTGGATAGATCTCAAAATAAGAAGCTAGTGCATTTAACCAGATTGACAATTCAGTGTCCCCATCGTGCCAAGAATATGTTGGAATGGGAAGAATTGCCTAAGAGAATAAAATCCCATAAATAGATGTATGTAAAAAAAAGTTACTTAAAAAACAAGATTTGAACTAAAATTTTCACAAAACAAACAATGAAATGTAACAAAAGATGGAAATGGAAGGTAAGCAAAATTTGTGTACAAACATAAAATGAACTAATGAACAAAACAAAATGATAAAGAATGAAACGAATGAAAACGAAATGTGGAAGAAGCACAAACCTTGAGGGAGGGGAGAGGACACTAGTCGTCACCTCGACATAGGCTCTAATCAACACTTGCACCAATGGAAAAAGGACACAAGCAAGTGAATGTCGGAAAAGATCACCGCAAAAGGGAGCACCAAGTAATGAAGTAGTTGCCCAAATGTGACAAAAAATCTAGCAAGTGATAGGTGGTGAAGAAGCTGCCAAAATGTCCCCCAAATAGAGGAAGTAAGCTGCCCAGTGCCCAGGAGTGACGAAAAAATCCAGCAAGCGAGAGGTGTGTAGAAGGTGCCAAAAAATGAGGGAAGTAGGGCGCCATTTCAAAGATGTAATATCTTGAGAAAGAGATACCCAATTAGTGAACCGTAAAGTGCAATGAACTTGTTGAGAAACAAAGAATGTAAATATCCAAAAAAGAAAATTTTGAAACAGAAAACAGGATAATATAGTTTGACTGTTCAAAAATCTTTGCTTTAATAAGGTCAGAATGAATAGAAAACGGATCTTAAGGATCAAGGAACGATAGGAAATAACAAGATCCATTCACATGCAAAAAGAACAACTAAAATGAAACGGAAAAATACCCCTTTTGAAAGCTTTGTTTGACACAGAAATTGGATTAATAGTCTTGCCTCAATCTAGCACCCTCATCCATATTTATTATTTTCAACTTTATCACAAAAAAGGATAAAAAATATGAGGCCTCCAAAATTTGAAAATTAGTGTTTCCAAAAAATGGCCAACAAAGAAAATCACATGACCATGGGCATCAACTTAATAAACACCAATGCAACTAATAGAACTCAATTCTGGTCACAAACAAAAAAGTTAAGATAATAAATGTGAAAAGAGAGAGAGAGAGAGAGAGAGAGAGAGAGAGAGAGAGAGAGAGAGAGAGAGAGAGAGAGAGAGAGAGAGAGAGAGCTTTATTAATGTCTTTTCCATGCCAAAAGGCATATAAGACTAGGAAATGTACATGTCAAGTATGTGGTAACTGTAGGAGCATATGAAACGTCTCCAAAACTACACCAAAAATAACAAATCTAACTGCTATGAATTGAAATGGAAACTGAAAAAGATGCGATTATATATCAAGCATGTGGGAGCATATATACTGCTAAATGTCATGAATATGGTATGACACTATCATCCAATCCTATCACGCTAATGCTATAAAAGGATGTAATACGGGCTGCAGCATGAGGAGCCACTGGTGGTCGCTGATGTCATCTAGGAGGATGAGGTCTCCTCATGATCGGTCGTGTAGCTTGTGCAACAACATGAGTATGAGTGGGACACTGTCTCTGATCCCGGTGGGCATGTAAGTCGTCATCAACCTCATCAACATCAAATGCTAGGTCTCGTCTCCTCCTCCTAGAGAAGAAAGAAGTGATCTGAGGCTGAGAAACATGACTCCACTGGGCTATCTGACACAGGTCTTGTCGCAAAATAAACATCTCTCATATCATGAGTGCGGCGCAACGGGAGTCTTCATAGGCTAGGAGGGATCGTAGGTTGACAGGCGTGTCACGGAACAGACAGTCGTATCTCCCTCTGATCTCGTAATACACCAGGCACCTAAAGATAAAGTGCTCCTTTGACTCCACCTCATCCAAGGAACATAACTAACAAATATGCTCTTCTCTCGGGGTACCTTGGAATCTCCCAGTCTCAATGGCCAACTGATGTGACGATACGCGGAGCTGTCCCAGTGTAAATCTGAGGCCGTGTGATAAACTTGAGTCCAAATAGTGTGGCAAAACTGGGAACCCTGCTATGTCTGAAATGAGTCCAGTAATAAGCGGGTTTGACCCCAAGCTGTCGCCTCCAAGTACGGTCGAGATATGTCCGATAGAAAAAACATCTGATATACTGATGAGTACCTGAGGGGAGCTCTGTAATGGAGATGCCAAATGAATCAAGGAGGAAATGGGATGCCTGTGAGAACCACGACAGTAGGTAACCCTGATCATAAAGGGAGTGTGAGGAGGCAAGTGATGCCTACGTATATCTCGTGTCTGTATCTGGCAGATCCTGGACTCTCTGAATATATGCGATGAGCTAAAAAGCTGCAGCTATCTGAATGGGTGGAACGGCAAACTCTGCAAGAAGGATCTCGTGTGGAACCGAGGGCTTCGCCCGAATCATACGAGCTAGCATGGTGGTCTATAATCGTGAAATGCTGGCCCAGTGTGATGAGGGAAGACCGGTACACCATGTCTCTGCTGCAGACAAGGTTGTGGGGGTGACAATAGTGTCAAAGAGTCTGCACTTACTGCGAGCATCTCGGATGGACTTCCTGAAGTAGAACCACTCAAGTTGAACAAGGGAGGAATGCCCCTTCCCAAGTCGAGTGGTGGCTGCCTGTCGCATGCTGAAAGTAGGACCAGAAAAGAGTATCCCCAGGTAGGTGTATGAGGAAACAACCTCTAAAGCTCATCCATCAAGCATGAGCTCCTGGCGCTGCATGAAGGCTCGGGAAGTGTTGAAGACCATAACCTTGGTCTTCGCAGTGTTCACCCCCAATCCCCATTTGGTACAGAATCCCTATAAACAATCCAACTGCCTCTGTAATCCCTCTCTGGTCGGGGATACTAGTACCACATCATCAGCATACAAGAGGATAGCAATCAAGATGGTGCCAAGTCTACATCCAGCTCCTCCACACTTTGAGATGGCTTGCTCTAACTCATCATTGTACAATCCAAAACGAACCGGTGAAAGAGAGCATCCTTGTTTCACTCCAATGGTGTTGTCAGAGATACCACCTCCATGTCGGAAACATCCCAAGACCTTCTCATAGAGAGCCATCACTGCCATAACAATATCCGTGGAGAAACCAAGGTCTCTGAATGAGCAGGGAGCGTAGTACAGAATCAAAGGCTTTCCTGAAGTCCACAAAACAGCAGTAAACCCTTTCTTTCCTGTACTTAGCTTCCTCAACCAAAGCTCGAGGTGTGAAAATATGGTCAGTGGCAGAGTAATGAGCTCGGAAACCTGCCTGTCCCAATGCATGTAATCTCCTGGATTCCGCCTCTAAACTTACTGCAGACTGGAGTATGGTACCATAGAGTTTAGTGAGGACATGTCCGATCATGATAGTGCGGTAGTTACCAGGAATCATGGGATCACCATTTTTATGGATAGGATGGATGATGTTGGTGCACCAGGATGAGGGGAAGCCAGAGACAACGGCGGAATTGAGGAGAGTGGCTAGTGTGGGAGCAAGGAGGTCCGGACCATGGATTAGGAGTTCAGACTCGAGGTCTTCAATGTCGCTTGCTTTATGAGATTTCATTTTCTTGATGGCCGTAAGTACCATGTCAGCGGTGAAGAATGTGAACTCAGAGGGGCGTGGGGAGATAGAGATGGGTGCATCAGTAGGTATGGTATATAGGTTGGTAGCGTATTCGGTCCATATGGGAAGGTCTTCCAAGAGAGGTGGTGGAGCACGAGGGATAAACTCGCGCCAAAAGGCGCCTGAAGAAGAACTGAAGAGAAGGTCAACAAGACATTTTCCTTCGGAGTCATCATAGGCACGCTTTTTGTGGCGGAGTGTACGATGGTAAGAGCGTCGAGCGGAGCGAAGGAGGTGAGGTTCATGAACGCGGGCATGGGTGACAAGATGATGAAGAAAGTGACACTCGGTATCATACCATGGAGGGTGTGGAGGGCGTAGCGATGAGGGACGTGTGTGTTTGCCTTTGTGGGCCTTGGATGGAAAAGCTAGGGAAGCAGCGGTATGAAGAGAATTGCTAAAAAAAGTTGCTTGAGTCTCGATTGTACTATCGTGCGGAAACGAATGGAGTAGGGAGGTAAGAAACTCCTGGTAGACTGGTGCATATAGAGAGCTGAATGTATATCGGGGTGCACGGGTAAGCAAGGGATGTGAGGGTAACTGAGGGGGTGGGAGGCGGCCGATATCGAAAGAGAGAAAGGAGTGATCAGAGAGAGTGGTGGGGGACAATATGAAAATCAGAAATGAGAGGTATGGAGGATGGTGATCCCATGAGATAATCCACAACACTATGTCCACCACTGCGAGGATGACAAGTATAACTGTCGGAATCTGGCCAGCAAGTTGGGCCATTGTAAATGGCTAACTCATGTGGCTCTCCAAAATGCAATAAATGCTCACCGTAGGGGGTAATAGATCCCAAGCTGTCCTCTGAAACCCTGGTAACTCCCATCTTGTCGCTGTCAAGGGCATGAATGCGGAGCTGGTCGGTGATGTCATAAAACTCTGACTGTCACGAGGAGGTTCGGGCTTTAAAATCCCCAGTGAGGAAAATATGCCCCCGCTCTGCGAATCTGATAATATCAGGTGACAAATCAAGGTATGGTGAGCATGTGCCCTCTGCAAAGGATGAAGACTCTAGAGGAAAGTAACATGCCGCCACAAAGAGGTCCCTGTCCAAACCAATATCCTATCCAACAATACAAATCCAAATATAACATGCATGCTCATCGTGCCTGATGAACTTGATGCTCTGGTGAAGAGACTCTCTATATAGGCATGCAACCCCTCCGGATCCACGGCCACTAGCTGATCTGGTCTCGGGCCTGAATATGAAATCCCATCTGTATCCTGGAAAAATAGGTAAGCCTCTCTTCTGACTCTCGTGGGTCTCCATAAAAAACAGTAAATCTCTGCCAAAGATGAAATCAATCATGTCACCAGCTATGGGGGATGAGTGTATACCATCGCAATTCCATACTCCAATCCGGAGATGGTGTGGATGGGGCCCGGGGACACTCCCGAACCCGGGGACCCCAAATACCTAGCACTGGGAGCTAGAGAGAGAGAGAGAGAGAGAGAGAGAGAGAGAGAGAGAGAGAGAGAGAGAGAGAGAGAAAGCTTCATTAACATATCTTTTCCATGCCGAAAGGCGTATAAGACGAGCAAGTACATCAGATAAGATGGAAACAAGACGGATCAATGCCGTCAGAGAGAGAGAGAGAGAGAGAGAGAGAGAGAGAGAGAGAGAGAGAGAGACAATGTCCAGAGAGAAAAGCGCTAGAGACAAATATATATAGCTCAAGAAAGTGCTTTGATACCATCTTATGAACTTAATCACAAATATTGATATCAATGAAGAACAATGGCTAAAGCCCTAAAAGCAATAGCTAAGCATACACAAGAGATCTCCCATGAACTTTGAAAAGCCCAAGCAATACCCATTAGAAGAGAAGGAATACAATCATCTATCTAATGACTATATTATATAACGATATATTTACTATGTAGAGGCTCTTAGTGGAACCCTTTAGACATTAGGGCAAGTTAGGCCACTTGGTCCCATACGGCTCAGTACTTAAAGGTATGCCAATTAGGGCCACTAGTAATTAAGGTTAGGGAAGTACGAGTCCATCGCAATTATCGCATTAGTGTTTAGACAAGAGGTGCACCAAGTTATCTCCTACACATTACACCTTATAAGCCATGAAAGGTCAATAAGATAATCAATGACATAGTTTAAAAGTTCGAGCTACTCAAGGGATGTAGAGAACATCCAACTTTTTGTGTAAGCATATTGTAGAAACGCTTGCAAGTGAGGGAAGGTTGTTCACATTGCAAGAGGTGGATATAAGAAGATCTAGACTTGTGGTCATCCAAGTGTAGGCACCATGTTGACTAGTAATCATAGCAGCCATCCAATCCAACTTGTGTTAGGTTTGTTGCACATAGTGACTTGATGAGCCTTTCTAGAAGGTTGTAAAAAGTTTAGGATATAATTGTCATGGGCCTAGTTGTCAAGCCTGAGGAGATTTAGATTGTGACCAACATTAGTCGGCATGCAACAAAGATGGCCCTATGATCATTCAGTCATGTCAAGACAACATAGTGGCCCGTTGATGGTTGATAACAACTGTAAGCAAACTAACAAGCCAAGCTCCATAAGGTAACCACACATTATCAAGTGACAAATGCTCACTCATTGCCCATCCATAGAGTCACTACTGCGATGCACCAAAGTTGTCAACATTTCTAGTGCCGCCGCAGTCACAAATTTGGGTCAACAGTTTTTTGGCTCTTTATGGCCTAGAACCTTTTGAAAGCATTTTCTAACAGTAAAATCAACAATGGGGACATGGTTGTAGTAACAAGACAATTTGCATGGAGGTCTCCAGTGCATAATGTATTTACACCACAACCCACAAGGATGAGGATTTTTGGGTGTACGATCTCAGGCTTGTGTGGCAATCAGTATTGTGTTCCATGGAATACAATTCAACCAGTTGCAGCTTAAACATTTTGTACTACATTAAAAGATGTTGAGAGGAGCCCATCAATCAAAAAGCTCTGAAAAGAGGGCGACTAAGAAAATAACAGCAACATATTAAACCCATAAGCAAGCATGTGATTTGCTTCTCAAGTTACAATATCAACATCAATAAATATGCGGCCTGTCAGTTGATGACTGCTTCCTCACCGCAAGAACTTTGATTCCAGTCATTTCCACATATAAACATATAAGATATACAAGAGGCTACTAAATCAAGATGTACCAGGGTCACTTATTTTGAAGAATCCAACTTGCATACATAAGCTAGTGTAATCAATCCTCTTAAAGCAAGCTAGGTAATGCTCTCTTGCAGAAAAGTTCCACGTTTATCTATATCCAGCAAACAGCAAAATTTTAATACTACCTTCTAGGACTCTCGAGTTTTGAGACAATAAGATTCTCACTCATGATTCCATCCCAAAGGATTAAAGCAGAGATGTCAAGTTCATGTTTACCTTGGCTATCCAATACTCAAACACTGCTGTCAGAACAGCAGGTCTTGTTGTGTGAGACCGCATTGCCTGCAGGCATTTAATCAACAATGATAATGTACTTCGAAGATTATTTGAAACAAATGTTATAGTAGAAAGAGGTCCTTTTACATAAATACATAGCATAACATGCTTTATAACATTTAACATGGCAGATGATGAACGTAAGGAATCTCAATCAGGAAAAAAAAAAGCATCTTCTGAGAACATCTTATAAATGCCAAACACACAATAATAAGCTGGACTTTCTCCACTCTCATTTGCATAAAAGTCCAGAAATTCATTGATCCAAATTTAAAACAGAATAATGGGAAAATAACATCCTGATAACCTATTAGTCCTTATTGTTGAGCCAGCAGTTCCATACATTAAAAATGGGCTGTTCAACTGAGTTTTTTTTTTTTTTTTGTGGGTAATATAGGTATCAGATGAAAGCTCTAATTAAGGGCATTACATATGTATAGGTTGCCAAATGTTTTGGGTACAGGATGGTCCAGTTCAGGTGCATTAACTCCTAGATTTACGCTTTAGGTCCTTTAATATAAAAAATTATAAAAAAAATTAGAATGTCCCACTACCTACCCGTCATGATCCCTCTTGCCCAGTCCTAATTTCTTCCCATTGCTAAAAGGCCAATTATTTGCCCTCTAGAAGCTTTATTGAGGATCGTTCACAATCCGACTTTTTTTTTGCCTTGTCCCTATTTTATCTCATTGCTTGAAGGCTTGAACTTAGCAAACATACTTTAAATTTGGCAAAATCTCTAAATAGCATTTTGGACACTAGATCAACATCATTATACCCATTGTAAAGTCATAACTAAATGGCCCCTTATTGTATAAAAAAAAAATTATATTATGTTTTTTTTTAACACGTTTCTATGCCAGAAACGTGTTTCCGAAAAACGCGGTTTCAGAAACGCGTTTCTGTGCAACTATGCTTTAGGGTATGGTTCAATTTTGATGAAGACAGTTAAGGGTATCATGGATTCCCATAGGAGTTAAGAGTCCTCTATGAAGTTCTATAAATAGAAACTTGAATCGATATTGAAGCTTATGAGCTAGTACTAGGCAAAAAATCTACTGCATCCAACCTTTCATGAGAATCGAATTTTAGAAGACAGATTCACTTTCTCTTCGGTATGATTAGTCCTAGTCGAGGACACTTTATGTAGAGCTCTTAGGAACTTGAGATGAATGGGATCACAATGATTGACTAAATGCATTTACTCTAGGTTAAGGAAGACATTCAAAAGATGATGATTCTTGGAGACATTTGATAGTAAGTTTTCCTAGCTTCATTATTGAGGACATAAATGCTCCAAAGGAGGAAAGTACGTTACATTCTTGGCTAAATGAGATAAGTGTAGAGTTAACTATGGCTAATTAGCCATAGCTAGCATGAATTACTCTATCTAATATTGGTTTACAAAAGCTCGAGAAAATAAGGCTATCATTAATGGCTAGAGCTTGAGAAAAGTTACAAAACACACAGTATCAAAGTTTAATTGAAGTTTCCTAAGTCTATAGACAAATCTTGTAATTGTTAAAGTGTCAAAATTTCATGAAGAACATAAGATAACAAAAGCAACAAAAACAATGACTACATAGTTGAAGATGACTTTGACATGCAATTAGAGGTTTAATGAAATACACTTAAGATCATAATGAGAACTTTACGTATGAATATATATTTGTAGGATGAATTCAAGGCAATAAATTTATGATCACTTACAATTAAAGACAATGAAGATCACTTACAGTTGATATAGTGAAACACACTAATAGCCACATACAAGTGCTTGGGAGTTTTAAAGTAGTTGACCATGTGCACACCTCAATTGCAACTTCACACTGAAGAATAGCTGGAACTGGAACACCTGGCATCAATGGCATTCCCCCAGCTCTCTCTCGTGCCTTGTGATCTAGGAGCTCCATCATTAAGAGCATCCCTTCAAACCTGGCATTGTGATTTCAGAATTTGATCATGTCCGTCTATAGAAACTATTTATAGAGAATAGTTGAAATAAGTTCATGTATAATATTGAACACATTCTAGTCTATGAATATAGAAGCTATCTATTACTCGAATATTCAAACTTTGTTATGTAAATGGGGAATCAATCTAGACTAAAGTAGTATGTAGAGAACCAAAAGGAAGACTGAGTGCAACCAATAGCAAAACCAAAAATAAAACCTATGACTAGTACTCACCACCACAACACAACCAACAACATACAAACCAACCTTATCTCTATCTAGAGTGTGAGCAAAGCAATTTACCAACTACAACTTCAAAATATCCCACACCACAACCAACAACATACAAATGAATCCCCCTTTCATCATTCAAGCCTTCAAATTTGACGGCAAGGAAGGATTGTGTATGGAAAAAGTGAATAAGAGTATCCTAAAAGCCAAATATCAAAGATAATCATCTAGGTGTATAAGCACAAGCCTTTATATTTATTTGTCTTCACTCCAGTTTTGATGGTGCCTTTCATCATTTATATCTACCCTCTCCCTTGTGTCCAATTTGGATTTTGAGTCTATCACCACATGTTTTTCATCAAGTTTACAAAGTTCAAGTTGGCACACTTGCAACAATAACAGCCAACGAGCAACTCTCACAAATATGCATGTCTTGTTAACCATCAATCATTGATGATCCAAATAGAGATAGAATTTACAACCCAATAGATGATGGCGGAACTTATGAGCATTGATAAGGCCTCCTCAATGATTTTATAGTGCATTTTCACCTTGGTTAAGATTCTCTTGGTATAGTAAATGGTCTAATAATAAACTTGTTGTTTGATAAGTTGCGCTAATACACATCCTTGAGCATATTGAGATGCATCTACTATACATGAAATGGAACATCCCAATCATAGGCCAACCTATCAGCATATCCATTGGATATTTGAATGCTTGTTGTCTCTCTTCTATGATCTCATATGCATCATTCTTTTCAATAATGCTTAAAGGGATTTAGTGAAAAGAGCAAGCAGTGTACATTGTATTCATTCGATTATGCATTTTTCCTAGTGGTTTTGCATCAATGATTCAAGTCTATAGTATGCTCATAGATATGATGAGATATCCCTTTTTAAGTTTTCAAAAGTTCACACAAATACATCTGTGACTACAAATATTGTCCCAAAAACTCGAGAGTTGTGCAGACACAATAATCAGCTTGGTTTCATCCTTTGTTCCCAAAAAGATAGTTGTTGTATTTGTGAGTCATTCCATGCAAGCTCCTCCCGAACCTTTGGCATGTTTTCAAATACTTCATGAAAGAAAAAAAATATTGCAATTCTCTTTGTGAGCTTCTTTAGATCTGATGATCTCAGTTTGAACCATATGAAGAGGTACCATCCACCAAGGGTCTGGCATTTGCAAGTTATGTATATATGTATGTGTGTGTATACATTTAGCATACATACTTGTTTTATAAACTCTGATAACATATCATGTTCGGTCGACATTGGGACTGTTCCACTCTCTTGCAATTGCATCGATCATTATTAATTACCTGAAATTGCTAAAAATAGTTGACAGATACAAAATCTTCAACTTTAAGTAAAATTAACTGTGACCTCGAAATCTAACTAATTACATCTTAATAAGGCCATTCACTTTTCAAGCCAATTTTGATTAATCGATAACTGACAATTTTGAAAAAATTCGAAACAATCCTAGTTCTTAAAAATTTATGTAATTGGGATTTTCGATTCATGTTCGATGTAGATTGAAGAATGTGAAATTTGATTTTCACCATTGAAACTCAATTTCACTACCATCGATCTAGATCGACATGATTACAAAATATTCGGCAAATCCACATGCAGTGATTTACAAGGACGACTTTTTTACGTAAATTGTATAAATGAATTGAAAACTCAGTTTTTCAATGACTTACATGTAAACTGTATTCAAGCATGAAATTTCATCCACAAAACTACTGTAACTCACTATGCTATGTACCCAGACCAGAGTTGCATTGCACGTTTGCTGGGAATTTGCCCAGAACATTGTTCAAGAAAGCTTTTTTTTTTTTTTTTTTTTTTTTGCAATATGGTATTCAAACTGCAAAATAAATTATGGGGGAACTTATGGTAGTGTTTCGAAACTTTTTTGAACACTACGAGGACCCTCCTTTGGTCAAATAATATTGTTTTGATTTTTTTTGTTCTAATTGTTTTTTGTAGTTGGAAATTTTTTCAAAACTTAGATTTTTTTTGTTTTTATAGCCAAAAAACAACATTAAGTACTTAATGAACTGTTTACATAATACAATATATCTAAGGAAGCGGACCCTGGGCGCGGACGTGCGTCCGGGTTCGGACGCGTCCGACATTTTTCATTTTTTTTTTTTTCAAAAAAAAAAATACAGGCCCCTCCCCTCACTATCCCACATCCCCAAAACGAAATAAAAACAATTTTCCTCCCCCTACCCCCCCCCCCCCAGAATTAATTATCAGAAGGTGTCTGGCACCCACCTGCCCCCTCCTATTAAAAAAACGGAAAAAGGTGCCTAAACAAATTTGCAAACCTAACCACTGCCCATGCCTCCCATAACTAAGATATTACCAAACAACAATGACTAATGAGCAATCCATAATTATTATGAACCTTCATTGGGAACTAAGCTCCAAAAAAGCGGCAAAGAAAGATCTGAAAGAAGTTCGGAGTGAAGATGATGGTTTGCATGACAAACTAATTACTAATTTAAGGCTTAGGGTGCATCAGTGATTGTCTCAAAGAAGTGAATGCTCACCAGAGGATTTGGGAGAGGTGAACGCTCACCAGAAGAGTGACAAGCTCTCAGTACCACAAGTCTCTGGTGGAAATCAATGCTCACCAGAAGAGTGACAAGCTCTCAAAACAGGGAACCACAAGACCTACACACTACTATGCCCATTTTGCTAGACCTTAGTGCATTTCGCTCCCTGATTAACATGTGAATGATGATCATCATAGCTTACATGTAAATCGCAGCCCCTTGCATATTGCCGCTCTTTCTCTGTTACTTCATGGTTGTTTGTCGAGCCTTCTCTAAGGGCCTCATGCAGCCAATCAAGCGTCATCTCCTTGGGTAGAAGGGCGAGGTCAGGTGGATATGGTTGTCTTCTATGCCCTCTTCTGAAAGTGGCCTCGAGCAATTTGTCTACAAGCCTTGGCCTCTTCGTATAGCGGAATCCACTTTTGCATTTCCTCGCTATTAAGAATGCAAAACTTATTTACCTTCTCCCTAAAGGACGACGGGCCATTTTGACTGAACGATACCCGAATCGAGCCAGGCACGATCCCTTGGGTTCGTATCGGGATCACGAACCTGCGGACTGTAATCCTGGCATTATACACGAGTTCAAGTGTATGCGGCACTGCAATTTGTTAGGGATTGTTGTTTAGGGTGTTATGTTAACTGTGCCATTTGTTAGGGTGTGGGGTTTAGTGTTTAGGGTTCAATGATTGGACATGATGCATATGATATGAGAGACATGAAGATGCGCTTGTGTAACACAATAGCTGCAGCATTTATAGTTTTCATACTACGTCCTCTCTCTCTCTCTCTCTCTCTCTCTCTCTCTCTCTCTCTCTCTCTCATTTTGCATAGAGCAAGCCATTTCTAACTAACCATTCAAATTGCGTAATTCAAACGATTTCTAACTAGACATTCAAATTTCACATACCTAACCATTTGTAACCAACCATGATAAATTAGCCATGACACGAATAGACTGTAAAAAAATACATACATCTCATATGATGGCAATGTACATGATGCTTTGTGTATCAATATCTACAAGTCTGTGCTAAAAAAATCATCCCTCTGCGTGCAAGATGCATCTACAGGGGTGTCAAATACAAAGTCTGGCTGGGAGTCTGGAGGCATCTGGGACTCCTCCAAGTCTGGGCCAATGCCTGCCAAGAGTTGGGTGCTGTCATGTGTCACTGGTAGGACCGTGCTTGATGGGACCCACTAAGGTATGCCTATATAGTGGTGGGGTTTCCCTCTTTCCATTCACTCAGTCTACCTAGGAGTTGGTGGATGGAGAGCACGTGCATGAGCCAGGATGTATCTCCAGGCCAGGAGATGTGTGCTAGGGAGAGCCGAGTTCTGGAGCAATCGACATAATCATGCCCGGTCAAGCCTCCTACGATAACTGGCGTCCCATACCACCAGGGTGGGTCGGTTGTGATCCTATGGTTGGGCGGTTACGGTGCATCGTCACTGGTATGGGGTGTGCGGAACCTTCAAGGCAGTCCATGATCCTAGGGAGTTGTAACAGTTGGTATCAGAGCCATAGATTTCCTTAAGGTGCACACGTTCTCTTTTTTGCCTTAGCATTGTTATTCCTTATTGGAATGTGGCCAGTTCAATCTATTTTGAAAAGGTTGGTTTGTGGATGTAAGCTTGTTTTTTTTTTATTTAAACAAGTTCTCAATAACCTTGTCTTTTCTATTCAAACTTTGTGTTTCTTGGTTTGTATAGGAAAGATGGAGTTAGTTTAAACTTTAGATTGATAAGTTTAAAAAAACGTTTTAGTTTGGGAGCTAAGCCATCCTTTTAAACTTTGTTTAAGTTTA
The DNA here is from genome assembly GCA_029204225.1 of Diphasiastrum complanatum. Lineage (NCBI taxonomy): Eukaryota > Viridiplantae > Streptophyta > Lycopodiopsida > Lycopodiales > Lycopodiaceae > Diphasiastrum > Diphasiastrum complanatum. The sequence continues at coordinate 50,465,400 of CM055104.1, read as the reverse complement.
AACCTCCTTAAGTTTGAAAGATTTTGAGACCTTTGGTCTGTATCTTGTTTGCACTTAATCTGGAGATTGGTCTCCCTGTACCTTCTGTACCAGTGGGTTTCTGGTGCTGTCCATACAAAGGGAAGACCTTTGTTTGAAAACCTTTCTGTTAAAATTGGTTTGCTTTAGTCTTTACCCCCTTTACAAAGTTTTGCTATCAAAACAAAAAATATTGGGGAGCCAGGCTTCGGCCCAGCTGGCGCTCTTTCGCGTGGAACTCCTCGGGAAGGGAGGGATGTACTTATTCCTTTGGCACAGCGATCTGCAGGTACAATTAGTACCTGCAGATGCTACTCTTTTCATAGAGGAGGGAGGGGGGAGGAATAATACCTCCCCCAGACACGCTGAGTCGACATGACGCTGTCGCGTCGTTGATTAGCACTCAGGGTGGGGAGGGGAATAATACCTCCCCCCACAAAAGCGCTCTTGGTAGGCGCAGTACTTGCGCGTGAGAGTGGGGGGGAGTAATACCTTTCCCCACAAACGTACTTTGTGCTGGTGGTATTTGTCTCACAGGGGAGGGGAGTGGCGCACCTCCCAACAGCCCTGTCACCTCCCTCTTTGCTAAGACAATTTGTGCTAAAAATAAAAGAGTGTGTTAAGTCTTAAAGTTTAATGCTTAGGAAGATAAAAATCTTAAATCTAAAGAAAATCTTGGAGCCCTGTCCTTTGTGAGCCGTACTTTCTCCTTCCTCCTCTATACCTGCAGATCTCCAAAGGAGTGGAGAGAGCTCTGGTACATAGGAGTTGGAGAGGGGAGAAAGGGCCAAAACTACATTTCATAAATCTTTGGGGTCCATGGACCATGTGGCACCTTTGGGTGGGACCACATGATTAGAATGGGCTAGAAGGGACAAATGGGGCCTTTCTTGGGCCCCACCTATCCTTTTTGCATGAGGGTGGAGAGAAGCTTTGGGGAGGGGGTGAAGGAGGTATGTTCACTTCCTTTCCCTCGTTCTCCCAAGTTGTTGTAGAGTTTTATTGCTCTCAAGTTGGTTATTTCTTGAGGCCTTGTGCACTACCGTCAAGGTACGTCGAATTGTGTCGCTGATGCTTTGAGCCAGATTGAAGAAGTTAATCAGTTATGCTTTGCTGAGTTCCAATCCAAGTTGTATCTTTCTCTGCGAGATCTTTGTCGGACCGATGAGTTTTTCGGTCATATTTGGCAAGATGTCCTGGCAGGAAGCTCTTTAATGAGAGACAATCTTGGAATGCAGGATTCCAAGAAATCTCGCGAAGAGAAAATACTTGATGATTATTCCATTCGGAATGGTTTGCTTTTCCGTAGAGGAAAAGTCTGCGCCCCAGATATCGCGGACATTAGGGCCCAAATCCTACACGAGTGCCACGATAGCCCCAACGCGGGACACCCTGGTATACAGACACTCGACCTTGTTAAGAGAGAATTTTATTGGCCAAAAATGGAAGGTCATGTCGAGGCATATGTTCATAGGTGTGAACAATGCCAAGTAAATAAAGCGGAAAGACTCAAAGCAGCTGGTCTGTTGCATCCATAGAAATTCCCAACAAGAAATGGGAAGGTATTTCCATGGATTTTGTGGTCGGACTTTCCAAGTCAGGGAAGGGTCACGATGCTATTTGGGTAGTAGTTGACAGGCTAACCAGAATGGCGCAATTTATTCCAACAAAAACTATTGTCGAAGCTTCTGAACTTGCTCAACTCTTCATTGAAAAGTTGTTCAGGTTGTCTGGTTTGTCGAACGATATCGTTAGTGATCATGATTCCAAGTTCACTGGCAAGTTCTGACCAGCGGTCTTTGAAAGAAACTACCTTAAGTCTATCATCTGCGGAACACCCAGAAACCGATGGTCAGACCGAACGTGTCAACCAGTCGATGGAAGATATGCTTCGTGCATATGTTTCCAAGCAACAATCAGATTGGAAAATGTATCTCCCAATGGTTGAGTTCGCATACAATAGTATGAAGCATTCTGCCACTAGTTTTAATCCTTTTATGCTCTTGTACGGCTTTCAGCCTCGTTCCCCTATCTCCGTTGGACTCAAAGGTCTCAAGGTTCAAGCTGCAACGGATTTCTTGCACGATATGCAGGAAATGTTGCAGATGGTTAGGGAAAGCATTAGATCGGCTCAAGATAGAGCCCAATTCTATGCGAACCAAAGTCGCGCTCCTCGAGAGTTTGAGATCGGTGATTGGGTGTATCTTAGAATCCCAAAAGACTCTAAGACACTTTGAACGGGGAAATGTCCGAAGTTATCTCCGCGTTTTAGCAGTCCTTTCAAAGTTCTTAACAAGATTGGTAGGGCTGCTTATAGACTAGAACTCCCTGTTGGAACTAAGGTTCATCCTGTATTCCATGTTAGTCATTTAAAGGAACGACGTGGTGGAAAAGATGACCTAATTCCCACAGATGATCTAGTGCTATTGGAGCTCCGACAGGGGGGAGCAGGTCCGAGGACCGTGAGGGCACGTAGCTGCAGCTCCGGTAGTCGCCCCATTATCTCTCGCTGGCTCTCGTGAAATTCTGCTTCTAGCTTTCGTTCGTTGTGTCGACGGACATCTACCAGGACATGCTCGACTAGTTGCCCACGTGACGTTGTACCACTCCAAACCCTAAATCTATCTCATCACATAGGCCATGGTACTGTGTAGAATGCATCAATGGTCCGGGAACATAGTCCTCATGTTCGTGATCCCGATACGAACCCAAGGGATCGAGCCTGGCTCGATTCGGGTATCGTTCGGTCAAAATGGCCCTTCGACTGGAGCGAAGCGCAATTAGATCAAGCGAAATGGACTAGTTTTGCAACTCTCCATCCGATGGTCCCGTTTCTCCAAACGCGTTTCTCCAAACGGGATCCGTTTCAGGTGCCGTCTGTTTCGGCCAGTGGACAACCTCGATATGAACCTGTGGGAACAAACAGGACGAGGAAACGACCGACGGTCGGCCCGCAACGTCCGTCCGAAGTTCGACGTTAAACAAGGCTTCAGGGACACTTTGTCCGCTCGGGACCTGAAAACTGGGAGATGTTTCGGAGCCCCCGTGCTGGTACGCAAAATTTCGACATCGTATTGTAGCGTGTTGAAGTAGTGCCATAACTAATAAGCAAGCTGTTCAAGTTCATCCGGGAAGAAACCGATCTCATCAACCAAGTCACAGTAGTGCATAGCTTCTCACTGTTCTGGTGAGCCCTGAATTCCCCCAGAGACTTCTGATGCACCCTAAACCCTAAACCAGTAATATGTTTGCCATACAAACCATCATCTTCACTCGAAACCACTCTCAGATCTTTCTTTGCCACTTTTTTGGAGCTTAGTTCCCAATAAAGGTTCGTAATAATTTATGAAATGCTCATTAGCCATGGTTGTTTAGTAATATCTCAGTTATGAGAGCATGGCCCAGTGGTTAGGTCTGCTGCAAATGTTTTTGCAAATTTGTTTGGTACCGTTTTCCTATTTTTTAACAAGAGGGGGCAGGTGGGTGCCAGACACCCTCTAATAATTAATTCCGGGGGAAAAACAGGGGCCATAAATTGCTTTTATTTTGCTTTTGGGATGGGGGACAATGTAGGCAGGTGCCTGTATTTTTTTTTTTTTCAAAAAAACAAAAATTTGAAAAAAACGGACGCGTCCGGACGCGGACGCGTGTCCGCGTCCGCCATCCGCTTCCTCAGATATATATATATATATCATAGGTCCCGCGGTACCAGGTATTGCGGATCCCGGTACTGCAGGACCATACTGGTACCGCGGTACAATATCGGTCGGCAGTACCAAAAATATATATATATATATATTTTGCGAAAATAACACGAGAAAAAACTTTGAATTTTTTTTTTTATTATGGTACTGCCCTAGTATCGCGCATCCTAGGGCGGTACCGTACTGGCGGTACTGTTATGGTACCGGCAGTACCATAACAGCGGTACCACAGGGCACTATGATATATATATATATATATATATATATATATATATATATATATAAGGAAGCGGATGGCGGACGCGGACGCGCGTCTGCGTCCGCGTCCAGACACGGACGTGCCAAAGGTGCATCCGCGTCCGATTTTTTTTTTGTTTTGTTTTAAATTTTTTTTAAAAAAATATTTAAAAAAAAATTGCGTCTATACCCTGGACGCGTGAGTCCGGGAGCGTCCGTACCCCCGGACGCATCTACTTTTTTTATTTTTTTTTTCAAAAAAAAAAATAGACGCGTCCGACCCCTAGTCCAGGGGTCGGACGCGTCCGGGTCCAGACGTCGGACGCGGGCAAAACGGCCAGGACCCTCATGGTTCTGATATATATATATATATATGGTTCTGATCATAGGTCCCGCGGTACTGGGTACCGCGGATCCCGGTACCGCGGGACCATACTAGTACCGCGGTACCATGATGGTACCGCGGTACCACAATATAATAATATATTTATTATTTAATATTTTTTTTAATTTTTTTTTACCTAAACCTACCCGCCCCCCTCGCATTTCCTCTGAAATTTTTTTGAGCCCTCTCCGCCCTGCCATCGCTGCTGGTTTTTCTTGCCTGCCTTTGATTCCTTGCGTCGCCCATCGCCCACGCAACGCCCTGCCTTGCATCTGATTTCCTTTGCCCTGCATTCGCCCATTTTCAGCGTCTCTCCAACAGTGAACCCTGCTGTTTTTTTTCCAGCAATCCATCCCTCATTTCATCTGCAATGGTGCAATCCGACCTTTCCGGTCTGTGGGACGAGGTAGACATTGTCAGGCGGGTTGCCGACAAGGCCAACAAGACCGGTCAGAAGATCGTGCGCTGCCGATACTGTCTCGTCGAGTTTGCTGCATCCCTCACTCGCCTTAAAGGCCATCTGCTCGGTGCACGCGCCAAAAATGGTGCCACCTTGAATGCTGCCCCTTGTGGCAGCATGACCGTCCCCGACAGGCAGCGACTACTGGACACCTACGGGCCGCGGCTCGTGGCAGGGGAGAACACCATTTCGGAGGGCGTTCTCCGATTTTGCACCGCTCCTTATGTGACTAACCCAGAGTTGCTGCCTGCTTGGCTGGCACGCACGAGGAGAGGGAGTGCATCCTCCTCTGGTCCCTTTGCCCCTCAGACAGCTCTGCCTCATGCACCCCCATCTGCTCAGATTCCGGTGGATCCCGTCCCATCGCGTCCGACAGTTGCCACTGCGGTTCCACCACCACCCACTGTTGCTCGCACTCCACCAGTCTACGACTTTCTCATGGACTCTCCGCCACCCGAGCAGGCCCAGGATGGTACTGGGCGGGCCTTCGAGGATGTGGAAGAGATCCCTTCTTCCTTCCCTTCCCATCCGGATGACCTCCTCAGCCAGCAGTTTTCGTACCCCATGCCAGATGTTGCCCCTCCACCAGTGCACCCCACCTATGCTGCTGCACCCATCCCTGCCAGTGCATCCCACTCTCCCCATTCCACGTCTACAGCCGATGCATCCACCAGCGCCCAGCCTGTCGCGTCATCGTCCATTCCCGTCACGGTTGGTGCACCGTGCTGGAGGTCCACCACCCGTCGTCCACCAGGGAGAGCCCTCGTGCAGCAGACCATTCGCGGCGCGCATCAGCCGCACATGGACAGAGAGGCCACACAGGCCGTGGCCAGTCTGGTTTACGAGCTGAACCTGCCCTTTGCCATCACCGACTCTGAGCCCTTCAGAAGGGCCTTCCGCCTTGCACAGTCTGTCAGCCCTAGCTGGAGAGTCCCTAGTTCAGAGGTTGTCCGCACACACATGCTGAGGGATAGGGTCGAGTCCTTGTCTAGAGAGATGGAGCCTCTGCGTCGGCACTGGGCCACTTACGGTTGCAGCATCATGTCCGATGGCTGGACTGATGTCAGGAGGAGGCCGATCCTCAACATACTGGTCTCCAGCTGCATGGGCACACAGTTTTTGAGGGCAGTGGATTGCAGCAGGGGGGGGAGAGTCATATCTGCAGAGTTCATGTTTGATGTCATCAGGTCTTCCATCCTAGCCATAGGCCCACAGCATGTCGTCACGGTGGTGACGGACAATGCCACGAACTGCATTCAGATGGGTGTACTGCTAGAGGCCGAGTTCCCTCATATTGTTCATACCCCCTGTGCAGCCCACGGCATAGACCTTTTGATGGGGGACATTGGAGCACTTCCCTGGGTTAGAGCCATCGTCCGGGAGGCCCTCTTCCTGGTGACTTTTGTCACCAGAAAGAGGCGTGTTCTTGCCATGTTCCGGGTGTTTAGCCATCTGGACCTCCGTAAGCCAGCCCCCACACGCTTTGCATTCGACTTGGTGGTCATCGACTGTTTGATCAGGTGCAGGGCCCAGCTTCTACAGATGGTTGCCAGTGATCTTTGGGGTGCCAGTACATTTCCGCACACTGAGGATGGGGAGCACTTTTCTTCCACGGTGAGGGGAGACCAGTTCTGGAGGGATGCACAGACATTGTCAGGACTGCTTCGACCACTCTACATTGTGCTCCGCATGGCTGACAGCGAGGGGTCGACACTTGGACTGGTGTATGAGCTCATGGACCGGATTGGACAGTTCCTGCAGCTGCCCATCTTGCAGCCAGAGAGGTAAGCGGTACAGTGTTGCAATTGACCTTTATCTTTTCAGTACTTGCTAGTTTGTTTTTCTGTCAATGTTAAGCTTTTTCGTAATGCCCTAAACCACATGCCCCTCACCTGCAGGATGACAGAGCTGAAGTTCATATGGGAGACGCGATGGAACTACTTCCACAGGAGTATCCACAGCGTTGCACACATGCTGCATCCCCTCTTCCTCTCTCCGACACAGATCGCAGACAGGGAGCTCGAGGCCGATTGGCTTCAGTACATTCACAGGGTGGGTCCACACATAGGTTTGGATCCTATCAGGCTCATGGAGGAGCTCGCTGCATTTCGTTTCGGCATGGGCACATTCGGCCACCCGGCTGCCCAGGATCCAGAGAGGAGGCAGCTACCCATTACCTGGTGGACCATGTTCGGTAGCACATACCCATCTATACAGCGTCTTGCACTGCGTGTCCTTTCTCAGGTATGCATCTCATTTTATCCTCCATTTTTTGTGTTTCGTTGAAGTTTCACCTTTGCCACAATGTGCTGAAGTATTTCAATGCACGCACCACAGGACTGTGCTGCCTCTGTGTGTGAGCGTAATTGGAGCACATGGGCACTGATTCACACGAGGAGAAGAAACCGGTTGTCAGTGAGTCAGTTGGAGCGGTTGGTGTTCTGTAGCACCAACGCACGTCTCGCCAGGAGGCTTCCGACCATTACGAGCGCATTGCAGGTGATAAGCTAATCTTTCATAGCATGTTGGTTGACTCCTGGTATGTTGGTTTCATTTCTTGAAAAAGTTGTCTCTCTGACATGCAAATTTTAAACCTTGCAGACGAAGATATCTGATTTGGAGCGCCAGGTTGACTTGCCTACGGACAGCACCCATCCCATGCCTGCAGATGACCTGGGCACACAGTTGATGGCAGAGAGAGAGAGGGAGCTTGCCGAGATCAGAGAGAGAGAGCTTGGGCTTGAGCACAGAGAGCCCCCATTGTATGAGGCAGATGAGCCAGTGTCAGAGGATGAGCCCATTCGGGTTGTGTTTGCCAGACCAGAGAGGGATGAGGCAGATTATACAGGTGCAGGGCACACGCCACGGGCAGGGGTCACAGGTGCATCACGTGGCAGAGGTGGGACACATGGCACAGGTTATACCGGCAGACAGGCAGGGCACACAGGGGGGGGCAGTGGCATACCTACCTATGTCGACATGATGGAGGAGGCTCTTGATAGAGGGCAGAGTGGTTTAGATGCTGGTCCCGCAGATGTTTGGATTCGTGCAGCACAGAGTCATGGCCGTTACTACGACAGCACACCAGAGGAGGCACCTGATGACTTTCATTGCACAGATTGGGAGGCCATGCAGGGTCTACAGGGTGCACATGATGAGGCACGGGATGAGGCTTGGGTTGATTCAGGGGTTGGTGCACAGGATGATTCAGAGGTCGGTGCACAGGATGATTTAGAGGCTGGTGCACAGGATGAGTCCCAGAGCCCAGAGCATTTGTATTCGGATGCCCAGCTGGCCGACTTGGTTGCCACATTGGATTCAGAGGCCCAGCAGATGCCGAGTGTCAGGGCGCCCCCATCATCTCTTGCCAGCATGCCACACACAGAGTCCCAGCCAGAGCAGCCGCATGAGGTGCCTACAGTTCCTCCAGCTCCTCAGAGGGTGTATGTGCGTCGCACAACTCCTCCAGTGCCACCGATGCCATTTAGGCCTGCATCCCCTCCATCGCCGTCCACTTCTGCAGCACCAGGTCTCCATGGCAGGCCACCATCTGTGCCCAGGTTTTCTCTTGCAGCGCCCACATCCACAGTGGCTCCTCCAGTGGCAGCACCCACGTCACATCCTCCTCCTTTGGCAGCACCCAGGATGTACCAGTACCGGCCACCACAGCGCCCCTTTCAGTACATATCGCCACTGTACTCGCCTCCTGCACAGCCAGTTCCTCCACCTGCAGCAGCCCCACGGGCACACACTCCACGAGCTCATCCTCCTCGCTCAGTTGCACAGGGAGTTCCCTCTTTTGCTTCCCTATCCCAGCCGGCCTCAGCTTGGGCCCAGCCTAGCCAGCCAGGTGATTTGCATGGGGGTGACGAGGCATTGACAGCTCCTCTTGTCCGCAAGAGACCAGGCAGGCCCAAGGGTGCACCGAACAAGAAAGGCAAGGCACAGAAACTGCCAGGGAGGAGAGGACGACCACGCAAGGCTCCAGGTACAGGTAGAGGTGCAGTATCACAGCCAGTTGGAGCAGGTGTTGTTGGTTTGGCCTGCTTGGGGGCTGATGCGGAGGCTGATTGGGAGGATGAGGATGACGAGTCTTCCCCCTCGGATACACAGCCCATGCCAGTTCCAGACAGGCAGAGATATCGGCTGCGAGAGTCAGCTCGGGGCCCTGAGTTGTCTCCAGAGCATTCGTCTGAGTCAGAGCCAGAGCATTGATTGTGGCTCTATTGTTTTAGTTTCAGTAGTTTGTCTCTAGCAGTCGGTCTACCATTGTACTCAGATGATTTTTCACATTATATACAGTGTTTGGCCTACATTATTTGCTGCACATTGTGCGTATGTCGCTCTGTACATGTGATGCTTTATTTTATGTTGAAGAATTCTATGTGCGTGTGTGAATCCTATTTTCATTTAATTTCGTTTGAAGTGAATGCTAGCTTCACATATATGCACCTACATCATGAGCACAGCAATCACCCCTACACCCCAAACGACATTGAATAAACACATGTAATACATCTGCATTTAGGAAAATTACAAACATTGCATCTTACATGACCAGGCTCGCGTTGCACAAAAAACAACTATGTATATATTCAACCGTTGTATCAGGATAACATCACATATACTGTCATTTTTTTAAGCAGCCATCTAGTTATTTGCTGCACCATAAACTGCCGAAAACTACATAGCAACAGTCCGCCACATACGGGTGGACCTCATCTATTCTAAACATCCCTCACTGATCCTCCACCGACTCCTCGCCCTCGTCTGGTGCATTGTTTTGTCGCTCTTGCTCTGCCTCCCGGTTAGCCCGAGCTGCCTCCTGGTTAGCCCGACGTCTGGCCGCCCTTTCCCTGACCATGATGAGCTGCCGTCGTGTGAAATTCATTCCGATCTGCTCATCCAGATCCAGCTCGACAGCGGGGACAGGATCCACAGCGGGGGCGGGTTGCTTCGGTTCCGGATTTCTCTGTCGAGTCTGTCGCAGCATCTCTCGGATATCTGCCTCTTGCTTCCGATGCCTCTCGTTGTGCCTTCGGATATCTTCCTCAAGCTTTCTCCTGGCTTCGCCCTCGGGCTTCGGTGGTATTCGCTCAGCCATCTCGATCGACCTTCTCCTCACAGCACCCTGATCCTTGAACACCCTCTCACAGCACCCTGGCTCTCAAACAGCCTCTCACAGCCTGTCACCGGCTCTCGCTTGCTCTCTCACTGTCTATCACTAGCCCTCTCACAGCCTCTGAAAATGCCGACCACAATGGCATTGTGAGTGCCTATTTATCCCCACAGCCTGATCGGCCATGTGGATCCCCATCATCCCTCCATGTGCCTCCGTACCTGCCCCCATGTGATGCTCCCCCCTGTGTTGGTCTCCCATTGGGCCCATGGTCTGCTCACCCACAATGCCCATGTGCCTCTGTACTTGCCCCCATGTGATGCTACCCCCCTGTGTTGGTCTCCCATTGGCCCCTCGGTCTGCTCACTCGCAGTGCCCATGTGCCATTGCAACAGTCCCCTGCATCATGTACTGTACCCTCTTTTTTTACACCCAGAACCCCCTCTTTTTACTTTTTTTTGTCCTTTTTTGGTAGTTAATATGCAAAAAAAAATTACTAAAAATATATTAAAAAATAAAAAAAAATATTAAAAATGGTACCGCCCTGGTACCGCGGATCCCAGGGCGGTACCGTACCGGCGGTACCACTGATATGGTACCGGCGGTACCATACCAGCGGTACCAGAGGGTACTATGGTTCTGATATATATATATATATATATCAGAACCATGAGGGTCCGGGCCAAAATGGTCGCGTCCGCGTACGACCCCGGGACGCGGGGTCGGACGCGTCCTTTTTTTTTTATTTTATTTTTTGTTAAAGGCTGGACGCATCCAGAGGACGCGTCTAGCGTCTAGACGCAGAGTCTCTCCAGCGTTCCAAGCTGGACCCTGCCAGGTATAACTTTTTTCCGTCTCACCATCCTTCCATTTCGCACTCTGTTTCGTCTTGCTGCCGCAACACGATGGTATGTAATTGTTGCCTGCGCATGGTTTGGTCCACAGGTTGGAGCCTATCAGGCGCTTGTGGCAGCGGCGATGGGAGAAGTTTCACCGGCCCATTTACAGTGTGGCCCACATACTACATCCACTTTTTCAAAGCGAGAGGCAATACGACGATGCAGAGCTGCGTGCGGACTGGTTCGCATACATCTGCCTCCTCAGCAACGACACTGGGTTCCGCAACAGGCTCGAGGTGCAGAGGCTCGGTTACAGGTAAACTCTTGATCTATTGTACGTTGTCGTTCGTTCAATTTCCCTGCGCGGGCTCAAGTGTACTCAAGCATATCGTTGCTCAACTGCAGGCACTCTCTGGGGCTGTTCGGCGAGGACCTTGCACGTGTTCGAGAGAACAGGCTCTTGCCTGTATCATGGTGGGAGAGCTATGGCGCCAGGAAGCCAGACCTGAGGACACTCGTGCTCCGAGTCCTTTCACAGGTATGTTGTCTGATCTCATTCATCCAACCAGTTTTCGCATTTTCTCTACAAGGTCGGTACTCACTCGAGTTGTTGCCAATTAATGCAGGACTGTTCTGCTTGTGTGTGCGAGCGGAACTGGTCAGCGTTCAGCCTTGTTCACACAAACAAGCGGAACCGTCTGACGACGGAGCGGTGCAATGACCTGGTGTACTGCAACACCAACACCAGAGTGGTTCGATGCATCACGGAGAGCATGAGGGCAGGAGGCGCACACGCCCTACTGCTGCAGGTATATTTCGTTGCTCTGTCGTTTTGCTTTCGTACTGGTTTGAGACATTCAATTTAATGCCCTCACGGTTTCTTCGGCTATTCTCACGAATGATTGACTTGTGCAGGCCAATCCCGATGAGTGCCTGGTTGCAGCGGCAGATCATGAGCCAGAGGTCGATGCTGTTCGGCGTGCTCTGCGGGGTGAGCCTGAGGATGATGCCGATGCCGATGAGACCACCACCCCCCCTGCTGACGTTCCATTGCCCTCCTCTAATGATGAGCCCACATATGATTCAGACGAGACGGTCGACCTAGCAGGGGATTGTCCACGTGCCCCACCCAGTACCCCTGCATGACGCCCCCTTTCAGATGATGGCTGGTCAGAGTTTGCGAGGGAGACAGAGGCTGCTGCCCAGAGACAGATAGCGCAGAGACGACTCAGAGCATCACAGGCAGGCAGTTCCTCCCAGAGACCCCCCCGTGGCAGAGGGAGACCCCCAGGCAGGAGTGTACCATAGAGAGTTCCTTCCGGCAGACCCAGAGGCAGGCCAGCCAAGAGGGGACACACCGATGATTTTTCTAGTCGTCTCTTGGCAGGCGTTGGCCCAGACCTAGAGGAGTCCCAGATGCCTCCAGACTCCGAGCCAGGCTTTGTGTTTGACACCCTTGCAGATGCATCTAGCACGCAGAGGGATGATTTGTTTAGCGCAGACTTGTAAATACTGATACACATTTTAGCATCATGTACAGTGGCATCAAATGAGATGTATATATTTTTTTACAGTCTAATTGTGTCATGGCTAATTCATCGTGGTTGCTTACAAATGGTTAGCTCTGTGAAGTTTGAATGGTTAGAGCGAGAGAGAGAGAGAGATCAGCACATCTGCATCTCATTCAAAACATATGCATCATGTTCAACCATTTAACATAAGACCCTAAACCCGACACCCCAACAAATGGCACAGTTAACACAACACCCCAAACCCTAACAAATCACCCTAAACCCACAACCCCACAGCCATAACCATCAAAACAAGCCACAAGCATAATCATCATCCATAAACATCATCAACCCCACCCACGTCCTCATTGTGTCGTAGGCATTGCACCACAGGTATGTGCAGATTCAACATCAAAGCTACACTTTCGCAGCATACACTTAAACCTGCGTAGAATGTATCAATGGTCTAGGAATACAGTCCACTGGTTCGTGGAGCGGGTACGTACTCAGGGGACCGAGCCTGGCCCGATTCGGGCATCGTCCGGTCAAAATGGCCGTTCGACGGGTTAGAAACACAATTAGGTCAATCCAAATGGACTAGTTCTGCAGCTATCCGTCCGACGGTCCCGTTTCTCCAAGCACTACAGGGAGTGAATGGTCACCAGTGGAGTGGATGGTCATCATAACTGTGTCGTTCACTACCGGGAACCAGAAGACCTACTGGCTGGCCCAACGACGAGGGACCCTGTCCCGGACCATGGGAAGTTGTTCTGCGGAGAACTTAATTCCAATCCATTGCGTTTCCTTGCCCACGCCAGCTCGGTCAGGGGGGAGCAGGTCCGAGGACTGTGAGGGCACGTAGCTGCAGCTCCGGTAGTCGCCCCATTATCTCTCGTTGGCTCTCGTGAAATCCTCCTTCTAGCTTCCGTTCGTTGTGTCGGCGGACATCTACCAGGACATGCTCCGACTAGTTGCCCACGTGACGTCGACCCTAAACCCTAAACCCTAAATCTATCTCATCACATAGGCCATGGTACTGTGTAGAACGCATCATCAGTCCAGGAATACAGTCCACAGGTTCGTGATCCTGATACGAACCCAAGGGATCAAGCCTGGCTCGATTCGGGTATCGTTCGGTCAAAATTGCCCTTCGACTGGAGAGAAGCGCAATTAGGTCAAGCGAAATGGACTGGTTTTGCAACTCTCCGTCCGACGGCCCTGTTTCTCCAAACGGGATCCGTTTCGGGTGCCGTCTGTTTCGGCCAGTGGACAACCTCGATATGAACCTGTGGGAACAAACAGGACGAGGAAACAATCGACGGTCGGGCCGCATCATCCGTCCGAAGTTCGACGTTAAACAGGGCTTCAGGGACACTTTGTTCGGTCGGGACCTGAAAACTGGGAGATGTTTCGGACCCCGTGCTGGTACGCAAAATTTCGACATCGTATTGTAGCAAGTTGGAGTAGTGCCATAACTAATTAGTAAGCTGTTGAAGTTCATCCGGGAAAAAACCGATCCCCTAAACCGAGTCACAGTAGTGTATAGCTTGTCACTCTTCTGGTGAGCCCTAATTTCCCCCAGAGACTTCTGCTCCTGAGAGCTTGTCACTCTTTTGGTGAGCGTTCACCTTTCCCCAATCCTCTGGCGAGCATTCACTTCTAAACCTTGGGGCAGTAATATGTTTGCCATACAAACCTTCACTCAAAACCACTCTCAGATCTTTCTTTGCCGCTGTTTTGGAGCTTAGTTCCCGGTGAAGGTTCGTAATAATTTATGAACTGCTCATTGGCCATGGTTGTTTAGTAATACTGAGGTTATGAGAGGCATGGCCCAGTGGTTAGGTCTGTTGCAAATTTTTTTGGAAATTTTTTCAGTATTGTTTTCCTGTTTTTTATCAGGAGGGGGCAGGTGGGTGATAGGCACCCTCTGATAATTAATTCCGGGGAAAAACAAAGGCCATAAATTGTTTTTATTTTGCTTTTGGGATGGGGGCAGTGTAGGCAGGTGCTTGTATTTTTTATTTTTATTTTTGAAAAAAAAAATTTGAAAAAAATTGGACGCGTCCGGACGCGGACGCGCATCCGCGTCCACCATCCGCTTTCTTAGATATATAGCGGATGGCGGACGCGGACGCGTTCGGACACATCCGATTTTTTTTTTTTTTTAATTTTTTTTTTTAAAAAGAATCAAAAAAAAAAATTGCTTCCGAACCCCTGGACGCGTGCGTAAGGGGGCATCCGGACCCCAGACGCATCTATTTTTTTTTTTTTCAAAAAAAAAAAAAATAGATGCGTCCGACCCCACGTCTGGGGGTCGGACGTGTCTGGGTTCGTACGCGGGCAAAACGGCCCGGACCCTCAAGTCTGATATTATATATATATATATATATATATATATATATATATATATATATATATCATAGATCCAGCGGTACCAGGATCCGCAGATCCCGGTACCGCGGGTCCATACTGATCCGCGGTACCATATATATATATATTTTTTTTTTTAAAAAAATTAATAAAAAATAAAATTAAGTGGGCAATATGGGTATCAGCTTGAAGCTGTTGACGAGAGCAATGCATTTATGCAGGTTGTCGGTTCTGAGGAGAGCGAACAGCCAAAGGACCAAGGGGATGCAAAACACCAAAAAGTGTGTTTTCGCTCAGGGAATCGGAAGGCAAAATCCCTGAAGAGGTCATACCGTTGGGGCCGGGGTCTACCAGTAGCCCCCGGACCCCGCCGTTGGGGGGCTCTACCCCCAAACCCCCCGCCGGGGGGCTACCGTCCCTCGGACCCCCCGTTTCTCAGGTGACTCCCCCCGAACCCCCCAAGACTTGTTGCTATATAGAAACTGTAATCTAGCCATCTCATAACCATCATGGTCTCACAATAGACCCTATACTGACAACCGTGCTCAATAATGGCTTCTCCTCATAACGGGGGCCTTACAGATCGGAGCTCACGGTTAACTAGTGACTACTAAACTGAGAGGTGCATTATTTAGTTGTCTAACACATATTGTAACTGAAAGCACCGGCAACCTGCATAAATGCACTGCTCTCGTCAAGAGCTGATACCCATATTGCCCACTAAATTTTTTTTAAAAAAAAATTAAAAAATGGTGTCATCGTGGTACCGCGGATTTTTGGGCGGCACCATAATGGCGGTACCACCATTATGGTACCGGCGGTA